>OY754988.1:6848864-7456364 GCA_963576475.1 Molanna angustata
AAAAATATTAAAAAATATATTGAATATTAAAACAATAGGTAGATAGGTACAGAGCAATGAAAAAACAGCAAATAATAAAGTGTTACGACTTGTACAAATATACTTCTTTGGCTAATAATAATAATAATAATCAAATTTATATAGCGCCGTTTTATGATATCAAGACCATTCCAAGGGCACTCTCACTTAGTTGTTGGCTCTGCGAAACAAAGAAGTCTTAAGTAATTTACTGAAGGTCCCAAGACTCTGCGCTCCACGTACGTCAGAAGGCAATTTATTCCACTTAATGGGTCCATTTACACTAAAACCACCATCATAGTAGGCCGCTTTATTGGCTGTATCCAATTCCCTTAAATAATTTATACTTTGTGATTCTGATGATCTCAATGTTAAACGTCTTTGTGGTGGTGTATTCCTTTGACATAGTTCTTGAATGTAGTGCGGAGCCAAGTCATGCAGAGCTTTGAAGACCATCAAGCACACTTTATAGTCTATTCGTTCTGGGCATCTCAACCAGTGCAGCTCGTTAAGGAGAGGCGTTATGTGGCATCTTTTGTCAGCCCCATAGATAAGCCTCGCAGCTGCGTTAAACAGCAGTTGTAATCTGTTAAGTTGACACTTGGGCAGACCAGCATATATAGCGTTACAGTAATCCAACCTAGACACAACAAATGCGTTAATTAGTGTATTTGCCTCATTTTTGGGCAAGCTTCGGCGGATACCTTTAAGCTGCCTCAGATGGAAGAAACATGAGCTAACAGTTTGAGAAATATGCAGGTCGAGTGATAGTTTATTGTCCAAGTGAACGCCCAGGAATTTAACATTTTTTGATGGTGCAAGTGCTTCTCCGTTGATGTTGATAGGAGCATTTTCAATTAGGTTTTGTCGCCGTGATGAAGCTACCCACATAAATTCTGTTTTTGTTGGGTTCAGTTTAAGTTTATAGAGTGACATCCATGCGGCAACTTTTTCAATGCATCTAACAGTATCTTCCTTAAGAAATAAGGCGATCGTCAGCATATGCGTAAGAATCAAACCCTTCCTTTTCAATTATATCGTCAAGCATTTTGATGTACAGGATGAAAAGAATGGGACCCAGCACTGATCCTTGTGGCACCCCAAATATGATTTATTTATTTATTTTCTGATAAATATGATTTATTTTCTACCCAGACTGATTGGCGCCTTTCTGATAGATATGATTTCATCCAATACAAAAAGTTCTCACAGATCCCATATTCGTGTTCCAGGATAAGAAGTAAAGTTTCATGATCAACGGTGTCAAAAGCAGCACTCATGTCTAAAACAGATATTTATGCAATTTTACCAGATACAAGATCACATAGGCTAAAGATACAAGATCGTCGTAAGATTCACCTACTGTAACGACATTATTATTATTAGTTGCATGTAACCCATGAGATCCAACTGTCAATGGCGTTAGTATGAATAGTTCAAGAATATATACAAACAATTAACACTGATGATGTGCCCACTCATGGGGGAGCCTTGCAATGAGGAGGACCTCCTGGCTGCAAACGACAAGGCTGTGACAGCTGCAAGATGTTTTTTTAGATATTTTGCTATCTAAACAAAAAATGTATGTCAGGAAAGAATAATTTGGAGGTCAATGCTCTTTCAGCTTGATAAAATGTATGTATGTATGTATGTATGAAGAAATTCAATTCGTACAAAAATTATTAAGAAAAATGCGAGATGTACCTACTGCTATAATGTGTATGTATGTTTTTAAATAAAATTAAATTATTAAGTTGGAGTGTTTTTTTGCGTATTTCGATATTTAAAAAAAAGGAAACATAGGCAGTTTTTTTTAATTCAAAGCTGGAAAAACCCAAAAAAACATTAAAAATATATTTTTATTGAGACGAAGTTGGGATATTGTAGAAGAAACAGGAACTCGAGGCACTTATAGGGCTTACGACCTGTCATCGGCTGGTTTACGTGATCACTTTATTTATTTTTTTTAAACATGTCCACGTAGGGGACGCCAGCTATTAGGATTTGGGTCCATTTTACTCTTCCGAAGAAGCGCACTACGTAGCGTTGGGAGGCGGGGTATGCTATCTAGAAAAGAGTTTTTTAATTCGGATTTTAAAAAGACCCGGGTTGTACGAAGGTGGAAACACAGAATTCGGAAGATCGTTCCACAGTCGGTTAACGTACTTTATGCGGTTAACGTTGGTGAACGTTGCGCAAGCGCATAAAGTGATCACGTAAACCAGCCGATGACAGGTCGCAAGCCCTGTAGGTACCTCGAGTTCCTGTTTGTTCTACAATATCCCAACTTCGTCTCTATTGAGATGTTAAAAAAATGTTTGTCAATAAAAATATCATTTGACTCCCGAAAGGAAGACAATTCAATGTTTGCGTATAAGCAATTAAAAAAATATTCGATTAAAAATATAGACTGGTCATACAAAATCTCGCGGATCTTGGCTTGAAACTTTGTCGATCTGTCAAGAGAAATAAATTCTAAAACACTTACATAGCCCCCCCAAACTGTGCCACGACGGCAGCATCAACAACTATAAGTCAATGGATTTTTTCTTATACAATGCCATCCTTCGTGGCTCAGTTGGTTGGATATCTGGATATAAAATAAATAAATAAATCAATAAATACTTGTTCGGCTCAAACTGAAAATTCGATCGACTTCATATTAATATTATTTATTTGTGCATATTTGTGTACATACCGTATGCCTAAGGTCATAGACGTTATTAACCCAGGGCCTGAAATAATATTGCCAAATTTTATTACTATATAGAAACAATATTTCTTTAACCCTGTTCATTCTATGAAAATGGCGTGATTGGAGGTAGGAACCTGTATTTTTTCATTCCTGCAATATTTTTAGCTACATACATTTTTTTCCTGTCCAGTATCAACAATACCTGCCAACTATTTTTTGCATCCTCATCAACAGACAACAGACACCTGTCCCATGGTGTGGTTTTACCACTTCCAAGTATTGACAATCAACTCATTAAATCTCTTTTAAATCAATGGATCCAATGATGGTAGGCAGACCCAAATCAACATGCATACCCAATGAATATAATGGTTTTGCATTCCTCGTGCATTCCGCAAATGAAGTAAAAAAAATCCTGATATCGGCGGTTAATTTGACACCTGGGAGCAAGTCCAGTTAAACGGAGAAATCGAAACCATCATGATTACCCATATCATGGATATAATTATCAAAATATGGAGTTCTATGATATCTTAACATATTATAGAACTCCATATGATAGTTATATCCATCATATGTGTAATGATAAGGGTTTTGATTTCACCGTTTGACGGGACTTGCCTCCCATATCTCTATTTCCCCTCCTTGTTCTTTCCCAATCCTTTTTTTGCTATGATGTGTATTTATTTATAGTTACAAACAGCACAATTACAAAAATACATTAAATAAGACAATAACCCACATAAGGATCAGAATATGTAACACTAAAATAATACAAAATTAATAAAAACTCGTGAATGATGGTGTATCTGAAATAAAAGGATCTAGGAGAGTATTAAAAGGGAAGATTAACCATATTACTATATTACTACATGCCACTATGATAAAAACTCGATTTCGCCATAACAATTTATCATAATAATTACATATTGACATACAAACACACACACATACATTAGAAGCAAGTTTATTATATCGTTAAATTGCTTTGTAAACATCGCTTAAATGGCCCTGAAGATTCAAAAAAATGACAATATTTCCACAGTGTTATTTAAATTTGGAGCAATCTCTTGTGATAAACAATTTTTTTGTGTAATTATTACGTACTGCCAGAATACTGAAGAGATCATTATTTCTGGTAAATCGCATAGGAACTCTTAGATTTATTTTTCCCAGTAAATATGGGAAGTCAACGCGATAATTTAGAATATACATACATACATACATAATACATACATACATACCATCACGCCATGTCCCTTACGGGGTAGGCAGAGAGAACCGAACGCCATATCTTTCTATCCTGGCACACATTCATCGCCTCGTCAACATTCATGCATCGTCACATACATGTTCGTCTATTCTACATGCTTCTAACATTTCCGTCTTTCAGAATATCGTTCACATGGTCGCAATTCACAATTCAGATTTATTTATCGTTCACAATTTAGAATATTGTACAGATAAATAAGGTCTCCTATTGATCGACGTTCTTTTTGTGTTTTTTCATCTCTAATATTCATACATTCTTTGTTTTTTGCTTTCATTCTTTTGTTGATGTAAATTATACAATTTTGTCATACTTTGTCATCTGGTTGGTTGGAAGAAATTGCTTAAAAGCAATAAGCCTGCCATTGTGCATTATTTTTGTTTATATTGTGTACAAAAAATAAATAAATAAAAAATTAACAAATTTATGCAGTGCATAATTCATACATTTATTCATACCATCGCGGCATATCCCACAATGTGGGGTAACTAGCGACAGGTGTGCGAGTGTCCATTACCTTATAAGACGAAGCGCTGCACGTGCGTGTTTCCCCACACGCCAGTCTAGTCTCACCTAAAAATTCATTACATTCAGAATGGGTGGTGAACCTCATTGCTGAACTAGGCATAAGAGATGTTATTGTTGCCTGTTGTATTTTCGATTACCCGAATTTTGAGACACTCCAAAAGGATGATTATAGAAAATTGTGGAAACACTATTTTAAGCAGATGCCTCACAAAGTCCATAGTTAATAGTATTATAGTAGTCGCCAAATAACTTGAACTTTTAACCGAGAAGGGGGGCGATTTGCAAGTAAACCAACGAAGCAAAGAGACACAAATTGGCGCTCTGCGCAACTGGAAGCTCGTTCAAGATGTTTGGCGAAAATTATACGTTTGTTAAAGCAAAAAAATAGTATTAAATAATAATAATAATAAATATTCCAATCTGTGAGCAGGGGAGGGGGGTGCAATGCTACACAAACCATATTTTCACTTACACAATTTACATTAAATGTTACAGAATAATAAAAATATTTTACAGAATATATATTATATACAAAAAAAAATGAGAAAAAATAACAAAATGAGTTTATATAAATAAATAAAAAAAAAATTATATAATTGTTGTATACTAATACAAAATTATCATTTTTTTATACAGTAAAATTATTTGTAATGAAAGTAGGTATAAATTCTACCATGACGGGATAGGCAGAGAAAACCGATCGCCACATTTTCAAGTCATGACAAACATCCATCATCTCCTCATCAACAAACATGTTCGTTTCTTGTTCCAGCTTCTTGTGGCAACTGTTTATTGGGTTAGTAGCCCAAGAAGCCATAAAAAATAAAATATATCTGGTTATACCACTTTACCTTGTACATAGAGCTCAACATATGGCCCAGATTTTGGTTTGTCTACCTGTCTAAGCAACTTCTCGGATACAATTAAATTTCAATTATGAGACAATTCCAATTTAATCAGCGAATATACAGTTGTATTTGGTTTACGAAGAAGCACTCAAACTTTAGTCATGACATGTCTGCCAAGAGCAGAATCGAAACATATTTAAGAGGGCGATTGCTACCAACGTACCTATTTTTTCAATTTGAAATCGCATCATTAGGTACTACAAAATGAATCATTATGAAAAAAATAACCTAGTTAGGTAGTTTGGATATTAATAAAGAAAAATAAACCTTAACTTTTTAATTATGTTCTGTATATATTCTTGTAAGAAAATAATAAGCATACCCTGATTTTTGACATTAATCTTATATTTCTAAAAAAATATGTTTTTTTTTTATAAATTAAAGAAGAACAAAATATCAGGAAAAATATGATGTGACGTTGCATTAATGCATCGGGGGGGGGGAGGCAAATCTGGTTCGACCGGCGAAATCAAAACCCCAGTGATTACCCATATCATGGATATAATTATCGTACGGAGTTCTATGACATCTAAAGATATTGTAGAACTCCATATTATAATTATATCCATGATATGGGTAATCACGAGGGTTTCGATTTCGCCGATTGAACCAGACTTGCCCCCCAGGTTAAGTAAATAAACCAAAAAACTTTTATTTCGTAATGTCGCTGAATGGAAAATAAATGTTTTTAGGTTTATTTACATAACCTGATGCATTAATGCAACGTCACATCATATTTTTCTAGGTATTTTTGTCTTCTTTAAGAGGGCGACTGCTGCCAACGTACCTATTTTTTCAATTTGATATACCATCATTATTACTAAACGAATCATTTTGAAAAAAATTAACTAGTTAGTTTGGATATTCATAAAGAGAAATATACCTTAACTTTTTGATTATGTTCTGTATATATTCTTGTAGGAAAATAATAAGCATACCCCGATTTTAGCCATTTATCTTAAATTTCTAAAAAAATACAAGATATAGAGCAATATTTTTTTTAAAAATTAAAGAAGAACAAAATACCTGGAAAAATATGATATGACGTTGCATTAACGCATCAGGTTAAGTAAATAAACCAAAAAAACTTTTATTACGCAATGGCGCTGAATGGAAAATAAATGTTTTTTATGTTTATTTACTAAACCTGAAGCATTAATGTAACGTCACATCATATTTTTCAGATATTTTTGACTTCTTTAATTTAAAAAAAATTTATTACTCTAAAATAGGTACGTTGGCAGCAGTCCCCCCCTTAATTTAAAAAAAATATATTGCTCTACGTCTTATAGTTTATTAAAAATATAAGATAAACGTTGAAAATCGGGGTATGCCATTATTTTTCTACAAGAATTTATACAGAACATTATCAAAAAGTTAAGGTAATTTTTTTCTTTATTGATACCCAAACTATCTAAATTATTTTTTTTCAAAACGATTTGATTAGAAATAATGATGGCATATCAAATTGAAAAATAGGTACGTTGGCAGCAGTCCCCCCCTTAAATATGAGGTAAATTTAATTGAATAATAATATTATTTCTTTATTTGGCAAAGAGAATGCCATCCCTTTACACAGACTGTTAATTAAATTGCACTGTCTCTAAATTTTTTGAACCTCTGAGATTTTTTCGTTTGTGTTTTTTTTTTCAGAGTAGCAATGTCATTTATAAATATATGTATATTTATTTATATATTTACTTAGATAATTATGTTTCAAATAAAATTATGCATAACTGCTTCACTAGACAGTCTGTTCCGAAGCCACTACCTGTATAGTTTGCATAGTTATTTCACTTTATTAGTATTCCCCCCCCCTACCTCTCTCCTTTCCCATCCTGTTTTCAAAATTGTTAAATTATTTTTAAAAATTTTAACATCTTAAATAAAATAAAATAAAATCATTGTATAAATAAATAAAATGTTGGTACGCCCCGTACTAACTTATGGTTCTGAATGCTAGTTGTTGAGTTAAAAAGATGATTTGTCTCTGATAGTCTTCGAGATAATTATACTCAGAAAGATATATAAATAAATAAAATACATATATATAAATATACATATATACATATTACGCATTAAAATATTATTATGCTATGGATTAAAACCACGTCATAATGAAATCGATTGGTTTGGGAACTCATAACTGACGTTCGTTATTTCTGGATTAACCGAGAGAGTCATGGCGTGATTAGGGTACCTACACATGTAGGTAACTATGGAGATCGCGATACCACCATATAGAACCCATTGGTCCTGTTCACCCCCGGACGCAGCCGCAACGTCGGACAACACAAAATATCCACATTACACCGGGTTCAACCACTGCCCCCGAGAATCCAACCTCAAACGGCGGGGCAACCGCTCAAGATCGGCAGCAGGGGCAAGCCCCTAGGCACACCGATTGAATGGAAGGGCTTGTCCCCGCACCCCTCGGTCCTCGTGTTGGCGTCCGAAGGCTTGGCGGGCTAACACCGGGGGCATCCGACGCAATCATCACCTGTAAGATTTGACGTCACAATTGTCAACACAGGATGTCTGACCCGACGTCTGCGCCGGCGGTGTGCCCGAACCAAACAACATTCGCCACAGTTGACGAGTCACTGCCGAGCGAGACAAAGGCGTTCGTCCTGCTCTTCTCTAAGTACAGAATTGACGAGGGCACAACAACACATGTAGGTAAGTATATAGAGCATTGTTCGCGCTACAAATTTTAAATAAAAAATATCACTGCATTTGACTTATTTGAGTGCATCTATGTGTCATTCGAGTAAGTAATGCTCCGACTCGGCCAATGAGGAATGCCGTATATTATCGCGATCGCCGCCAGTTGTCTATATGTACAACATCTAGAACAAGTGTTCGCTTCGCTCTCGCCGCTGTGAAAAGAAGACCTTCTTTTTTTCACTATTATTAATTTCGCTGACGCATCTATTATATTATTGCAATATATATTTAACATTAGTTTCGCTATTATCATCTCGCCGCCGCCGATATAATCGCTACCAGTTCGCCTTGTCAACTGAGACATCTCCAGCTACCCACACATCAAAGAAGAAGGCCCTTCCAGCAACCCTGGTCCAAAGGTAGGTGCTTGTCTTGTTTTGGTGTCACTGGAGGTGTTTAAATTTGTACAATTGCAGTGCATAAACATTTATAACTCGCAAATTCTATCTCTACAAATCAAACACTTATTAAAATCGAACCAGCGCCGTTTCTCTCAACACCAAGCATCATAGAAAATTTGATATAATTATTAATTACTTTCATAAAATAACAATTTAGACTCCCGCTGTGAACCTTGATACATTGAGTTCAAATATTTTATATTACATTTTAACACGTCATAAATTCATTAAAACATATTTTATTTCTTTTGATTCTCATCGGAATCTAATAACTGAATTATAATTGACTATCAGTTAAATTAATTTACTGTTTAACTTTACATTTAACCTGAATCATAAAACATAGATTGGCTATTTATTTCAACTTATTATTTCGATTCTCTCACGATATGTTTAATTTTACTCTCCACTACTATGCAATAAATCAGTACTAAAGTGGAAACGAGTTCAACAATTTTATTGATTCTATCGTCCTTGCATCCTATGCAAGTGGCGAGTTTATTTTAAAATGCCAATTATTCCAATTGACCAAAGTTTTTCAACCAATATCTCATCTATTGGAAATCGAATCCAATACGCCTGAACACAAGTCAAACACTTGCTACTATCCCACAGTGGTCGACTGAGATCTGATTTTTTTATTTATTTATTTATTCAATTCATGTACCTACACTTATTTTTGTGTTAAGTCAGAACCCCCGACGGCGGCTACCATTCTGGCATAGGCATCTCTATCTTGAGCCGACCATAACAGCTCTTCCACTCTGTGAACTTTGGTCGATAGAAAAGTAATAAATTCACAAATATACAGGTTGCTACTTCAGAACAGATTTATTCTAGTGAAGCAGCTATCTTATATTGTTATTTTAAAATGAATATTTTTATGATTCAATAAATAAATAATAATATACCACAATATCCCTTTTGGAGTTGGGTATTTTTTTATTTATCCAACTGTCAATTCGTTCATGAAAATTCAATTCTCTGAATGAATCGACATTATTAAGCCAAGATGCGTGTACGAAGGAAAATTTTGTATGGCGTAGTGGACTTTTTGCATGCTAATAACACCAACTAGAGGCCTCGCAGCATATATGTTCCCATACATGGATTTACTCAGAATTCGGAGTAGAACATTTTATGTGAGTTTTGTGTGTGTGTGTGTGTGTCTGTGTGTGTATCTGTGTGTGTATGTCCCCCACCCCCCCCTTATAACTTTTGATCCGCTCAATTTACAGAGCCCAAATTTTCAGAATATATAGACAGTTATAGGCCTACAAAACTTTTATACTCAGAATTGTGAATTTTTGTTTCAGTCGGGGGTATTCAACTTTTGAAATTTTGATTTATTTTTCCATATATCTCAGAAACCGTAAAAGCTAGAACGCTGAAAATTGGTATAAACATAGACAAATAAAATATCTCAATTAGTTTCTTTAAAAAAAAATCCAGGGTTTCGCAAACATTTTTTATTAAGAAAAATATTTTTTTTATGATTAATTTATGAGTTAAACTGCCTATATTTCCAATTTTTTTAAAAATATCGAAAAAAGCCGAAACACCCCAACTAGATAAATTAATTTTCTATAAAAAATATTGACATTGTATTAGCACATTTTTTTTTATAACAATTTTTATAAAAATTGAATTTAGTGACGACATTGCTTCATACAATTTTTATGGTAGTAGCCTATACACAATATTATCTAAGAAGACTTAATTGTTTGATACTAATCTCCAAACATACATACATACATACCATCATTCTGTTTTCATATTCTGGGTAGGATCAAAGGACTGACATCCATACTATCCTATCTATACATACATACCAAGGTACATGTGTTGTATAGAAAACCAAATATCTTAAAATATTAAATAATTTGTATTTATGGGTTTATAGTTTGGTACTTATTCTTCAACTATACGTACTATCGCTATCGACAGTTGGATCTCATGAGTTACATGCAACTAGTTTATTTCCGTAATAAATATTCTGAGTTAATATTAACATTAATTATGCAATACATTTTCGCTACATAATTTAAAAGGTAGGTACCTATTAAATTTAACAAAGTATAAAAATATATAAAGAACAAAGATGATGTGGAGATATGTTATATAATTAAGGATGTATGAGGGCGTAAGATATGTATTATGTCAGTGGAAATATCTCTCTCTCCCTCTCCCTCTCCCTCTCCCTCTCTCTCTAAAGCAAATGCATTTGAATTATTATATTCGAAGATACAGAGTCCCCTAATAATTTATTCTATTATTTGAGTTGGATATTTAGAAGTTTGGAGAATGAACAATCTTGGTGAAATTTTGATACATTAAATTTATCATTCTAATACATGTATTACTCGTAGAATAATAAATGATTATTTTCCAACTGTCGATTTGTTCAGGAGAACTTTGTTCTTTTAACATATCGACAATGTATCAAGCCAGAATACGCGAGAATTGTATGGAGAGGTCTACTTTTTTCACGGCTTTTCCAACTTTGAAGTAAAAAACACCAACTTAGAGGCTTCGCAGCATATATGTTTCATACACGGATTTACTCAGAATTCGGAGTAGAACATTTCGTGTGTCTGTGTGTGTGTGTGTGTCTGTGTGTGTGTGTGTGTCTGTGTGTGTGTGTGTGTGTGTGTGTGTGTGTGTGTGTCTGTGTGTGTGTATGTCTGTGTGTGTGTGTGTCCGTCCCCCCCTTATAACTTTTGATCCGCTCAATTTACAGAGCCTAAAATTTCAGAATATATAAACAGTTACAGGCCTACAAAACTTTTATACTCGGAATTTTGAATTTTTGTTTCAGTCAGGGGTTATCAACTTTTGAATTTTTATTTTATTTTTCTCTATATCTCAGAAACCATAAAAGCTAGAACGCTGAAAATTCGTATAAACATAGACAAATACAAAATCTCAAATTATTTTTTTCAAAAAAATTCCAGTGTTTCTCAAACATTTTTTATTAAGAAAAGTATTTTTTTTATGATAAATTTATGAGTTTAACTGCCTATATTTCCATTTTTTTTTAAAATATCGAAAAAAGCCGAAACACCCCAACTAGATAATTTAATTTTATATTAAAAATATTAACATTGTAGCAGTACATCTCAAATTTTTTTAACAATTTTTATAAAAATTGAATTTAGTGACGACATCGCTTCATACAATTTGTATGGTAGTCACCTATACACAATATCAAAGAAGACTTAATAGTTTGATACTTCATCTCTTAACATACAATATACATATACCATCATGCAGTTTTCATATTCCGGGTAGGAAAAAAAGACCGACCTCCATACTATCCTATCTTGACTACCTAGGTACATGTGTTGTATAGAAAACTAAATATCATAAAATAATCCAACTGTCGATTTGTTCAGGAGAACTTTGTTCTCTTAACATATCGACAATGTATCAAGCCAGAATACGCGAGAATTGTATGGAGAGGTCTACTTTTTTCACGGCTTTTCCATCTTTGAAGTCAAAAAACACCAACTTAGAGGCTTCGCAGCATATATGTTCCATACACGGATTTACTCAGAATTCGGAGTAGAACATTTCGTGTGTCTGTGTGTGTGTGTGTGTGTGTGTCTGTGTGTCTGTGTGTCTGTGTGTCTGTGTGTCTGTGTGTCTGTGTGTCTGTGTGTCTGTGTGTCCGTCCCCCCCTTATAACTTTTGATCCGCTCAATTTACAGATCCTAAAATTTCAGAATATATAAACAGTTACAGGCCTACAAAACTTTTATACTCGGAATTTTGAATTTTTGTTTCAGTCAGGGGTTATCAACTTTTGATTTTTATTTTATTTTTCCATATATCTCAGAAACCATAAACGCTAGAACGCTGAAAATTGGTACAAACATAGACAAATACAAAATCTCAAATTAGTTTTTTCAAAAAAATTCCAGGGTTTCTCAAACATTTTTTATAAAGAAAAATATTTTTTTTATGATAAATTTATGAGTTTAACTGCCTATATTTCCAAAACTTTTACAATTATCGAAAAAAGCCGAAACACCCCAACTAGATAATTTAATTTTCTATAAAAAATATTAACATTGTAGTAGAAGATCTCAATTTTTTTTTAACAATTTTTTTAAAAATTGAATTTAGTGACGACATCGCTTCATACATTTTGTATGGCAGTCGCCTATACACAATATGTAAGAAGACTTAATAGTTTGATACTTCATCTCCAAACATACATACATACATACCATCATGCTATTTGCATATTCTGGGTAGGAAAAAGGATCTTCCTCCATACTATCCTATCTTGACATACATACCTACATATGTTGTATAGAAAACAAAATATCTGAAAATATTCAATAATTTGTATCTATGGGTTTATAGTTTGGTACATATTCTTCAACTATACATACTATCGCTATCGACAGTTGGATCTCATGTGTTACATGCAACTAGTAAATAATTTGTATTTATGGGTTTGGTACTTATTCTTCAACTATACATACTATCGCTGTCGACAGTTGGATCTCATGTGTTACATGCAACTAGTCCAACTGTCGATTTGTTCAGGAGAACTTTGTTCTCTTAACATAATATCGACAATGTATCAAGCCAGAATACGCGAGAATTGTATGGAGAGGTCTACTTTTTTCACGGCTTTTCCAACTTTGAAGTCAAAAAACACCAACTTAGAGGCTTCGCAGCATATATGTTCCATACACGGATTTACTCAGAATTCGGAGTAGAACATTTCGTGTGTCTGTGTGTCTGTGTGTGTGTGTGTCCGTCCCCCCCTTATAACTTTTGATCCGCTCAATTAACAGAGCCTAAAATTTCAGAATATATAAACAGTTACAGGCCTACAAAACTTTCATACTCGGAATTTTAAATTTTTGTTTCAGTCAGGGGTTATCAACTTTTGAATTTTTATTTTATTTTTCCATATATCTCAGAAACCATAAACGCTAGAACGCTGAAAATTGGTACAAACATAGACAAATACAAAATCTCAAATTAGTTTTTTCAAAAAAATTCCAGGGTTTCTCAAACATTTTTTATTAAGAAAAATATTTTTTTTATGATAAATTTATGAGTTTAACTGCCTATATTTCCAAAACTTTTACAATTATCGAAAAAAGCCGAAACACCCCAACTAGATAATTTAATTTTCTATAAAAAATATTACCATTGTAGTAGAAGATCCCAATTTTTTTTTAACAATTTTTTTAAAAATTGAATTTAGTGACGACATCGCTTCATACATTTTGTATGGCAGTCGCCTATACACAATATGTAAGAAGACTTAATAGTTTGATACTTCATCTCCAAACATACATACATACCATCATGCTATTTGCATATTCTGGGTAGGAAAAAGGATCTTCCTCCATACTATCCTATCTTGACATACATACCTACATATGTTGTATAGAAAACAAAATATCTGAAAATATTCAATAATTTGTATCTATGGGTTTATAGTTTGGTACATATTCTTCAACTATACATACTATCGCTATCGACAGTTGGATCTCATGTGTTACATGCAACTAGTTTATCCAACTGTCGATTTGTTCAGGAGAACTTTGTTCTCTTAACATATCGACAATGTATCAAGCCAGAATACGCGAGAATTGTATGGAGAGGTCTACTTTTTTCACGGCATTTCCAACTTTGAAGTCAAAAAACACCAACTTAGAGGCTTCGCAGCATATATGTTCCATACACGGATTTACTCAGAATTCGGAGTAGAACATTTCGTGAGTCTGTGTGTGTGTGTGTGTCTGTGTGTGTGTCTGTGTGTGTGTCTGTGTGTGTGTCCGTCCCCCCCTTATAAATTTTGATCCGCTCAATTTACAGAGCCCAAAATTTCAGAATATATAAACAGTTATAGGCCTACAAAACTTTTATACTCAGAATTTTGAATTTTTGTTTCAGTCAGGGGTTATCAACTTTTGAATTTTTATTTTATTTTTCCATATATCTCAGAAACCATAAAAGGTAGAACGTTGAAAATTGGTACAAACATAGAAAAATACAAAATCTCAAATTATTTTTTTCAAAAAAATTCCAGGGTTTCTCAAACATTTTTTATTAAGAAAAATATTTTTTTTATGATAAATTTATGAGTTTAACTGCCTATATTTCCAAAACTTATACAATTATCGAAAAAATCCGAAACACCCCAATTAGATAATTTAATTTTCTATAAAAAATATTAGAATTGTAGCAGGAGATCTCAATTTTTTTTCAATAATTTTTTTAAAAATTGAATTTAATGACGACATCGCTTCATACATTTTGTATGGCAGTCGCCTATACATAATATGTAAGAAGACTTAATAGTTTGATACTTCATCTCCAAACATACATACCATCATGCTATTTTCATATTCTGGGTAGGAAAAACGGAACTTCCTCCATACTATCCTATCTTGACATACATACCTACATATGTTGTATAGAAAACAAAATATCTGCAATATTCAATAATTTGTATTTATGGGTTTATAGTTTGGTACATATTCTTCAACTATACATACTATCGCTATCGACAGTTGGATCTCATGTGTTACATGAAACTAGTTGTATGGAAATTTATGTATTTCATTACGTGAGATATCGCCATCTCGTATTTCAAAACCGTTTTTAAGTATGATCATGTAGGAATAGGAAAATGAAATTTACAGGGTAGATTCATTCATTCGTCCTTTTCCTCATGACTGAGGATAGCCGCTGTAGTCTGTCGCCACACGTATGGCCCGCCTCCATGCTAATCTGTTTTGGGCTGAACGCAGAGCACCAGTCACCGAAGACCCCATTGTGGACTTAACCAAATCGCTCCATCTGGTCGGTGAGCGACCACGAGATCTCCGTCCCTCCACGCTGCCCATCACAACAAGCTTTTCGAGGCAGTCTGGTTCCCTTCTGGCAATGTGTCCAAAGAATTGAAGGATACGTCTGTAACATATCGTCGACAGACGATCCTCAATCCTTAGCTCGTCTAGGATTGACACATTGGTTCTTCTGGCTGTCCATGGGATGCGCAGCATACGCCTCCAGCACCACATTTCGAAAGCATCGATCCTTTTTCGCTCTGACTCCCTAAGTGTCCATGTTTCCACACCATACAGGAACATCGGGAATATCAGAGCCCTGATGAGTCTAGCCTTCATGTTTTTAGTAATGGTCCTGTCCCTCCATACTGTTGTGAGCTTTCCCAGTGCTCCCTTTGCCATGGCGATGCGTCTTTTTACTTCCGCTTCACAACCACCGGTGTCACATATGTTGGAACCCAGATATGTGAAGTCATGTACTATCTCAAGATGGTTTAGAGAGTTTATTGGGGGAAGTTTACATGCTCTATCAATCACCATCAGTTTGGTTTTGCATTGGTTTATGCTCAGACCGAGTGATAAACTTTCCCTCTCAACACGATCCAAAAGTTGTTTCATATCGGTCTCGTTTGTGGCTACTAGAGTTGTGTCGTCTGCAAAGCGTAAGTTGGAGATTTTCTTGCCACCAATGCTGAATCCGGCATCCCAACCATCCAGAGCTTTCCTCATTATATACTCTCCGTAAATGTTAAAAAGAGCAGGGGACAGTATACATCCCTGGCGGACACCCTTGTGGACTGAGAAGGTAGCGGACAAGGCATTATTTAATCTTATTGAGGCAGAACTATTTGCATACAAGTTTTTTAGGATATGTATAAGATGCTTAGGGACTCCCATCTCATCCAACACCATCCACAGCTAACTCCATCTGACGCAGTCAAAAGCTTTGATATAGTCGATGAAACACAGAATAACTGGTGCATTGAACTCCCTACTCTTCTCAATTATCTGTCGCACATTCAGGATCTGTTCTCTTGTTCCCCTTCCACTCACAAAGCCAGTCTGTTCAGGTGGTATTTGCCAGTCAAGATAGTGTTTCAGCCTTTTATTCAAAATGTGTAATAGAAACTTTGCTGGCGTGTGATATAAGAGCAATCATTCTGTAATTGTCACATTTGGCAGGTGATCCTTTTTTGTGCAGTGGAACAAAAACAGACTCCGTCCAATCCTTCGGCCAGATACCAGATACAGGGTAGATACAAGATGAAATAAGGAAGTTTTTGAAAATGTTTGGGAAAATTTTTTTATGTGACTTACTATTTTTAAATCGACCTCAAACATTTTTGTTAATTTTCTGATTTGACTATTTTTGAGATACAACATTTTTTTTAAAGATATTATATCAAATTGGATAAAACAAATTATTAAATCTAAAACGTACACTATTCAACAATTTTGAAAAAAATAATGAAGGGTGTATCTCAATAAATAGCGTCTCTGTGACCAATTATGTCGTGACAGTCGGAGTTTTTCGAAAAAATTCGAAAAGAAATTATAACTCGTAAACGACAAAAAATCGTAGAACATACATTGAGGTTTTTAGATAGACCTAGGGGTCCTCTATCCTTGGTTTACCGATTATCCATACTTTTTGGGACACTCTGTATATAAAGATTTATTTATTTATTTTATTTTATCAATCAACGCCCAGTGAAGAGCCTTTATACAAAAATTGCAAAAAAAAGAATTATGCAATATAAAAAAACAACAATATGTTATACAAAAAAAAAAACAAAATATAATAAATTAAAACAAAACAGCATTTCATTAAATGTAACAACAAATTTGTACGCTCCATAACCCAATGCAAAGTCATCGATCTGCTCAAACTTATTTGCAAGTCTTGGAAGTCTCTGCATTGGTGAGGTAATCAGTGTACACATTTTGTAAGGCGAAACATTCACTATTGCGAGTGAGTCTTGTTTTCATTTTTTAGATAAATGAGAAAGATAATAATTAATAATGAAATAAATATTTAAAGAGGGGAGGCTGTATTGGATCCAAATGATCTATTTATCGATCTATCTATGATTAAATCTTGGATCTAGTTGGTATGTAAGTCAGCAATTAAACAATTATCGACAATGTAGCTATTAAAGTTAGATTTGAATGGGTAAATTGGTCCATCGTACGGAGTCTGGATCTCAGATCTGCTCTCAATAATTATGACCTCCGCCTTCATTTGCCTCGACAGAGCCGTCCTTAAAGCTGATGGTTTCAAGCAAAGGCTCGAGAAACATTTTTTTTGACAAATAAAATCTCAATAGAGACGAAGACTGTTTACGTTATCACTTTAACCAGCCGGTGACAGGTCGTAAGCCCCGTAGATACCTTGGTATCCCGGTTCTCATATAATATTTGAACTTCGTCTCAATTGAGATATAAATTTGTCAAAAAATACCATCGACTCCCAGCATGAATGAAAATCCAATGTATTCGTATATATGCAATTTTTAATTATCTCAATAGAGACGAAGTTGGAATATTTATTGTAGGAGAACCGGGAAATCAAGGCACCTACAGGGCTTACGACCTGTCATCGGCTGGTTTACGTGATCACTTTATGCGCTTGCGCAACGTTCACCAATTATGCCACTGAAATTCTTTTCGCAGACAATATATAGAACTTTCAAAATTGAATTTCGTATTACAATATATAGAACTTTCAAAATTGAATTGATAGGGATCTCATTAAAAAAGGCATAATTGGTGAACGTTGCGCAAGCGCATAAAGTGATCACGTAAACCAGCCGATGACAGGTCGTAAGCCCTGTAGGTGCCTTGATTTCCCGGTTCTCCTACAATAAATATTCCAACTTCGTCTCTATTGAGATAATTAAAAATCTGTTAAAAAATATCTTTGACTCCCGACAGGGAAAAAATCCAATGTTTGCGCATATGCAATAATAAAAATATTCGTATGCTTATATACTTATTTATTTATTAATCATAATTAACAGTATACTTACCTATGTATTTTTATTTAATTTTTTTTATATAATAAAAATAATTGATATATATACATTGAAAATAATAAAAAAATAACATTTCATTAAAAACATTCTTAAATTATGGAATGTAGAGATATATTGATCCTATATATTGAATGTAGAGGAGCATAATCATTATTTTCGTTCGTTTCTGGGTGAAGTCGAAGTAAAAGGGCGCCAGATTTCGCAACAGAAAGCTAACGTTCACCTATCCACCTTACAAAGACTCTAATACACCTTTATACAACCTTTTTTATCGTATTTCATACAAATTATAGGTAGCATTATGAGTTCTATATATTTAACATTACAAATACTGAAACAAAAACATATCAGACAACAAAGTAAAAATCATAAAAAATATTGCCTCTTAAAGCAGTTTTTATTTTTTTTTATGAAGCATCTCGGGTAACTAACAGGTACTATGTCAAATAATTATTTAACACGCACCCAATAACAAGTTGCCACATATTGGAGACTTACGATATTAATCGTCTCACAGATCCAGACTGAAAACACAATTAAAAACTGTGTCTCCACCGGAAATCGAACCCGGGACCTTTGGATCAGCAGTCAGATACCTAACCAACTGAGCCACGAATGCCGACAAAACAGTAAAATATTATTATTACATGGAACAGAATAAAATTCAAATTTCATCAACGCTCAGCCGAAAACGCATAGAAAGCTTTGTTTTCTTTGTATGAAATACAAAATTGTTCTATTTTATCAAAATATCTAATGAATCGAGCAGTTTTAACGTGAATTTTCATTGGGAATACACAAATTAATTAATCGGTCGGTAATTTTGTTAAAAATCGATTGCATAATTCTAGTGCAGACACACAGATAAGTATAATGGCGTAAAAAACCCTAGACACGGCCCAGTATATTGCCGACCAATTATTTTATGTCTCGAAATTTCCTATCAAATAAATGCATTTATTTATTTTGTTTGAGAAGACGAACACAATTATGTCCGTAGTCAAAATCACGTTTTGAAAGAATACACATTCAATAAAATGTACCTTCATTTAACTTAAACAGGAAATCAAAAAATTGAACTCTAAACAATTAACTATTGGACGGTATAATAACTAATTTAACTTTATAGTCGATGGAGTATTTTTATAAATGTTTTCTTTTCTTTTTTTTGCTGTTACTTCAAAACCATGTAATTCCTTGTTAGTGTATTAAATAGGTTGTATATATTATCAAACAGTAATACATAAAGTTTCAAACAGTAATAAATTGTGTACCTTTAAGAATATTGTTCGTATTGTATAGCTGTATGTTTACTTAAATATATAAATTAAATTTATAAAGTTTTCAAACAGTAATTAATAAAGTTTTCAAACAGTAATAAATAAAATTATCAAACAGTAATAAATAAAGTTTTCACACAGTAATAAATAAAGTTTTCAAACAGTAATATTTTTTTACAAACAGTATAAATAATGTTTTCAAACAGTAATAAATAAAGTTTTCAAAGAGTTATTAATAAAGATTTCAAACAGTAATAAATAAAGTACTCAAACAGTAATAAATAAAGTTTTCAAAGAGTTTTAAATAAGCATTTCAAAGAGTTATAAATAAAGATTTCAAACAGTAATAAATAAAGTACTCAAACAGTAATAAATAATGTTTTCAAAGAGTTTTAAATAAGGATTTCAAACAGTTATAAATAATGTATTCAAACAGTAATAAATAAAGTTTTCAAAGAGTTATAAATAAAGATTTCAAACATTAATAAATAAAGAATTCAAACAGTTATAAATAAAGTATTCAAATAGTAATAAATAAAGATTTCAAACAGTAATAAATAAAGTATTCAAACAGTAATAAATATTTTTTTCGAAAAGCAATAAATTGTCTATTAGAATATTGTATTTTATAGCTGTATGATGACTTAAATGTATAAAATAAATTAAATAAAGTTATTTTTATTTTATATTGCTTCTCGGGCAGCTCACAGGTACTGTGTCAAATATTAATTTAACACGCACCCAATAACATGTTCTAGAGACTTACATATTAATCGTCTCACAGTTACAGACTGAAAACACAATTAAAAACTGTGTCTCCACCGGGAATCGAGCCCGGGACCTTTAGCCCAGGTGTCAGGTATCCAACCAACTGGCCACGAACGCCAACATTGATTTTTTTTAAATAACTTGGTTTTATAAAATAACAGATAAAATCCTGTTGCCTCTCTGCTGTTAAAGTGATCCCGTAAACCAGCATATTACAGGTCGTAAGCCCTGTGGGTGTCTTGATTTCCCTATTCTCCTGTAATATTTCTACTTGATCTCTATTGAGATGTTAAAAATTTCTCATAAAAATATCATTCACTCCCGACAGTGATCAAAATCCAATGTTTGCTTATATACAACTATAAAAATACCGACCGCCGTGGCACAGTTGGTAAGTCGTTCGGTTTCTGTGCGGGCGTCCTGGGTTCGATTCCCAGCAGAGGAGAAATTTAATTAAATTCATGTCTCATGCTAATGTTGCTTCTCTGGGTTGGAAACTGGTTAGTTGAAAGAAATTGCCATACGGCAATAAACTCGCAAATTGCGCATAGTGCAAGGAAGTGTTCATTATTATTATTTAAAAAAAAATCGATGTATCATTGTTGTTGAATCTTTTTGATTTCTACATTCATTCATTCATTCATACCATCACGGCATATCCCACAATGTGGGGTAACCTGCGAAAGGTGTACGGGTGTGCAGTATAAAAGGGAGAACAACACATCTATGTATACCCACACACCAGTCTCGTTTCACCAAAAAAGGCACTACATTCAGAATGGGTGGTGAACCTCATTGCTGAACTATGTAAAATGTTATTGTTGCCTGTTGTATTTTCGATTACCCGGCTCTTACAATATTCTAAGCCGGTGCCTCACAGCTAATTCTAATTTTTTTATTAATTAATCAGCTATTTTTTTTTAATTCATTACCAATATATTTACGAAGTCTTACATTATAAACGCTATCTTCATCACTAAAATCTAAATGTAATATATTATATTTATTTTTTGCCAAAAAGAATATTCTGAAATGGTATAACTACATGCTTTAAAAAATAAAGGCGAAATAGAAAGTATATTATAATGAAAACAAAATGAGAATATCAAGGGAAGTGTATGTACATATAACGTTTGAAAATAATTTTAAATATATTGTTTCCATTGTGTTAAAAAAAAACATCAAAGGCAATGGACATCGAGTGCAAATTAATAATTGAAATAATGATTTAATTTGTTTCTCTGTTGGAATACATCAAGCGAAAGATGTAAAATTGAGATAGCTTTAAAATACGTGGAAGATAAAACAACTAAAAGAGGAGGAAAAAAGGGGAATTTGAAATGTAAATTAGGTACTTTGTTTCGTACACTGAGCTACCGGTCTTTAAGGGCCCCGAATAGTAAAGAATATTTTATATTTATTTATTTAATATACCATGTCAAGGCGGTTTTTGAATCGTGGAAGAGGTGACAGTGGACGGTGAGTGCGGTTTTGCGGGAGACGGCCGGCGTTTAGTGATGAGCAAAAGTCTTGCAAGTCTTGCAGTCTTGCTCTTGGTCTTGCATTTTTTGCAAGACCAAGACCACATGCTTCACTGCAAGACCAAGACCAAGACCAGGGACGCAAGACCAAGACCAAGACCAAGACCATGCTTGCAAGACCAAGAGTCTTGCAAGACATAAATGCAAGACTCTTGCGGTCTTGCAGCTTTTCAATATGTTGACATACTCGAAGAAATTGCTTTGGAACGACAATAAATGAAAGGTAAAAATAATATACAAAGATCGAATTTTGTGACATCCGAACCTCTATGCTTGAAAAAATATATAATACCTATTTATTTTACAAAAATGATTTATAATTTTGAGTCATTGTTAAATGTATTCATATATTAATGAATAGGTGTACCAACATTTGTTTACTACTTGTCTAACGCGACGTCCTACGTAGGCGATTCAAAGCGAATGCGAAGCGACGCGGCGCGGCGCGAAAATAACAAACAGTCGGTAACTATGGAAGTGTCCTACGTTACCGACCGCGCGTAGGTTTCGATGCGGCGCGGCGCGGTGCGAAGCGAACGCGATCAGTTGGTTTGATATTTTCGCGCGAATTGAAAGCGGTGCCATTGTTTTTTGACATGTCAGAAACATAAATTTTAATTTCTGTCCATGAACGTCCCATATTATGGGACAAAAGAATTATTATTATCGAACCGCGAATTTTAGGATTTGGCAAAAATAAATGGGACTACAAGTAAACACATTTATTTATTATTGCTATTTTACAATAGGATGTTGTTCAAAACACAAAGTTTTCTCTCGCTTCCACAAATGTCAAATTTTGATATGTTTCCCGGAAAGATGTAAATTCAGTCTCATTTATTAATTCAAGATCACGTAATTCTTCATACAAATTGTAATATCCCCCATAAATATGCCTCTCTAAGTACACAATATTAGTTTCACTTCTCTGCCGAACATACTTCTTGAGTATTTTATATACGTACATCCATGACAGTAGCTGGCGGCAGAGGGAACGATTCGCGCACACGTAGGACAGAGCCGCCGCGTCGCACCGCATCGCATTGAATTCGCTTGTATCCGCACCGCATCGCTTCGCAATCGCGTTCGCTTTGAATCGCCTACATAGGACGTAGCGTAAGAATTAAATTAAGATACCTATCAGTTTAAAACAAAAATAATATACCTACCTAATTAATAACATGAAGACAAACAAACACGTGCGGGTTTGGTAACAGGAAGTTGTATCTCAGATTCAAATTGTCTTAATTTTTATTTACGTTATGCAAAAATAACCTCTGTCATTAGATTCTCATGTGTCATTTTTATTTGACGGCGGTTTTTATTTGAAGGATAAGGTATAATTATTTTTTAAGACAATATTTCTTTATTGAAATATGACGACGAAAGCAAACAGAGGCGATTCATAAAGTAAATTCAATTAATTATTTTATTCAATATTATATTTAAATAATGCGTCGTCGTAACATTTTAAATTTATTAGTCAGTATTATTGTTCATTTTTAAACAGACCTATAGGTATATGTATATATCGACAAAGTATCATGGTTATATTTATCATGGTTTATTCGACATGGAAATCAAAAAAACACCACCATAGAGTCTTCGCAGCATATATGTTATTTGTATATATTTAGTCAGAATTCGGAGTAGAACATTCATTGTGTCTGTGTGTCCCTTATAACTTTTTATCCGCTCAATGCACAGAGCTCAAAATTTCAAAATATATAGATAGTTATAGGCCTACAAAACTTTTATACTCAGTATTTAGAATTACCGTTTCAGGTAGGGGTTATCAATTTTTGAATTTTTAATGTATTTTACCATATATCTCAAAACTCTCTCTATTTTTGTTTATTCTTCTTCTTCAGCTTTAGTTAGGACTGTATCCTGTTATTCTCGGAGCCTGCTCTTGTGAAGTGGACGTCCAGCTATCCTTCCATCTTTTGGGTGGTCTTCCAGGGGGTCTGCCATTTGTTATCTCCCCATTCGCTGCCATCCTCACCACTCGATCCGAATTTGTTTATTAAAAATATTAAATATTTTTCCTCAAAAACCTAGCTAGAGCTCTGAAAATTAGTTTAATTATACATAAAAACAAAATCTAAATTTTTTTAACGATCCAGAGTTTCTCAAAATTTTTTAATTAAGAAAAATATTTATTTTATGATAAATTTGTGTTTGACTGCCTATATTTCCAAGTTTTTAAAAATATTGAATAAGGCCGAAACAACCTAACTAGATTATTTATTTTTTTATATATAATATCGAGATTGTAGTAGCAGGCACATTTACAACTTTTTTCACAATTTTTATAAAAATTGAATTTAGTGACGACATCGTTTCATACAATTTGTAAGGCAGTATATGTACACTACACGATATATACAGTGACTCAATAGTTTTGATACTTAATCTCCAAACATACATCATGCTATCTTCATATTCTTCTGGGTAGGAAAAAAAGATTGACCTCCTACATCCTACATAAATATTTTACAATATTTATTAATTTGTGTTTAAGTGTTAATAGTTTGATACGTATTCTTCAATTATACATACTATTGCTACCGACAGTTGGATCTCATGTGTTACATGCAACTAATAATAGGAGAACCGGGAAATCAGACACTTACAGAACTTACGACCTGTCATCTGCTGGTCATCATAATTATTTTAAGCGCATGCGCTTCTTTCACTAGCTATGTGTTTCAATATTTGGGTAAATATTATGCTATTTGGATTATAGCGGCCTATCGATACATTATAATATGTATAACTAAATCAGATGGGTCGATGGCAGAGCGGTTAGCGCATTGGGTTAGTAATCCAGTGGTCGGTAGTTCGAATCCTGCCTTGACCGATTTCGTTCACCTATAGCACAAGCATTGATGCTTATTTTAGGGAACGTAGGAAGATGTATATGTACTTGTTTAACAAGGACATATTCATTTTTCTGTGCCATTAACTCTGTGGACAATGCACGGTAATATGGTATTTATTCAAGAATAAGACTCTCGAAAGATTTTTCTATATTTGGTTGTACGATATTACGTATCAATACTAATTTTGGCAATATTCCGCATCCTGTCGGCCCTTTTGATGATACTATAATAATAACAAACACACAAATCATTGTTAGAAAGTACAGCATGTTTACTAACAAACACAAGAGTAATATTTACAGACGAAGAGTAATTAGTTTTATCTTTTCATAATTTAAGTTACAATAGAATAAATATAAGAGTGAATACTTTATTTGGATTTTAACGGCGCTTCGATAATTTATATGTAAAACAAATATTATTGTTTCTTTGAGCTAAAGTAATAAAGAATATCGTATTTTAACCGTATTCTGACTGGTACAAAATGTCAATTCAATATAATTGATATTAAGAATTAATATTTTTTAAATATATGCTTGTTTTATTGCCAATTGACAATATCTTCCAACCCAGAGGAACAAGAGTTCTCTATTGGAAAGCGAACCAAGAACATAAGCATATATAATGAAACGATAAATTTCATAAAAAAACGGTAGGAATATTTCATTTATGAAAAATGTTTTTTACACTCTACTTTAACTTCGCTCGTCTGTACTGGAATTTTCCTATCTATTTTAAACCATTTACCGAACAGTTAGAGCTGTAAAACTTTCAGAATTTGTGTATTACCGATGACAATGCTTGTTTAAACTATCCAGCTTGATTCATTATATATTTTGACAAAATTGAACAATTTTGTATTTCGAGCGTTGATTATAATTTTATTCGATTATTGTATTGGTTTATCCTCCATAGACGACCATAGTCTCCCAAACACAGCACTCTGAGTCGACAATGATTATAATTAAAATTAATAAAATAAGTATTCAAATTATCAATAAAAAAGCGAGGAATTCAAGATGTATGCATAAATATCAAGAATATAAGTAATCTGACATTAAATCAGAACATTAAAAATAAATAGGTACAGAAACAGTAAAGGGTAAAAGTAAACATAGGTTTTCAAAAGATGTACAATACAAGTTTATCAAAGAGTAAACATAGGTTTTCAACAGGAATAATACCGTTTCACAGCGTACTATTAATCGAGTCCGTTCTTTAATAAAAAAGAAGCGGTTGCTTCAAAATCTTTTTCATTGTGGTAAAGAACAGATTTTTTTTACAACTTGAAAATGTGCCAAGCACGAAACCGGTTGTAGGTTGTAGTCAAAATATATAGTAGAATAATTTTAAAAAAAAATTATTTTTCAATTGGAATTTACTTATTAAAAAAAAATTAGAAATATTAATGGAATTCCATCAAGAACAAACGATCAAAAAATTAAATCTAGAATACACATATTTTAAATATTTAAATTTCTGGCACAAAGTTATATCCGAAAATTGAGATAACGAAATACCATAAATTTTAAAACATGTATATTTACTCTAAGTTTTATTTTTTTACTAAAAAAACGCATATGTACCGTACCTACTCGTAAAAGTGCAAGACTTGCAAGACTCTTGCTGCAAGACCAAGACCAAGACCAAGACCATGTATGCAAGACCAAGACCAAGACCAAGACTATACTTGTAAATGCAAGACCAAGACCAAGACCGCGGGTGCAAGACCAAGATCAAGACCAAGACCACCCTGGTCTTGGTCTTGGTCTTGCATTTGCTCATCACTACCGGCGTTCATCCGTCTGTATGCGTGCAAACGTGTGCTTGGCTTGATTTTGCGAAATCTGAGACCTGTTTACTGTTCGCCCTAAATGTACTTGTCAAATTTTACGGAATATAATATATTATTATTTTTACTCCTCACTAACCCAAGGGGATATAGTGGGGAGTTATGATTTCGCAATTTTTAAGGATATTTTTTTTATTGCAGATTATCAACTAGTATCTTGCTGAGATTGTATTCTGAAAGTTTCATCACAATGTATCTGAATGTGTATGTGCTATGTGATATGTGCTATGTAAGACGTGTTTATTCTACTTTATCGATTATAGACTAAAGTACTCATTCGATTCTTTTCAAATTTTGCAAATATGTATATCTAATGCTTCTCAATTATATCTAGTGCTTCTCAATTTTTTTAACTCTCAAATATTTCAAAGTGACCCCAAGCTCAGGAAATTTAAAATTTGATTTTTTTTTTATTTTCAAATTGATAAAAAAGGCACATTACATTTATAAAATGGCATTGAAGAGTTATCATGTTTTCATAATAAAATATTTAAATAAAAAACAATTTATCAAACTCATTTCATGAAAATGCTGAAAATTTTCCATACAAAATTTGAATATTTATTTATTTATTTATTTATTTGAATCTTCTTGTACATACAATTTGTACACTGGCGGGCTTATTGCCTAATGGAAATTTCTTCCAACCAACCAGAGTTAATGTTAAGTATACAAAACAATGTGCACTATGGCAACCAGTTACATAATCACATTACAAAATAAATAAATAAATACAGCAGAATAAAAGTAAAAAAACAAATAAGATAGCATAAAAGAACAATTCATAGCAATGATAGGAAAACTAAAGGATAAGGAAAGAAAGAGGAGAGGAAGATGTAATCAGGTGTTGTCAGATAAATATTTTTGCTTTAGCCTTTTCTTGAAGATGTTTAGTGAGATAGACGACGTAATATCAGGACTTACGCGACGTCCTACGTAGGCGATTCAAGGCGAATGCGAAGCGGCGCGGCGCGCCGCGAAATTAACAAACAGTCGGTAACTATGGAAGTGTCCTACGTTACCGACCGCGAGTTGGTTTCGATGCGGTCCGGCGCGATGAGAAGCGAACGCGATCAGTTGGTTTGATATTTTCGCGCGAATTGATAGCGGCGCCATTGTTTTTTAACATGTCAGAAAAAGAAATTTTAATTTCTGTGCATGAACGTCCCATATTATGGAACAAAAGAATTATTATTATCGAACCGCGAATTTTAGGATTTGGCAAAAATAAATGGGACTACAAGTAAACACATTTATTTATTATTGCTATTTTACAATAGGATGTTGTTCAAAACACACAAAGTTTTCTCTCGCTTGCACGAATGTCAAATTTTGATGTTTCCCGGAAAGATGTAAATTCAGTCTCATTTATTAATTCAAGATCACGTAATTCTTCATACAAATCGTGATATCCCCCATAAATATGCCTCTCTAAGTACACAATATTAGTTTCACTTCTCTGCCGTACATACTTCTTGAGTATTTTATATACGTACATCCATGACAGTAGCTGGCGGCAGAGGGAACGATTCGCGCACACGTAGGACAGAGCCGCCGTGTCGCACCGCATCGCATTAAATTCGCTTGTATCCGCACCGCATCGCTTCGCAATCGCGTTCGCTTTGAATCGCCTACGTAGGACGTAGCGTTAGACTATTCCATAGCCTAGCCGAATGTACTTCAAATGAAGAGCTTAAAAATTCAGAACTATGAATAGGGATAGATAGTAAAGCACGTTCAGCAGATCGAAGTGGACGCCCGTGGCTTGAAAGATAAGTGAATTTATCTTTGAGATACTGAGGTAAATTTGGATTAAAAAGGACATTGTATAGTAATGACAAGATATGTATATTACGTCGTTGTCGTATCTTGGGCCAATGAAGAAGATTACGGTAATGAGAAATATGATCAAATTTTTTTAGTCCAAAGATAAAACGGATGCAAACATTTTGAAGGCGTTCAAGTTTGTTAAGATGTTCCTCGTTTGCATCCAAGTAGCTAACATCAGCATAGTCAAGCAACGGTAGGAGAAGTGATTGAGCTAAGGTTATTTTACAGTGAAGTGGAAGGAGATTCTTGAGTTTATTAAGTGAGTGTATGGCAAAGTAAGTGGATTTGCTGACATGTGATATCTGCTCATGCCAAGATAAGTTATTATCAATGTAGACCCCAAGGTCTTTCACGACCTTGGTATAAGGAATACATTGGTTATTGATATACAGAGATTGGAGTTGTAAATACTTTATGGAGTGACTTGTCAGTGAGGAGTTTAGTGTTGGCCACAACCCACTCGTTTTACAAATGAAACTAAGATTAAACTAAATATGATTACAAACTATTTCTTTTCATAGAGTAAAGAATCCGATTGTATACAAATATTTCATGGAAAATAGAGTCGGAGCGTGTCAAGACTATAAGAGGTCTTGGTATCACCTTTGATGAATTAACAATGAAATTGACAGAAATAGCTCTCAATTGAAACGCAATTTATTTCCAAGTGCTTATGGTATCTGAATAAATGCCATTCAAGATCATTATATAGATTTTTTAAATTTGGATTAATAAGGGAAGTCAATAAAAAGGCATAATTGGTGAACGTTTGGCAAGCGCTTAAAGTGATGACATAAACCATCCGAACAGATCATAGGTGCCTTATTTCCCGGTTCTCCAATAAATATATATTATAACTTCATCTCTATTGAGATATAAAGCTATTCAAATTATTATATTACACTATATTGTTTACTTTATTTATTCTTTATCACACCATTTACATTATATGCGACATTAAAAATAGAAAACTGCTACCCAATTAGGTACACCTGTTCTAGGGCTATCAGTTATAGTATGTATATTCCCCTTAAGAATTTTTTCATTTGAGTTTCCAAGGAGATAGTAGGATATATTTTAGTCCCTAGTGATTCTGGTTCAAACCTGCTAATAGCATTTAATTCCTTGAAAAGTTTGAAGGTATATCTTCGATAAGGGGAAGAAGATTATTTTTGACTCCATCAATAGCTTCAATCTTTTCTACTATAATTTAAAGGCCATATTATTTACTAAAATGACCAGCAAATCATAAAGTAATTTTATATTAGATTCAGAATTTAATAATCTTTAAGATAAAAATTTAATAATTGCTTATATTAATTTATACAAAAAAATTATGACAATTTCATAAAATGAAACATTGATCTGTACCAATTTTTATGATTGAATGAATATCTAAGATTCGATTATGATTGAGTACTGATTGATACATTTAAGATTAAGATAAGTACCTATTAATATCGTGTCACAAGTAGCCCCTGCTTGACATAATACCTACTTTAATGGGATGGGATTTTATAATCGAATATTTTTATTATTGCATATGCGCAAACCGTAGATTATTAATGATACAGATACCTAGTCAGCACAATGAATGTATGCCTACTAAAACTACGCTGAAACAGACGAATTTCTAGTACACGTACACCTACCGATACGCACACCTACATAATACGTAGAACAACCGATCTACCGCCTCACACACACACATGTAAAAAAAACTTGGCATACATTTGAATTCGAAATTTGTACTACACGCGGCTTCTGTACATTATAATTCTATGGCGCAAACATTGGATTTTTTCCCTGTCGGGAGTCATAGATATTTTTTAACAGATTTTTAATTATCTCAATAGAGACGAAGTTGGAATATTTAATGTAGGAGAACCGGGAAATCAAGGCACCTACAGGGCTTACGACCTGTCATCGGGTGGTTTACGTGATCACTTTATGCGCTTGCGCAACGTTCACCAATTATGCCTTTTTAATGAGATCCCTATCGATTCAATTTTGAAAGTTCTATACCTAAGTATTTTATATTTTGTTTTTGTGATCACAGTATTTTTTTTTAACGATGCTACAAATATGTAAGTATATACGTTATTAAGATTTTTTTTACTTTTTCCCGTGAGGCACCGGCTTAGAATAGTGCTTCCACTATTTTCTATTTTCATCATTTTCTAGTGTCGCGTAAGAGCCGGGTAATCGAAAATACAACAGGCAACAATAACATCTCTCTCATAGTTAGCAATGAAGTTCATTATGCATTCTGAATGTTGCATTTTTAGGTGATACGAGACTGGTGAGTGGGTAAACACACATGTGTCGTGCCCTCATTTTATGGGATAGGTAATGCACACCCGCACACCTGTCGCTGATTACCCCAAATTGTATGATATGCCGTGATGGTATGAATGAGTGGATGAATAAATATCTGCTGTTTTTATTAGTTGAAAAGACTTGTATCAGACAAAACGATCATCCTGTAAAAAAGAAAATAAATTTTCGTAGAGCTTGTTTGATTTTAACCAGAATATTGATTTGTTCGTCATATAGTATTTTTTTTTGCATTTTATAAAATAATAAATATAAACATCTCACAAAGTTCATCTATACACAATAATATCTATGAAGACTTAATATATAGTTTGATAATCTCCATACCACCATGCTGTTTTCATATTCTGGGTAGGAAAAAAGGACTGACCACCATACAATCCTATCTTGACATATATACCTACATATAGAAAACAAAATATCTTAAAATATTGAATAATTTGGATTTATGGGTTCATAGTTTGGTACCTACTGATTCTTCAACTATACATACTATCGCTATCGACAGTTGGATCTCATGTGTTACGTGCAACTAGTTATAAATTATTTGTTTTCAATTATTTTAATAAATAGCAAAGATCACACCATTTTTGGCAAAATTTTGACTTTAATATTATCTTTTTTCTCCAAATTTACCTGTATATAATATTGTGCACCAATTACCATGCAAATACATAAAGCTGTAAGTATTTACTTTACATCTCCGACCCTGAAAGTTATTCAATCATGGTCCATACACCGTTCAATTTGGAGTCCTTCCATATAGCCAAGAGACTGTTTCACTTATAATATTGTACGAGGCTGTACTGAGCTTTGGAACTAGGTACCATCTCCTTAAGGATCATGTCCCTGTTTCCAAATTAATTCCAGTTTCGTCGTTAATTTCCAGTTTGTGAGGATATTGCGTCATTCGGGTGGGAGAGTGTACATTTGCCGGAGAAGAGGAAATGAAAGTAAAGAACCCAGGTGAGGATGAGTGTAAAGATGCGAATATACGACTAGATCTTTGGTCTATAGAGACTACATATACTAACGACATCGACAGTTGGATCACATGTCTTACATGCAACTAGTTTCATCAAATACACTAACTATATCATTTAATTAAGATTAAAAAAGTTATAAGATCGATTTCTTTTTATTTATGAAGAAAAAATCTTTGTAATTATGGTCATAATCGAAATAATACAAATCTTTGAAAAAAATCTTTAAAAAATAAAAAATCTTTTTTTATTATGGTCATAATCGAAATAATGGGGGGCAAGGAAAGAACCTCCCCGCGGTGCCCCCTGGTAACAGAAATATCCCGGCAAATCTTTCCAATACAGCAGCAACAGTCAATTCAACGACCCTAAAGCAAGTTCAATATGAGCCAAAATGCATATCTTACAAAAAGGCCCTTCTCAGGGCCAACCCTTACTATTATATCAATCAACATAGAAGGTTTATCGACGTGCAAGAAAATACTCCTTAGTGAATAGGTACTGTAAACTTACCAACTGTGACACCCTGTGTATTCCGGAAACCCATCGAGGCGCAAGCAATAAACGACCTCATATACATAGAGGGAATGAAACTAGTCATTGAAAGACCACACGAGAAATATGGTAGCGCAATCTTTGTGAAAGACAATCTAGAAATTACAAGTGTTGCCCTCACCGAACTGCATAATATCGAAATCCTAACAGTCGAATTCAACATGTTTTCAATAACTTCTTACTATAAACCACCAAATGAAGAATTTCGCTTTGCAGCGCCATCAAACTTTTCCAAACCCATAAAATTCATAGTCGGCGACTTCAATTGCCATAGCATACTGTGGGGATATGCAAAAACAGACGTAAATGGTGAAGCTTTAGAACTTTGGCTCGAAGGTAGTCAACTATCACTCATACATGATGCCAAACTACCACCATCATTTAACAGTGGCAGATGGAAAAGACGATATAACCCAGATCTCATTTTTGCGAGCAAGACACTAAGCCACCAGTGCATAAAGTCAGTGGGCTCTACAATACCTCACACCCAACATAGCTCCATAATCTGTCAGGTAGTGGCCGCTATCGAACCCAAGAAGGTTCCCTTCAAACGTAGATTTAACTTCAGGAAAGCAAATTGGACTCACTTTACAAATGACCTGGACAAAGAAATACAACACCTTCAACCAACCATTTCTAACTATGATATGTTCATACACATAATCAAAAGGATCTCAAGACTTCACATCCCGAGAGGATGTCGTACAAAGTACATCCCAGGACTCTCACCCGACTTAATGGATCTCATAGAGCAATACGGAAACCTTTACAGAGACTCGACTTTCTCAGAGGACACCATCAAAATGGGCAAACGTCTAGCAGATGCAGTCGCTGAAGACAGAAGTCAATGGATCAAGATGATCGAAGAACTCGACTTCACAAAAAACAGCCAAAAGGCATGGAAGCTGGTAAAGAAACTTTCTAACGACCCTACTGCCCCAATCGATCACACAAAAGTAACTGCTGACCAAATCGCACACCAACTCCTTTTAAACGGCAAAGTTAAACACAAAGTACAGAAGACCAAAACCACTAGATGCCCAGACGAGGAAACTAGCGAACTCTCTAACCCTTTCAACATGAGCGAACTGGAAAAAGCATTAAGCACTTCAAAAAATGGTAAGGCAGCGGGGCTCGATGATCTCTCGAGACACACAAAAACGTGGTTGCTCAACATGTACAACAACTGCATGGTAGCAAACCAAATCCCAAAACGGTGGCGCAAAACAAAAGTTATCGCTATCCTGAAGCCAGGTAAAGGACCGAATGATACCAAGAACTACCGCCCGATCTCTCTCCTATGCCACTTGTTCAAGATCTTTGAGCGGATGCTGTTAAACCGACTCACACCATTTTTGGAACCAAAACTTATTTCTCAACAAGCAGGTTTTCGCCCCGGAAAATCCTGCACAGCGCAGATTCTAAACCTTACCCAACACATCGAAAATGGCTTTGAACAGAAGATGATATCCGGAGCTGCCTTCGTAGATCTTACGGCAGCCTACGATACCGTCAACCATCAAATACTCAACTCATAAATATATACGATCACAAAAGACCATGCCTTCACAAATATGATTTCTAACATGCTACAAAACCGTAAATTCTTTGTTCATTTCCAAGGAAAGGATAGCAGATGGCGTGCACAGAGAAACGGACTCTCGCAGGGGAGCGTCTTAACAACTCTGTTTGACATTTACACGAACGACCAGCCACTCCCAACTGGAACAAAATCTTTTGTCTATGCAGATGACCTCGCACTAATCGCCCAAGAACCAACCTTTGAAGAAGTGGAAAACACCCTGACATATGGGGGTAGAGTCAATGTCTCAATTCTATAAACAGAATCAGCTACAACCCAACCCCACAAAAACCCAAGTATCTTTCTTCCACTTAAAAAACAGAGATGCAAAAAGAACGCCCTCCATAAAATGGGAAAATAAAAACCTGAGCCCATGCACACATCCTAAATATCTTGGAGTCGCGCTGGATAGAACTCTCTCATTCAAAACACACTGCACTAACACCAAGCAGAAAGTGCTACACATCCTAAATATCTTGGAGTCGCGCTGGATAGAACTCTCTCATTCAAAACACACTGCACTAACACCAAGCAGAAAGTGGCTACAAGAAACAATCTTCTACGCAAACTGGCCAACTCTGAGTAGGGCGCACAACCATCGCTCTTGCGTACCTCAGCCCTGGCCCTTTGTTTCTCAGCTGGTGAATACGCTGCCCCAGTGTGGAGCAGATCACCTCACGCTAAACACGTTGATGTGGCACTCAACGACACCTACCGCGTGATCACTGGCTGCCTTAAACCCACTCCACTGGACAAGCTGTACCCCCTTGCAGGAATAGCACCCCCTAGCATCAGGCGCGAGGTTGCAATGTAGCGTAGAACTGAACAAAGCTCAACACCAACCCTCGCACTGCCTTTACAACTGTGAGACTGCCCGACCCAGGCTGAAATCCCGCAAGGGCTTCCTAAGATACACTGAGCCGCTCAAAACATCTCCAGAGGAAGCCAGGCTCACTTTGTGGCGAGAAAAATCTCCAAAAGAGTTCATCGAACCTCAGGAGCATCTCCCCCCGGGTCACAGTCTGGATTGGCGCACCTGGAAATCACTAAATAGATTAAGAACGGACGTCGGCAGATCGAAAGATAACCTAAGGAGATGGGGAATCATATCAGACGACGACTGCCTTTCGTGTGATTGCGGCCTGCCGCAGACCACTGACCACCTACGAGATTGCCCTGCCTGCCCTGCTACCTGCTCACGCGAGGACCTACTGCGCTGTAGTGGCGCAGCATCTGACGTTGCCAACTATTGGTCGAGAACTGTTTGAATGCTGCTGACACGAAGAAGAAAGTTTGGTAAAAATAGGTTGGTTAGGTTTGTTTGTAATTATAATTGCGACTGGCGTGAGCCAGTTGCATTATATATTAAAAAAAGTAAGTAAAATATTAAAAAAAATAACTAAATTAGTATTTTTACCAAACTTTTGTAGGTTATGTTTATGAGAAATGGTGTGAAGACTAGGCTATCCAGCGAAGAGAGATAGCCTAGTATTCAAACCAATTTTAAAATATTCGAAGCTCGGAACCTCTAACGGCGGATGCCGCCGCCGTAAGTAGTTGAGTTAAAAAGTTTGGTTAGAATATGTTGGTAAGGATTGTATTTAGTTACTTTATTTTAATATATAATAACTAAATACAAACATAACCAACCTATTCTTTCCAAACATTTTGTTAGAATAAGTTGGTTAGGTTATATTGTCCTAGTCTATGTATATAATGCTTACGGCGGGCGTCCGACGGTAGTGGTTCGGTGCGAATACTAGGCAAACCTTGCGAAGAGTAATTTTTTGTTTTACAAGACACAAAAGCACAATTTAAAACTCTGCAGAGATTCAAGTCTCTCGTTGTCTATATATATTTGCCTCTAAGTTGCTGGGCACTAAAGTATCCCAACTGTCGTAAATGCCTCAAAATTATTTAAGGTATAAGAGATTCGTAAAACCTGAAGATGTTTTTGTACACTTTCTAGAACTTACTTGTATTATTTGCAGTGTTTTTGACGACGTACATACTTTCATCTCGAAGCTAGAAATTATGAACGGACTAAGTATAATTATATTATAGTTAAACAGACACCTTCCTAGAATTTTTATTTTACAATCGCAAACCTGGATCTTATTTTCATCTCATAGTTTTGTAATTAAGTTTATTAAAGGAATTAATGACGAGTTTTTAATTTATTCTCTATCTTATCCTAAATTCAAAGTAAAACTACTTATTATTCATCTATCTATAACGGAATATCCCAAAATGTGGGGTAACCAGCGACAGGTGTGCTGATGTGTATTACCTTATAAAAGGGAGCACGACAAAAAAACCAACATTCACAATAGGTGGTGAGACTTATTGCTGAACTATGTGAGATTGAGATGTTTTTGTTGGCTCTTATGGGTCACCCGAAAACAATGCTAATAGAAAATCCAGTAATGGACATAGGCCTCCCCCTGAGACCTCTGCAGCTCCCTATCTTGGGCAGACCGCATCCAACCGCTCGTCTTTTATCATCAGACCACCTTGTTTGAGGCCTTTCAACACTTCTTTTACCCGTTATCGATCGCCATTCCAGCATTTTCTTACCCAATCTGGAGTCTGTGGTTCGGGCGACATGTCCTGCCCAGCTCCACTTCTGATTGGCAACCTTTTGGACAACGTCGGTTATTTTGGTTTTTTCTCTTATCCACAAGTTGGTTTTTCTATCTCCTATCGAAATACCCAGCATTCTCTTTTCCATGGCTCTTTGTGTTACTGCTAAATTACGTAGCATTTTGTTTGTATACACAGAGTTTCACAGCCATACGTCAGTATCGGGAGAAAGCAAGCGTAAATGACATCACTTTTATTGATAAGTTTTTAATTATTTACTACTTTACTTACACAATTTTCTATCTTGATATCCATTACCTCATTAACATCCATGCAATGTCTCGAATACACGTTCGTCTGTGGTTTCCCTCTTTAAGGATATCGTTCACATGGTCGTGCCATCCTTTTCTTGGATGACCTCGACCTTTTGTTCCATTCATTTTTCTTCATGGTCATAATCCTAGGATTGGTCTGCACCAAGCATTCCATCTCCCCACATATCTCTGTCGTCCGCCAGCCTCTTCATCTCTTGGTAGCTACTACAACGCACATCACTTTTCACCTGGTTCATATAACTCTATCTAAGGTGACCTCTATAGTTTTTGCCCTCCGCCATTCCTTCTGAGATAGTAACAAGCAGACCTGGATGCCCAATGTTATGGCCTATCCATTTGAATCGTTGTTTGGCAACCCTCTTTAGGAGTTGTCTCGTTTCTCTGACTCTGCTCGATACCACGTCCTTCGGAATGTGGTCTAGCCAATAGGTCTTAACCATGCGCCTGTAGCACCACACTTCGAAGGCAGCCAGACGTCCAGATTCTCTTCAGCTGATGGTCCACGTTTCACTCCCATACAGCAGAACACTCCAAACAAGATCAAGATTCTATTCCTATCGACTTTGTATATTTTCTTCGTCAGACGTTCTACATTCGTTTTCCCATGTGGCCAAACCATCTCATTGATGTTCATTTTCAATTACATATTTATGTATTTTGTTCATACCATCACGCAATGATCTTTTTATTGGGGCAAGCAGAAAGAACCGAGCCCCGTATACTCATGTCTGTCTTCTGACTTCTGTTTTCTCTATATAACCTCATCGCATAACTCAAGTTCTTAGATATTTGCATAAATGCTCGTCATCAATTTACACCTCTAATTTATCCTTTTGTAAGAATATTGTTCACATGGTCGTGCCAATGTTTTCTTGGCTCGTCCCCAACTCTCGTTCATTTTCTCTTCCAGCATTCTTCATAAATTTTCTTTATCAAACGTTCTTCATTCATTCTTTCCATATGACCAAACCACTTGAATGTATTTTATTATTTTTTTAATATTGACATTTAATTTCTTCACACCACATACTGAGACACTTTATGCTGTTCACACTTTCCAAGGATTCACAATAACAATTTTGTTGACAATTATGGATTTTCAAATCATGTTCAATTGAAGGTTGACTTTGTGAAAAGTAACATAATTACAGGACCTAGGAGCGGGGCTGTGGATGCATCCACGCGAGGGTATCCCAATAGGAGAAGACCTGCCCTACTGTATATGGACTACCCTCAACAGATTAAGAGTCGGTGTCACACGATGTAGAGTGAACATCGCAAGATGGGGGTATCTCTCTGAAGATGACACTATGTGACTGCGGCGTAACCCAGGATGAGAGTCACCTTCTAATGTGTCCACTTATGGGGGAAGGATGTACCCCTGGAGACATAATTATGGCAAACAACAAGGCGATAGTAGTCGCCGCATATTGCAGTGCCAGGGTTTGAATCAGCCGGACACGTTAAGTAAGTAGGTAAGTAAAGTAATTTTGCTTTTTTGCATTTAGAGTTAAAATATTACTGTCGAGTCAGCTTTTTACAATCTTCAAACCTTCACTGCATCCATCAAAAACATTGTACCAAGACTGCCCTGTACATTTAAAAACTGTCATCTGCAAAATCTCTAACAATTTTACCTGGTGTTTTAAATTAACATAAATTATTGATATAATATATTAAAAAAGGATCGGCTCAAGCACCCTGCCTTGCGGAACTCCAATTGCCTTGGATAAATCCAAAAACTATCATTATGTTGACAATATCCTTCATCGAATTACACTCGCCTCTTATACCCTCGTTTCTTATTCTGTTTTACATAGTTTTTTTTTTGCAAAGCCATCTAAGCGACCTCATTTTTTCATCAAGAAACTTATTCATTCGGATTAGGGACACTGGGTGATGGTAAAATAAGCCGAAATTAAATTATCCTTCGCTTTAGTAAAAAGCAAACTTTTTTGTTGTCGTTTTAAATTGACAAAGGACTTTTAAACATCGCCAGAGGGGCGGAAGGGAGGTGTAGGTACTAGATACCCTAGCGCCTTACTTTCCATTGGCTCACCTGAATATTTAATACGGAATTTGGGTCAAAATTAATTGTTTCAATTTGTTCCCGGCCAACAACTACCGTGAAGTTAGCCGGTGGTTGTTACATTTATGTGGTATGGGTATGTAGGACGTGTAGGTGTATTGGAGCCACCTTTCTTCCCTACCCATACAATAAACACGCAATTCTCTTGCCTTTTTAATTAACCAAATGTTTAAATCAGGGGTGCATTTAGTTGGGTTTCATTTATTTCACTTTACTTGGTTTTACATAAACCACGTATGAGTTATATCAGTATATTATTATTTAATTATTTCCTCGTCCGTCCTGAGCAAGAAATGGTAACTTCAAAGTGGTCGTATTAAATGGTTTAAAACAAAGATAATTTCTATCAATAGAATTGTTTAAAAATTTCTACGAATAAAAATATAAAGAGGACATATTATGTAGTAAGACATTGCATTTTGAAATAAAATCTCTCAAATATTATATTAAACAGTGAATTTCTAAAAATCAAATTTCTCAAATATGTTAAACGGTGTATTTCTGAAAATCAAATTTCTCAAATATGTTAAACAATGTATTTCTGAAATCAAATTTCTCAAATATGTCAGTGTTTCTGAAAATCTAATTTCTCGAATATGTTCAACAGTGTTTTTCTGAAAATCAAATTTCTCAAATATGTTAAACAGTGTGTTTCTGAAAATCAAATTTATCAAATATGTTAAACAGTGTTTTTCAGAAAATCAAATTTCTCAAATATTTTAAGTGTTTTTGAGAAAATCAAATTTCTCAAATATTTTAAACAGTGTGTTTCTGAAAATCAAATTTCTCAAATATTTTAAACAGTGTGTTTCTGAAAATCAAAATTCTCAAATATGTTAAACAGTGTGTTTCTGAAAATCAAATTTCTCAAATATGTTAAACAGTGTGTTTCTAAATATCAAATTTCTCAAGTTTTTAAAAAAATACTTTGAATATTTTCAACGTTTCTTCAATAAATAAGCGTTACACAAATTTAAAATTTATCATAAACTCCCGTAGTACCTAAAATTATTAATAATATCCGATATTCCAATCATTTGAATCAGATATACTAAACTCTTTTAATGATCACGAGATAGTTATCCTTACTAACACGTAAATTCATAGTGTATTTGGCGGTTTTCATATTATATCATATTTTCAATCATTTAATCGATTTAGATGTTTTGTTTAAGTTACTTTATTATTAAGTTTCATTTGATTTTATTTTATACGTCATCATTCAATGGCATCACAGCCCGTTGCGAGCCTTGGCCTCCTCCAGCATTTCTCGCCATCTCCCTCTATCCTGGCATGCTCCCCTCCAGTCCCTTACACCAATAGCCTCCAAATCCCACTGCACGCCATTGGAGCTTTGTTCTACCAATGCTTCGTCTACCTTGGGACTTTTTGTGCAGGATTCTCTTTGGCACTCTTTCATCGCCCATTATATTCATGTGTCCTGTCCATATTGTAGATCTCGTCATTCTGTCGTATTCTCCAAGCTCCGTTTACCTGCACGGGTTCGAATATCTGTCTGAGTATTTATTTTATACCTACATACATATTTTTGATTTCCAATCTTTTTCATCCATTATTTACCTCATGACTGAAGTCTGCCTCCGTGTAGGATGGTCTTGGAGAGTATAAAGAGCTTCGGTAGATGAAGACCAACAAGGTCACTCCATCATCGGGACGGTGAGGGATCTTCTACCATCCACGTTTCTAAGTAAGACGAGCTTTTCGAGGTTATCTTGAGACTCTCCAATTCAAGGTGTGTGTTAAAGTGACAAATAGACGGAAAATTAAAATCTCGGCGAGAGGGAAAACTAGAGGCGGATTTCCAAATTTTCAATTAATTGAGAAAATTTTCTCTTCCGCGAAAAGTTTAACATAGACCTCTACTTTGAACGATACCAAAATATCAGGAATGATTAAAGAAAATATAAATATATTCCTGCTGGATTACGGGAAATTCATACAACACACGCTGGCTTGAGTGTTACAATATCAAAATCAAAAGTACTAGTTTTTTATATCCGGCGTTGCTCGAGAAGGTAAATGTGAAGCAATATGCTAACGTATCAAAAAAATCGTTTTCGTAATTTTGAACTGTTATGATAAATTCAGAATGAGTAAAAAAGGCCAGCTTCTCCTTAAATAATTTTTACATTATATGAAAAACATTAAATAAAATAAAATAATCTCAATGTTTTTCACTTAAACGCTAAGTTATACTTGCAAATAGGTATATGTTATTCGTGTAAAAACGCACTTCTGAAATCGAAATAAACAAATATTTGCTAACGAAAAAGTACATATTTTGACGTTTCATTCGTGATAAAATTTGTGATATTGTGGTAAATACAAAAAATGAAAAATAACATAATGAAACATTAAAAAGTCTACTTTTTATTTGCCTATATAAGTTACTCCTTGGTCGCAAAGGAAGCGATATGCAGAATATTTCACATTTAAAGTTTTCTGGTTGTTAATTGAAAACTTTACTAAAAAAATTCCCACATACATACATATAAATATACATACCTACATATAACTTTCTAAAATACCTATTATGGTGGGGATTCCTTATTTTTACACACTATTATTTACTTCACCTATATTTTAACTAACCTCCCGACCATTTAAAGCTCTGAAACTTACGGAATTTTTGTATTACTGGTGATAATCCATGTTGAAACTCGTATTTCCATCTTGATTCATTCGATATTTTGATAAAATTCAACAATTTTGAATTTCATGCTAACTTAATTTCATATTTTTTAAGTTTCTAAAATTTGTATCGTTTCACAATATAGTAGCTAGTAGTAACATATATTTAGATGTAAAAACATATATAAAAATTAATACATCTAGTTTTAACCTAAATTATAAAAATAAATCTTATTGAAACAAATAATTATAGTAAGAGTATGACATAAAATTACATGAACAACATAATATTTAGCTTTGGAGAATAATATTTTTTTAATTATGTATGCCTACGAAAGGTGACAAGATTTTTGGTTTCTTTTATGTTCAGTGTTATACATTTATGGTATAAAATATTTTGATCTCGTTTTTTGAAGTCTAAAATCCTGACATCCTCTCGTAGGGTAAGTGTAAACATTGACATTGAATAAGTTATTTTTGCATAATATAGTTATATTTTAATAGATTATTATCTTTTCTTATATTTAAATTTATTTGTTTCTGTGTAAGTAAATAAAAAAACAACTACGTTTGACATCGGCAGTATGAATGTAAACAATCTATGGTTTGACGTGAAATATTTATTTATTCTTCATTTCAATGCGAAGAAAACTTTGAAAAGTGTGTCCCTTATTTTTTTTCTTTGCTTGTATAATATTTTAATGTTTAGATTTGAACGCATACGCCTCTAGATTATCCGAAGTAGATACATACCTAGTATTATTCCACAAAAATATGTTTTTTACCTCCTTAATTTATGCAATTTGTATAGCACACCAAAATGATAAGTGATCAAGAAAGTTATAATAGTTATATGTAAGCACTGTTCATTTTCATTTGACACAAGGGTCGGATTTTCAACGCCTGCAGCCTTATATGCCTTTTCGTAAAGTATAAATCTTTATCACAAAGAATATCGCTCACGCGAACCGTACTACTGTTTTGTATTGTCTTTTTGAATATTTTGACGTTATCATGCGTTATTATTAATGATGAAAAATACATACCTATATACTTAAAATATGGCTGTGAAACAAGTTCGCTTTTTAGAAAATTCTCTCTTGCGCTTTCAAGCTTGAAATTCTTTTCAGCTCGCGCTTGAAATTGATAATATCTAATTAGATGACTCTTGAATATGTTTTGAATTAGATACATTATGCACTTTGAGATATGCATTATATACCAACACTTTATAAAGAACATTTGAAATGGTATTGTTCACTAAATAAGATAACGCTTCAACCGGTTAAAAGATGGGACTAGAAATAGTTATAAATACTTAATAAGATACTGCTTGAATTAGTTACGTTTACCTAATAATATGGGGTTTATAATTATTCATTTATAATACGATGGTTCTTTTAATAGTTATACGTACCTAATAGAATAACGCTTGAATTAGTTATGCGTACGTGCATAATTTGATAGTGCTTGAATTAGTTATGCGTACATTAGCGATGCGTTGGTACAAAATATGATAGCGTTTGAATTAATTATGCGTGCATAATATGATAACACTTGAATTAGTTATGCGTTGGTACATAATATGAAAGCGCTTGAATTAGTTATGCGTACATAATATGATAGCGCTTGAATTAGTTTATTTAATTATTTTTATTTATTTCTATCCAAAACATAGATTAGATATAAGATACAAAATAATTGTAGGTAATATAAGCATATACATAGTAGACATACAAAGTAAGTATAAGTTATTTCATTTCTAATAAATATCTTTTTAATATTTCACTGTGCTTACATAGTTTAAGCTATCTCTATTTGTTAGTATCTTTGTTACTAGCTCCCTCACTAGGCATAGCCTGTGCTAAGGTGAGCTAGTTTTATGTTATTGTCTATTACGTTGTTTATTTATACATACATTTACATCATACGCATTCAAACATATTCGTCTTTTTCTCTCTCTTTCTGAACACAATTTTTCATTTTAAGTCATGCACACACAACGAAAATTGTAAAAATAAATTATTTGTTGAAAACGATTGATTACTTTTTTTATATTTTTTTAATTGTCTATCTCTTTTCATTTCAATTTTTTGTTACTAGCCCCTCCCTAGGCATAGCCTGTGCTAAGGTGAGCTAGTTTTATGTGTCTATTCTGTTGTATGCATTAGTGCATTTTATTTGGTAGAATTATTTCCTTCAAGATTTTTTCATCTATTTCATAAACCCATCTTAGTGATAGTTTTTTAAATTCTTTTGCATTTCTGATGTTTTTAATATTTGTTGGTAACCTATTGAAATTATGCGTACAGTATAATAATATATAACTTGACAACTTTTGGTGGAGTGGGTGTTGGTTTGCATATTACATATTACCAAGCAACGATAATCTAGATTCTACTATTTAAAAAATAATGCTTTTGCAATGCTTTTAGTGAATTTAGGTTCAAAATTTTTATGTGCGGATGCTTTTAGTGAATTTTAGGTTATATTTTTTTTTCCATAAGATAAATCAATGCAGAGCACAAATATTGCAATTTACAAATGTCCAAAATACCTACAGTCGTTAATTTTAATTGCCGATATTTGGAATACTCGAATTGGAATTGTTTGAAATTTCGAATTGTTCGTAGGAGTTGTTGTAAATTGTAATTAAGAACCGTCGTTATTTTAAATATGGTCTAGAAACTTTGAAAATCAAAACTTTTTGACTCACGTTCGATTGCGTGACTTAAAAAGCAGTGGTCTTTAACCATTAAAATCCACGGTACAGTTAAATTGATAAAAAAAAACATTTCATGGACCCGTGTCCGAATAATTGACCGTAGCCGATTGACCGCGGACAATTGACCGTACTACGCCCTTTTCACTGAACGGACAATTGATCGTGAGGACAATAATTGACCGAGGAGACAATTGACCGTGAAAACAATTTACCGCAAGGAAAATTGACCGTGGGGACATATGACCGTGGGGACAATTTACCGTATGGACAATTGACCAAATAGAAAATTCACCGTGCGGAAACGGTTTTAAGTATTAGAAATCATTTCTTTCTTTTCTTTTTTCGTATAAATTATGAAATTGTGTTTTCTTTAGAAACGAAAAGTAAAGGAAAAGTTGGCACGATCACATAAATGGAATTTTGAAAGATGGAGACGTTAAAAATAATAATAACAGAAGAGCGTGTATGAGACGATGCATGGACGTGAATGAAGCGAGAAATGAGTCAAGAGAGAGTAGTCAGGCGCTCGGTTCTCTCTGCCTACCCCAAATAGAGAAAGGGCGTGATGGAATGGCAATAACCTTGGCCGACCTCAACTTTTCGTTTCTCTTTTATCAGCCTTATATGTAGGTATATTTTCTTCTTCTTCTGGGTCACAATCCTAGGATTGGTCTGCACCAAACACTCGATCTTTCCACTTAACTCTATCGTCCGCCAGTCTCTTCATCTCTTTGTAACTGCTACAGCGCACGTCACCGATTATCTGGTCTATATAGTTGTTTCTGGGGCGACCTCTACAGTTGGTTATAATTGATTATAATTTAAAGATTTGATAAATACAACTTTTGGTTATTCGTTTGGTTGGTAGTTGCGCAAACCATCCCTCTCTCTACCGAAATTTATCGAGATATTTATTCGCATCAGTGAGAATTTTCTAAACCCTGTAGTCGAATGAAAGTTTTCAAAGACCGGCGGACCGATGCCGGTCTGCGGACCACAGATTGAACACCACTGGCTCACATTCTGTCTCTCTAGGATATTCATACGTGAGATTGGTTTTACTTTCGAGGGTAATTGAATCCGTCAAAAAACCGCCCGAAAAACGGAGGCGTGTAACTAATTAAAATAATTTCAGTTTCTAGTAAAGTTTAGGGGAACTACGTTATTATTTTTCAATCGATAAATAATTCACAAGTTTAGAACTTGAACTCACTTTATGATGAAACTCACTCGCGCGAGTCTCGTTCATTACGGGTTTTCGGACTTCATAGCTCAGATAATTAGATATCTGGCTCCTGAGTCAAGGGTTCACCGTTTGAATACTGGGGAGTAACAGTTTTTCATTGCTTTTTTGGTCTGAATTTGTGAGACGTTAGACGTTACCTATTGCACGATAAACATCACAAGTCAGTTGAAATATTGAGATTGATTGGAATAACTTATGTGAGCTTGTAGATATACATTCTCTCTCTTACACTCATATACACACACACACACACATCCATACACTATTCTTATAAATATAATATATATCTTTCATATGTACTTTGAAGTGTGTAGCACACCAATTAAAATTTATTATTAATGCGGAAAATTTTAATTGGTTTTAGTTTTTTTTTGCATAATACATCTGGGGGGCAAGTCTGGTCAACAGGCAGAATCAAAACCATCCATTTTTACCTATATCATAGATATAATCATCATATGGAGTTCTATAACATCTTAAGATATTACAGAACTCCATAGGATAATTATATGTTCACCACACTAACTATGCTCAACATGCAACAATCTACAGAATCTGTAATACATACAATAGACATTTCCAAGAGTTTGACATATTCTTACTTAGCGCCCTCACATTTAAAAAATATATAACTTAAATTTTCTTCCTCATAATCTTACTCAATACTTAATATACTACACACATTTATATATACAATTTCACACATCATTCACACAATATCTCACCATAATATGTAACCATTCCTAATGTATCTTAATATACTACAATAATTTCAGTGACAACCTGTAAATGGTTTTAATATTAATCAAATCATCTTTATTTTATTTTATTTATTATAAGCTGTATGTTGTCCTCTAAATAAATAAAAATCCATGATATGGATAAACATGGATGGTTTTGATTTCACCTGTTGTCCAGACTTGCACCCCCTGTATAATAAATGTTATTACGCTGTAAATCTCCGGAAAACATATAAAATAAAGTATCCAGAATTTGAAACCGTGCTATTAGGTGCCAGTTAAATTAATATTTGATACAGTACCAGCTAGTTGCCCGAGAAACGACACAAAATAAAACAATAGAAGAATAAAAACACAAAATAAATTTCATAAACACTTTATTTTGATATTAATACAAAATAATGAACACCTTTGTCTGAGCCACATACATCCCTCAATGCTATTGTTTTACAATAAAATTATGACAACACAAATAAATAAAAATAAATGTGTGTGTAAAAAAACACTAAACTACACTTCCAAAACAAAAAATAACAATATTGAGATGCCTAAGTGAGGAACATTTTTATAAAGAGATCTAAAATATATATAAGTACATTATTAATATCTTTACGATAATGAATCTAAATGTCATTATTTTCTGATTGCTTTTAAAGATCGCTTTTATAAATGCTCTAAATTCCAATAGGGAGAAAATATCTTATAAAAGGATCTCGGTCTAATGTCAGAAAATCTTATGTTTTATAGTGCCATTGGAAATAAATAAATTGCAGTGTCATCTGTTGAAAAAAATATGAAACCTTTTTAAACGTGAAAATGTTAGCGAAGGTGCGACCCATCAATTATCAGAAAAACATCTACAATACGAGGAATTCTAGATGCAGACCACGAATGAAAGACAATACAGGGCTAGAACCAGAAATATGTATTAAAATAAATTTACTGCATATTTGTAAAAAAAAATAATGGTGATTTTGGCATTCAAAGCTTAACTGGAAAACGAAAAACTGAATTAAAAACATATTAATTTAAACTGAATCATAGTACCTATATAAAAAAAAATTGTTTAAAGCCCCACTATTTACCAGATTCATAAAAACTAAAGAAAACTTTGTTGATGTTATCCTAAATCCTTCAAAAAACATGTGTTTCATGACAAAACTATACTTGAATCTTAATTTACAGTGATATACTGTCCCTTAAGTCATTTTCAGCATCTATAAAGAAGACATATTTCGCTATCTATAATCTATGTAAAAAACGTGACGATTGCTGTCAAATATGGAGTATTATTAGCTTTCAATATTATTTACCAAATCAATATTCATTTGAATAGTGGGGGTTTTCCCCGATAACGTCTTTGGCCACGCCATGCACCTAACGGAGTAGAAAAAGAGAGCCGAATGCCATACACTTTATGGGTTCATTTACGATTCATGCATCGTCTCATAAGTGCTCAGATTTTCTTCAAACTTTTTATGTTTCCTCGTATCAAAATATCTTTCACTCGGATATGCCATCCCCTCTTAGGGCGACCCCTGCTATTCAATTCGTCTCTTATACCCGTGTTTATTTTATAGTCAACTGTTATCGTTCATTCTTTCAATATGCCCAAACCATCCGGGGCATTAACTTTCATTTCGATATCCCTCTCCTTATGCTCTCATTTTTTATTCTTACATCTCATTTCTACGGCTTAAATTGTTTTTATTTTTTCGTGTGTTTTTGCCACAAAACATAACAACATACAGAGTGCGTTTCATTTAAAAATACACTTAGGCTGCGTTGTTTCAACAAAAGTATCAGTAATAGTATAGTTAAAATACTTTGATTTCATAAAATTGTTCAAAATTGTGCAGTTTGACGACATTAGATTTCTATGGGCCAGTATTACAGTCGGCCCTCAACTCATTGAGTTTGTTAAACTCAAGATTAATGTTTTTTTTTTTTTTTTTATAACCCATCTAGAGACCTTCTCACGTCGACTCAATAGTAGTCCATTGTGATACTTTGCCTGCTAGATGTCATTCCATAGTCCTATCTCCTGGAAGAACTGTAAAATCCTTTGTGGATCGGTGTCTCTGATTTGCTTTTGATCAGCAATATGCAAACCTATTTTCTTTACTCTTGTTTGCATTAGTGGGCCACATTCTGTAAGTAGATGCATCGGTGTTTCATGTTCATCCATGCAGAACCTGCATAGGTACATTTCCGATAAATTCATCGTGCATAGATGTTTATTGAGTCTACAGTGACCAGTTAAGATTCTAGTAAGAATCCTAAGGTTATTCCTGCTCATTGTTAGGATCCGCTTAGAGTGTGTTGAAGAGAATCCTGAAATGAGTGCTTTTGAATGTCTTTGTCCTGGGGTAGATAACCAGAGTTCAGTGGCATTGTTAAGCATTCTTTGGTAAAGTGTTGATTTAACAATACTATTAGCTAGGAGACAGTGAGGCTCCGGCCCATAGGTAGCTATGTCCGCTCCCCTATTTGCCAGAGCATCAGCCTCCTCGTTACCTTTATAATTGGAGTGTCCAGGTACCCATCTTAGTATGATTTTGTTACCATAGTTTACTGATAAAGTCTTCAGCGCTTCAATGCAGTCTAGTACTGTTGATGAAGTTACTGTGTAGGAATCAAGAGCTTTAAGAGCAGCTTGACTATCAGAGTAAATGTATATTCTGTGGTTCTTATAATTCCTTCTTAGGATTTCATAGGCACAGAGTGTTATGGCACATATTTCTGCCTGGAAGATCGTTGCATACTGTCCCAAGTGCTTGTGGATCTTCACCCTAGGCACTTGCCCATATATACCCGATCCTATACCATTCTTTTTCTTGGATCCGTCAGTGTACCATATAAGTGCACCATTGGATTCCTGATACCAAACATCTGCTATTGTAGTTTTAGTTTGTATTTCTACTTTGTATGGTTTTTCAAAGTTGTAAACAGTTAATATTTTATCTGTTGGGAATGCAAGTAATTTGTCTTGAGATTCTATTTTGTTTAGATTTGCTTGGATTTCTAAATTTGTGTTTAGTTTATTTCCACTTGTTAGTCTTATAATACCTTCCTTTGCCATTTTTTCAAGGTATAAATGGAGAGGTGGTAGACTAATCATGGCCTCTAGAGAAGCGGTGGGAGTTGTGTGTAAGGCTCCCGTAATGAGCAAGCAGGCTAATCTTTGTAAACGTTTAAGTTTATCTACACAGCCTCTTTGTTGTAGTTTGTCATTCCAAACTGTTACAGCATAAGATACTATGGGTCTTAGTATCTTATGCTGTAACAGTTTGATTAAGATTAATGTTAAGGGGAGATTGAATCCATTTCCGTATTACACTGCAATATGACATGTCAGTTACTAAATCTTCAATTATAGACATTTTTACTTTTTCTGTGGTTATAATCTGTCAAATTTTTAATAACCTCAAATAATACGAACTAAAAAACAGGACGCTACGACTTGAAATACTATTGTTTTATTATCCAACATGGTAAATTTTTTTTTTCACCAAAATAATGCTTTTAAATGCCCATGTTCGTTTCAATATGGCTGTCAGTTTGTTTTGTTGTGTGGCGCCACCGTCGATACAACGCCTCTAGTGATAGAACACTGAAACTACACTCGTTGCCTAGCAACGAGTCGAGAAATGACAGTTGACTCACCGTTAAGTACTTAATCCGCCAGAAACATTGAGTTAAATATTTGTCATTTTAGTGACGTATTTGAGGGAAGATTAGGCCTAAACGGACACTGTAAGTGCCTTTTCACACGTCCCGGTAAGCGCCGGGCCGGTGCCAAGAGCCGGGTAATTGTATGGGCATGCATGCCGGTGCGTGTGAAAGCTACCATACATGCCCATACACTACTCTGCCAGTTACCCGGCGCCGGCCCGGTCTTTACCGGGACGTGTGAAAAGGCACTAATACGCATGTAATACGCTATATTTTTGTAAAACTTGAGTTTAGCTCTTAAACTGAGACTGTAATACCGGCCTTATGAAAAAACCAAAAGTATTGCACAATTTTATGAAATCAAAGTATTTTAACTATACTATTACTGATACTTTTGTTCGAGAAACACAGCCTTAGTGGTTAAGTTGGTATGATTGCATTTGGTGGTTTTATATGATAAAAACAGGATATTTCCTACAATTAGGTATTGCTTTTTCATCTTTAGTGATATTTACAAAAGTTATATCTGATAAATCTGCATGAAGATATGTATCATTCTATCATATTAACTTTTAAATGTGAGATTGGAGGAACTTCATTTGGAGATATGTCAACATTATTCAGTTTATATGACTGACGACAGTCATACCAACATAACCATGATATGCACTTTCAAGTGAAACGCTCAATAGTAATAATATATTTTTCAAACTGGAACAAACAATACTAGCTCATAATAGCAAAACGAAATCCACACTTAATAAATTCAAATTATATCATTAAGTAGGTATAGATTTTATTAAAGTAAGAAAAAATATAATTTTCTTTATCATCATGAGCTCAATTGCAAAAAAAATATCAGTAATATATATTTTTATATTTAGGTAAGTATATTTATATAAAAATATTTTCATATCTTGCAGTTAATTTGACACATCATGCAATATAGTGCAACGTAATTTAGAAAAAACACAAAATGAAATTTAAATTAATTTTGAAACTTTTAATAATTTAAAGTATAGGTCGTTTCTTTTTTGTGATTGTTAAAACTATAATGCGGCTATTAATCAGTATAATCTTAGTATTAATGAGTGCTTAGATATAAAAACGTGTGCATTTAAAAAAATGTGAAAAAATATTAATACTTAATTGTTAAAAAATATTTTTTTCTTAAATTAAAAACTTATAATTACAAATCTTTGGTCAGTAAACATTATAAATAGTTGCGTAATAATTATGTACAGAACAATAATTAATGATTAAATGCAAAAACATCTGTGTTCTGTTGTACATTGTTTAAAAACAAAAATGAAAACAAAATAATTAATATAATTTAAGAAATTTTCAGTATCTTAATTGCATTATATTGTATCTGGACGTATAAACTGTATTTTACAATAAAAAAAATTAAATATATTATAGTTTGTAAATTAATCTGGCATACGGCAAAGCTTATGTCAAAATTTATTAAAAGCTGTCATATTACACCTCTCCTTAAAAAACAACACAAGTTAAAATAAGTGTCCAACCGAACGCTGGGGCCGAAATATCAGCTTTGGTTTCAGCCTAAAGTTGCCACTGGGACGGAACCTTCGGCTTCGGCTAAAATATGACCTACATTTGAACACTGGTAATGTAGCATGTTTTATCAATGCCAGCTTCGCATCTACATTAAACACCATTTGAAATCTATTAAGCTAATACTTGGGCAAACCAGCACTTAAAGCTTTACAGTAATCCAGCCTAGACACGACAAATACATATCTTTATGCTTCATTTCAAAGTAAACCTCAAGAACGTCTTTCAGTTGTCTCAGATGAAAGAAACAAAATAACAATTATAGAAGTGCTCTTTTGTAAAATTACAAGTCTTTATCGACACATAATTAGCCATATCACATTTCACTTTTGAAATTATCAGGGAGCTACTAAATCTGTAGCGGCACAGCGCCTAGCGAATGCCCTGTTAAATTGATGCATACTCCTTTTAGCGTCCAATCAGCGAGCATTGATCTTTTTGGGATATTTAACTGAAAGCACAAGAGACCTACTTCAGTGCCGATCTCTCCTTTTTCTTGTCAATTTTGTCTGAAAATTTGTAACAAAAATATAGCATTTGATATTGTGAGTAATCTTTTATTTCTCTATACTCTATTAATTCACAAACCTGGTACCTTTCATATTTAAAGTAACTGAATGTAATTTGATCAATTCAATAATTGAATAAATATAATTAACATATTTTTTATTATGTTACAAATCATTTATATAATTATATTAATCAGATATTTAAACTCACATATAAACTTAGCATCTCTTAATATTCAATCCTAAATACATCACTTCTTATCCCAAAGGTATTCTTAATTGCAAAGGATGAAAAGTGCTTTTAAAAAGATTTCAGCCAAATTCAATAATCAATCCATTCATATGAAAACAACTTGTTAAAAAACATTTTTTTTCCATGCAAATACAGTTTTTTTTTTTAAATTGGAAACACTGGTAACTTCAATACAAAATGACATTGGCCCTGAGTCAAATTGAAAACGCTGTTCGTTATCGCCAAGCGCTATTTTTTTTTGTATGTGATTTGACGTTTGTTGTAGAAATTTTTTCTACAATAACAAACAACAAACGTCAAATCCCATACAAAAAAAAATTAGCGCTTGGCGATAACGAACAGCGTTTTCAATTTGACTTGGGGGGATTGACTGTAGATTTTTAACTTCTGATACTGGAATAGTATCAACTAAAAACGATTATCGAATTTGACCTTTACTAGGGTCCAGTACAGAAACATTTAACTGTAGATATAAAATTATTTTTCATTGTAAAATTTCATAGATAATATTATAAAACTAGATATTTTGAATTGACAAATTTACGAAGAGTAACGGTTAAAGTCTTTTTGGGAAAAAAAAAACATAAACAACTCCACATTAATATTATAATTAGGTAAAAATCAAACAAGAATATTATAATCTATGGAGAATTATTAACTTTTATAGGACGATCAATTCCCCTTGTAAGAGCCTTTCCAACTAATAAAATCCATCCATAACACCGTGCCATTCCCGTTTGGGGTAGGCAGAAAGAACCGAAAGCCAGACTCACCTATCTTGAAATACATTTCTCGCTTCATTCACGTCTATGCATCGTCTAACATGCACTCTTTTATTATTCTTACTTCTTTCATCTCCGTCCTTCAAAATCCAATTTATGTGATTGTGTCAAATTTTCCTTGGTCGACTGCTACTTTTCGTTCATGCTTAATCAGCCTTATATACTTTTTTGTCAAATGATCATTACTCATTAATGCAAGTTAAAGAAGGATATTATATGTAAAATGAAAGTGAATGCTTTAAGGTGGTTTGGACATATAGAAAGAATGAACGATGAACGACTGACCAAAAAAATATACATGGGTGCAAGAGATGGAGTGAATAGCAGAGGTCGCCCCAGAAAGGGATGGCATGACCATGTGAATGATATTTTGAAAGAAGGAAACATAAAAAGTTTGAACAATCGACGAGCATGTATGAGACGATGCATGGATGTAAAGGAAGCCAGAAATGTGTGCAAAAATAGAGAAGTATGGCGCTCTATTCTCTCTGCTTACCCCGTAAGGGACATGGCGTGATGGTATGTATGTATCATTACTCATTCTTTCTATGTGACCAAACCACCTTAGGGAAATTATTATCATCTCTATACTCTCATATCTCTTTGAATCATACATTCTCATCTCATATCCTCATTTCTTTTTCTATCACACATTAGTGACCTCATTTCAACCGCTTTCATTCTACCTTCATGCATCTTCTGCCTTGTCCATGTCTCACTAGCATAAATTAGAAACAGTACGACTGTACTATTGCATATCGCGACCTTTAATTTCCTCAAAATAATTGAGACAAACCATTACATGTTTCATGAGGTTAAATAAAACACATAATAACTCCTTTTATACTTAACCTCCCTAGCAACAGAGCGTACGCGCATTTCGATCGCTCCATTCTGCGCTAACCCGTATCACGTACGAGCATTGGAAAAAAATATGTTTTAAAATTATTTAATCAGTATGTGATACGCTATGGCGAAAATACATCAGGTAGTTTGTCGAAAACACTCGAGGCGTACGGATGTGTCGTCAGCGTTTTTGGGTCTTATCAGGGTTGACTCTAACTGGTATTGTTTCGCGGAATTCTGAAGAAAAAAATATGATTATTTTTTACCTGCTCTTCGAAAATTTATTCTGTAGGTAGGGAGGTTAAGTAACATATCAAAAACAGTATTATGATATGATATTGGAAATTACACAAATGTTTAACATAGAAGTTGGAATATTTTAGGAGAACCAGAACTCAAGGTACTTACAGTCACTTCGTGATGTTACACTTCGTGATCACTTTATGCACTTGTACAACATTCTCCAATAATGCCTTCTAATTGAGTTATATTATAAGTTCTATATAATTTAATCATGAAAAACTGTTCGTTTGAAGTGACAAAGAAACTTTTTTGTAACGCCATCTATTGAGAAATTGATTTGTCAACAATGAAAGCAACAGTTCTTATACATGAGGTGACACTGCTTAATCACAGATGTCACCCCTGAACTCCGCCAGAATTACAAGTTAAACCAGCCATTGACATGTCGTTAGCCCTGTAGGTGACTTGAGTTCCTGGTTCTCCTATAATATTACAACTTTGTCTTTATTGAGATGTAAACTGATAAAATATCATTGACTCCCAACAGGGAAATAAATCTAATTTTTGTGTTGATGTACATAACTATAATAATATTTGATTTAATAAAATTAGTATTGTAAAAAAGACTTCCTAAGTTTATTTTGTAGAACAATAAATCTAGTTTGATTTTCACAATTACAATTATGGAGTTCTATAATCTAAACACTGTCTCAATCGCTAAAAATAAAAATACAACTCTGTCTATCGGTTTGAAAAGTTAATTATAGGCAAGATCTAGATCTACATATGTAATTGTAGATTTATGTCAAGAAAGACTAATTTATAAATAAAAATTAATTCACTAGAGTAGAACATGTAAGAACCTTATACAGAAGAAAAATTTAACATAACAAATCTTTTCAACTAGAGAAAAGGACAAGTCAAGACTTTCGTTCTTTCTTTCGCTTTCTTTTCGTTCCATTGAATTAAAATATTCCATATTATTATACGATCTTTAAGATTAAAACGATTAATGGAGGAATGTTTGTGAAATGTTACAATGATAAAACAATGCGATGGTTTTCGACATAAAAAGGCAATCATGTTTAGGCATTTGTCATTTATACATACAAATTTAATTATAAATAACGATAAAATATTAAAATCAAACCCTGTTTTAATATAAATAGATTGGTCGTACAGTTTAAATTCAACCTAAATAATAAATTGAGATTCTTAAAAGGAGAAGATTCATAATGTTATGGTGAAATCCAAATTGTGTAAGTGCGTAAATATATATATTTTTCATCGTACGCACACATTTGTACAAAGTTGTAGATATATTTACCTTTTCTAAAAACAGTGTAAGTATAAGTAAAATGACTTATACTCAATTTTTTAAATTCGACAAGAAAAAATCTATTAATCACTATAATTTTTTTTTCTAAATTAATTTATATCAACGCTGGAAAGGATTGTTTACTTATTTTATCCATGGATATATTTCCATGTCTCAAAACAGTTTCAGACTTGATTTGAGATTGTCCTTGTTGCTTCCAGCATCAAAATAAAACTTGTAGTTTGTTATACAAAAATAATATCCAATATTCTGTCTAGCTAGTATTATGTAATTAACCCACACAGTTGCCAACTATAAGGAATGCAAGATGCGACACTAGCCAACTTAAAAATATAAATTTAATTAAAGAACTAGGTTCTTTTAGTACAATTTTTAGCACATCTAATGACCAAGATTCAACTCCATTTTTTAAACAATTTGTCTATAGAAACTTTATTTCTAAAATAATTTGTCTTGTAGATCTTAAAGAATGCATCCACTTTTGATACAGATCTTAACACGAGAGATTCCAGTACACGACTTACAGCCAGTAATCGAACAAGAAAACAAGAGTAAAAGTTTTTTTTAAATTACACATTTTATAAAAACAAAAATATAAAAACAAAAACAAAATTGCACTAAAATTTAAAATAATTCAAACTGCAATTTATGAACAAAAAAAAATAGCTGTCAAGTGCACTTGTAGCACATTTCATTTTCCATAGATTTGACAATGTTGCCAACTCTTAGATATTTATATTTTAAGGAATAATTTAAGGCTTTTTTTTACTAATTATTATTGTTAGACCAACTGTAATTATTTTATCTCGAAATAGAACCAACCTTCTAATTTGATCTCTACAATACTCAACATCATGCATCAAAATTGTAAAAAAAAAAAGTTGAAATCTGGTATGTTTTAATAATTATTCTCACTTTATTTAAATGAGATATCAATTTTCTTCACTCCATCTACACAACTGAAGCGTACACTTTCTACATGACATCCTTTTACCGCAAACAATGCAAAAGACTCCATCTTTGTTTCATCAAAACACTAATATTATTTTCAAGCTGGAAAAGTTCCACATCAACAAGACTAAAAATGACACCATTTTTTAAAAACTAGCAACACTCTCTGAGCTGCTTTCGATACGGCATCAAACAATATACAGACTATTACAACAAGAATAAATAATTAAATTATTAGTAACAGCAATAAATAAATATATAAATATATATTTTTTTTATCTAAGCACAAAGTGGAGGTGAGTGATTGACAAATGTTTCAAACCGTCGAATTTGAAACAGTATTTAACACAATATTTTTTACTACTGGCAACACAGAGTCAAAATCCTCCAAAAATGTACATTTTACCAATTCCACGCTCAATCGGCAACGGCAATAAAAAATATAAATTATTTTTATCTAAGCACAGAGTGGATGTGAATGAATATCATTTAAACATGTCAATCCTATGAGTTTGCAGCAGTAGGCACTGCGCTGTCTCTTTCACTGCTGGCGACACCGAGACATTCCTTTTTCAAATCTTCTGAGAAAGTGTCGCCGCTACCGCACTCGACAGACTTTTGATGTGAAATCAAAATGGCAGCCGCCTTGTCGCAGTCCATAGACGCCGTGTCTTTGGTTTGGAGGTAGTGCTTGTCTGTCTGGCCGGGCAAGAAGGTGTCTTTTTCCGTGGCGTCGATGCTGGACTCTTTACTTCTGACGTCGTTCTGGACGGAGTCAGATTTGTCCGTGTCGTGGGACTGGGATTTCTTAAAGCTATGACTTTGAACTGTCGATAGGGAGAGGGAACACGGTCTCGAGGCGGCTCTATGGTATGGCCAATTCGCTGAAGATTCACCCTAAAAATAAGAGATAGTATGTTTATCACATCAGGAAAGATGAAGAAACAATTGTAGATATCTTCATATGTTGCAGATGTTTTTTTGTGGGACATTATAACAAATTCATTATACTTTCCAAACCATCCATAAATCTAATTGACAAACATTTCACATACATATACATAGTTTATGTTTGATACAAGTCTGTCCAGACGAAGGAACGATTATGCTCCTAAAAAAGGAGATGCCAAATTACACGACAGTGGATTACATAAAGTAATTTGTTTAAATTATATCAAATAACTTTACGACGAAGATCTTTTTTAAATTCCTCTAAATTACAAGTTGTCAAATAAAGATTCCATTTAAAAAGCGATATTTTTTCACATTGATAATTTCCTTAAAACTCAAATTACTTTGCCTTTGACATTTACGGTGAATATATAGGTAATAAAAAAAATACCAACCTGAGGAGTGTGAACAGCGCTAATTTCCGTTTGTGTGGCAATACCGTCACAGTGAGAAGGATCCGGAATGTCGGAATGTTTTCCAGAAACATATCTCAGAATGTCTCGCATGGAACCTTGCAGTTGTTGAACCTGAATAGCAAATAAACCATAAAATATAATTATTTAGACAAAAAAACTACTATATTTACTCATTCAATAAGTTTCTCCGTGTGTTATATTATTAAGGTAGGTAGGCACCTAATAAAGAATTGTTTTAAGAATAGCAACACTGTTGTACGGGTGACCCTAGTGACCCTAGGCTTGATATTTTTACTTCAAGTCTCTATACATATAGAAAATGTTTGATGGAGATGGTGAAATTTTAACTGTATTCTGTGTGTGCCTGCGCTGGGACTGGTCTTTCAATTGACCCAACAACTTGTTTCTCCAAAAGGGAGCTAATCCCTCTCCTCCTTTTCCCCTCCTTGAACCTCCCCTATATCCTAAACCCTCCTGCAATGCTATATATAGGTTCAATAGTTTTTTTTTTTTTTAATGAAGTGTAATTTTATATTATTTTTAATATGACTTAAATCTGTAAAAATTACGCTACTGTATACTTAGTAAATACTTAATAAAATGGATATCACAATAAGATTGTAAACAACACACTCCGAGGCTGTGTTCAGATAGAACACTCGTCGTCGGGTGTCGGATGTATCTGAAGTTGCAGATTATGGCGTTTTTCACACTAAATCTTCTTGAACCCTTTATAGCGGCGTTTCAATCTGAACGCAGCATCGGGCGTTTTAAATGTCAAATGTCATTTATCATACATGTATCTTTTTAGGTTATATTCATAGAAAGACAACAATTGGGCAGTGGAGTAAATAATGCTCTCTGATCTTTCATTGGAAACTTTTGAATGATATTTTTATGAATTAACCTCTTTGTGAATACATATTGTCATCATAAATAATGTCAACTGACATAATAAACACCACAGAAACCAAAAGAATTCATCTTTCCACAGATAAAATAGAAGTCAACAGATACTATAACTGTCAGAGCATTTTCATCCGACGATTATACCGAGCGTTTGGAGCGTACACTCGACATTCATTCTGAATGCCACAGAGTGTCTTTCGAGTGTCTGTTTCCGGTCATTATGAACTCGGCGTTCATTGTGAACACAGTCTAAAAATTGTTACCATTTGTTTTGAAGAAAGTTTTATTCCCAAACACATAATAAATAAACAAATTTTTATACCTGCGCTTGCAACATTGTACATGTTTGAGTCAACTCTCTGACTGCGTCATCTTTATTTAATTTCGTTTCATTCTTCTCTGTATTGTCATAAGACAGAATATCCTTTGGACATCCGTCATTTTTATCATCTCCTGAAATTGAAAATCACAATTACATTATTGATACAATTAAATATACAAAAATTGAAATACAACTATGCTGTGAGGCACCAGCCTAAAATAGTAATTCCACTCTTTTCCATTATCAATATTTTGGGGTGACCTGTAAAAATTGGGTGTTTGAAAATACAACAGGCAAAATAACATCTCGCATAGTTCTGCAATGACTTTCACCACCCACTCTGAATGTAGTGCCTTTTTAGGTATGGTGTGTGGGCATACACCTATGTCTTGTTTATTTTTATATGGTAATGCACACTCGCACATCTGTCGCTGGTTACTCCACATTGTGGGATTATGCAGCGATGGTATGTATATTATATGTATATAACTACTCGGGCAACTAACAGCTGTACTATGTCAAATATTAATTTAACAAGCACCCAATAACAAGCAAGTTGACACATTATGGAGACTTACGATATTATTCGTCTCACAGATCCAGACTGAAAACACAATTAAAAACTGTGTCTTACACCGGGAGTCGAGCCCGGAACCTTTGGATCAGCAGTCAGATACATAACCAACTGAGCCACGAAGGCCGACAATATATAAATTAAATTAAATGTATGAATAAAAAATAAAAAACTTTTATTTTTTAATTGATTTTAATGCAAAGAAATCGATAAGCACCAAAAATATTGACAGAATGTTTTGAAAATTGTTAAAAAAGAGATGGTTTCTTTTTTTTTCAATTGACTGTTTCAATTATTTCACTATTCCAGCTTCATAGTTTTTAGGGTTACGTTTAATTCTGCAGCTATCCAGGGGAGGACACAAGGGAGAAGAGGACTAGGGGGGCAAGTCTGGTCGGTCGCGGAATCAAAACCATCCATATTTACCCATATCAGGGATATAATCATCATATTTTTTTACATATTTTTTTTTTAAATGTTTTTCATTATTTTTTACATATTCTTACATGTTTTCACCTTTTTTATATTGTTATTCATTTTTTATTTTCATTTTATATATTTGTTTGTTTTTTTTTTAATTCTGTTGTTTTTAATATATTATGTATACTCATTCATTCATTTCCGTGTCCAAGGTCATCCGCCTACACTGTGTCCCTCCAGTAATTTGCAGCCATAATTCCATTCCATTTTCTTTTCATTTCCATGTATACTTGTATGTGTAAAAGGTTATCAAACCATAAATTGAAATAAAATAAATAAAAATAAAATATAGAGTTCTATAATATCTTAAGATATTAAAGATCTCCAATTATATCCATGATAAGATTAAACATGGATGGTTTTGATTCCGCCGGTTGACCAGACTTTACCCCCAGGACGAGGAAGAATTTCATGGCTCCGTAACCTGAGAGAGTGGTTCAGAAAAAGCACTGTGTAGCTTTTTCGAGTCGCCTGAATAAAGTGAAGATATCCCTGATGGTCACCAACTGTTGTAGAGGAGACAGCACGTGAAGAGGAAGAAGAAGTTTCAAAGTGTATATTATATACTTGGTACATCAAATAATTATTTATTCTTTTTTTAAAAAGGTTTTTTAATATATCTGCTGTACCTACCTTTTCCGCAGCTAACTTCCATAGCAGATATTTTCTTCCACAAAGCGTTGATGGCTTGCATCTGCAGCTGTTGAATCTTCCTCTCACTGTCCAGAGCCGCCTTCGTGGCTTCCATGTCATTGGACAATTTTCTGGAACAATAAAATAACCAGTATTAAAGAATGATTGTACAAACTAACTGCTCGTATGCATGTCCTCTCCTAAGCAATAAACCACAATAGAAGCAACATAATCTAGTTATATTTCTATAAAAATAAATGAACAAATGAGAACAAAAGTATATACAATGGACTCGGAAACACTTCTTCTTCTGGGTCACAATCCTAGGATTGGTCTGCACCAAACACTCGATCCCTCCACTTAACTCTATCGTCCGCCAGTCTCTTCATCTCTTTGTAACTGCTACAGCGCACGTCACCGATTATCTGGTTTATATAGTTGTTTCTGGGGCGACCTCTACAGTTACCCCCATCAATTATTCCTTCGACGATGATAAAAAGCAGTCCTGGATGCCGGATGTTGTGGCCTATCCAAGTTGTTCTCTGTTGGGCGATTCTTTTCATAATTTGCCTTGTCTCTCCAACCCTACTTAGTACCTCGTCGTTGCTGATGTGTTCTGACCAGGAAGGAGATCGCGATTCCACTTCCACGCCGGAGACGCTATAGGACCCATTAGTCCTGTTCACCCCCGAACGCGGCCGCATCGTCGGACAACACAAACTATCCACCATCCATCGGGTTCAACCACTGCCCCCGAGAATCCAACCTCACACGTCGGGGCCTCCGATCGGTCTCGAAATCGGCCGCTATGTACACTCCGATTCAAGTCGGAGGGGCTTGTCCCCGACCCCTCGGTCCTCGTGTTGGCGTCCGAAGGTTCCGCGGGCTAACACCGGGGGCATCCGACGCAATCATCACCTGTCAGATATGACGTCACATTGTCAACACAGGATGTCTGACCCGACGTCTGCACCGGCGGTGTGCCCGAACCACACAACATTCACCACAGTTGACGAGTCACTGGCGAGCGAGACTAGAGGCGTCCGTCCTGCTCTTCTCTAGAAGTACAGAATTGATGAGGGCACAACAGCGTCGGCTAGACCATTACGTTAAGGAACGCCAACAAGCCTTTAATGAAATGTTATTACTGTTGTTGAGGAACGTCCACCCCCACTTGTTAAGTTATTATCTGTATTATTATTAATTTACATTATATTGTATCGAGATGTATAAAAAATGTTATTTTACAATATGCTGGGAGATCCAGGATGATGAGCATTTTCTTGTCTGTTGAAACATAGCACAAAGATACAATGAATAAGACTTGGTTTTGGCAAATGAATTTGCAATAGCTCCTGCAACATGTTGGAATGGAAAGGTCTAGTATATCCAGAAACGAAAAGTTAAGTTACCTAATTGTAGTTTTAATAAATTGACAGTAAATCTTTCAATAAATTGACAGTAGATCTTTCAATAAATAGACAGTAAATCTTTCAATAAATAGACAGTAAATCTTTCAATAAATTGACAGTAGGCCCTATTCAGATTCGTCTAAAAATTTTATACGGAATTTTAATATATGAGAAATGTCAAAAAGTTGACTGCATTTATACGGGACTCATTACGTCACACCGCGCGGATATAATCCTTTTATCCACGGTTGTCCGATATTTTAGACGTCTTCGTACTCTGAAACGAATCAGAATTGGACATAATAGATCTTTCAATAAATTTACAGTAAATCTTTCAATAAATTGACAGTAGATCTTTTAATAAATTGACAGTAAATCTTTCAGTAAATTGACAGTAAATCTTTCAATAAATTGACAGAAAATCTTTTGATAATTAAAGTAGGTACTTACTCAATATACTGACGGGCTCTCATTGTCTGAATGGAGTGCATTATACTTCCAGTCTTCTGGTTGAGATTTCTGGTTCTGTATCCTCTCCACAGCTTCTGTATGGTGACCGCAGCACAGTACGCTGTCTTTGTTTTGTTGCAGTTACCAGATTTGTTTGTGCTCGGAATGACGCCTTCTGAAGAACCACTGTCCGAAAGGGATTGTTTCTGTCTCCTGAAATACAGACAAAAAGAACAAAAACTGACAATGTTTTTAACAATACATTAAGAACTAGAATTTGTTTAGATTAACTATACGACAAAAAAAAACATTTATTTATTTATTTGTTAAATTTACATACAAAATATATTATATTATAGTCTTTCATCTCACTGGGGTTGAACCTGTATCGAGATGAATGACTTTACAATAAGTGAAATGTGTCTATGCGAAAACAATAAATAATATTGAAATTTAAAAAATATTCCGAACACAATTGTCTGCAGTTGGGTGCTAGGAAGATATGTGTGACAATAACATGTAACCAACACACAGGCAACTATTATAGAGAAAAAAAAACTAGTTACCTTAGTTTTTAATGTTTTAAATAATTTAACAATTGTTTTGTTGATTCACCGATATATGTCTTGAAGTCAAATATATGGGAGTAATATTCATCCAATTTTCGTCTCAATCACGTATTTATTTAATTACAATTGGAAAAGAGTTATTTATGTGGAGCTAACTATTTCATGACACACATATTCCAAAAGACCACCAATACAAACTAAACAAGTACAAGAAACTGGTAGATAAAACAGTTCAAAATTGCTTTAGCACGAATATATATGCTGTAGAGGTGGGGGCGAGAGGCCTGCCTGCAAAATCTTTATATTCCTACTTTAAAGACCGGTCTCCCTAGAGTTAAAATAAAAGAATATTTGGATAGGGTGGTAAAAGCAGCATTATCGGCATCTTATTGGATTTGGTTGCACAGTGGAGTGGAGTATCAGTCGGAGATTGGTAGGTGAGTGGTGAGCGTGACACTTGAGTCATAAAGGGGCCCCTTAATCCCGCATACATGGTTGCAAGCCCATGTGGCTCGCCTGTTCTGGCTGGTACTCTGGTCGCCTATACTTGTAGGCCAGTGAAACCATGATTGCCTTTCTCTTTTGTATCTTATAGATATAAAGGTTCACAACTGTGTATAGAAATGAGGGCATGTATAGATGACGCTCGGCGTTTAGGAACGCGGCCGGTGGGCATCTATACATGACGCTCGTCTCAAAAAGATTAATATTATGTATGTTCATTTTTAAAGATGGCAATTTTAAATTATTTTTTTCCTTCCTCATATTAATGCAGACTGAAGCATGTGTTTGTATGTGTGAAGTGTATGGGCATGTTTACTGTGGATCTGACAGAAGAGGCAGGATTTGGGTAATGGGACAAGGGTTTGAGTTGAATCGTCTACGTGTGATTATCTAAAAATACATATAACATTTATAATGACAAACATATCCACCATATTATGAGAGAGTGAAATTAGTAACTTGAGTGAAAGATCCCGGGTTCGATTCCTGTTGGAGACGCAGTTTATAATTGTGTTTTCAGTCTGGATCTGTGAGACTATAAACATCACGAGACTCCAGAATATAGCAACTTGTTATTGGGTGCGTGTTAAATTAATATTTGACATAGTGCCTGTTAGTTGCCAAAGAAACAATACAATAAATTAAAAAAAACTTATAATATTTTTTTTTCTTCTTACTCCAGCAGATGTCATATCAATGATTTAGAGCCATAAAGACGAATTGCGGATACAACAAAGAGACGCATACTCATTTTCATGGCACTCAATCAGAAATATACCAAGTAACAATGGTTGGACGTCGTTCTTCAATCGGTTCTGCTAAAAATTAAAAAAAAAAAACAGAAAATAAACTTATGATAGGATATAAATAGTGAGGCACCACATGGTTCAGCAATGATTTTCACCATCCATTCTAAATGTAGTGCTATTTTAGGTGAGACGAGACTGGCGTGTGGGGATACGCGGACACCCCACATTGTGACGTATGCGTGATGGTAAGAATGAATGAATGAATGAAAATATGTACCTTTGTTTAGCAGCATCTCTAATAGACTGCAACTTCTCCATACACATTTCACTGTCATCGTCAGAACTGTTGGCCCCTTGTGTATCAGGCGGAGTTACCTTCATTAAAAAACACATTGTAAAATATCTTAATATATTATTGTCTTAATATATTTAACATTGTAAAAATGAATTTTTATAAATTTGTATAATTGGTTTATAATTTTATTTTATATATGTTTTTGGATTTCTCACCCAAGAATACATATAACCACAAGTTTTGATTTTAAGTTGTGTAACCTTTCAATAGATGGCGTTATAACAAATCTATTGAGATCTGTATATATCTATGTAACATACCACACTCAAATGTACAAAGAATAGGTAAGATATATAAAATGAGAGTTTTTTTATTTCAACATTGTAGACACAATCTCGGAATTTTTCCAGTATAGCAATAACTCCATAATCCAACTGTCGATTTGTTCAGGAGAACTTTGTTCTCTTAACATATCGACAATGTATCAAGCCAGAATACGCGAGAATTGTATGGAGAGGTCTACTTTTTTCATGGCTTTTCCAACTTTGAAGTCAAAAAACACCAACTTAGAGGCTTCGCAGCATATATGTTCCATACACGGATTTACTCAGAATTCGGAGTAGAACATTTCGTGTGTCTGTGTGTGTGTCTGTGTGTGTGTGTGTGTGTGTGTGTGTGTGTGTGTGTGTCTGTGTGTCTGTATGTGTGTCCCCCCCCCCCTTATAACTTTTGATCCGCTCAATTTACAGAGCCTAAAATTTCAGAATATATAAACAGTTACAGGCCTACAAAACTTTTATACTCGGAATTTTGAATTTTTGTTTCAGTCAGGGGTTATCAACTTTTGAATTTTTATTTTATTTTTCCATATATCTCAGAAACCATAAACGCTAGAACGCTGAAAATTGGTACAAACATAGACAAATACAAAATCTCAAATTAGTTTTTTCAAAAAAATTCCAGGGTTTCTTAAACATTTTTTATTAAGAAAAATATTTTTTTTATGATAAATTTATGAGTTTAACTGCCTATATTTCCAAAACTTTTACAATTATCGAAAAAAGCCGAAACACCCCAACTAGATAATTTAATTTTCTATAAAAAATATTAACATTGTAGTAGAAGATCTCAATTTTTTTTTAACAATTTTTTTAAAAATTGAATTTAGTGACGACATCGCTTCATACATTTTGTATGGCAGGCAAGACTTAATAGTTTGATACTTCATCTCCAAACATACATACATACCATCATGCTATTTGCATATTCTGGGTAGGAAAAAAGGAACTTCCTCCAAACTATCCTATCTTGACATACATACCTACATAATATATGTTGTATAGAAAACAAAATATCTGAAAATATTCAATAATTTGTATTTATGGGTTTATAGTTTGGTACATATTCTTCAACTATACATACTATCGCTATCGACAGTTGGATCTCATGTGTTACATGCAACTAGTTTATATCAAACATTTTTATGGTTTATAAAGTGTTACTATGAAACTTCTAAGTAGTAGTCAAACTTTCGGCTTCGACCAAAACCTGACCTTCAGTCGGACATTATTTCTTTGTTCCTAAATTCAAAAATAAAATATTTCGATACGTTACCTGAATTTCCATCTGATTGGATAAGGCGTTCACCGTTTTGTTGGCACCGTTCACTTTTCTGCCACCAAAGTTGTTTGGGCTCCCTCCGATTCCCGACTGTAATGTTTGATTGTAGAGGTTCTTGGCCGACTGAATGTTCATCTCGTCCGTGTTCTGCTGAGACACACGAGACGAGAAACTGCCTGGAAATTGAATCATATTAAAACATGCAGCATAACCTCGGTTAATAAACATTTTATCAACCTTCAGTAGCCCAGGAACATAGCACCTAAATATTTATGCAGCCTTGATAATCCAAACACCCAAAATTTTAACAGCTGAAAAATTGTTCAAAAAACAATTATTCAAATGTTCAATTTTTCAAACAACAATTATTCTAATGTTCAATTTTTCAAACAATTATTCTAATGTTCAATTTTTCAAACAACAATTATTCGGATGTTCAATTTTTCAAACAACAATTATTCAAATGTTCAATTTTTCAAACAATTATTCAAATGTTCAATTTTTCAAACAACAATTATTCGAATGTTCAATTTTTCAAACAACAATTATTCAAATGTTCAATTTTTCAAACAACAATTATTCAAATGTTCAATTTTTCAAACAACAATTATTCTAATGTTCAATTTTTCAAACAACAATTATTCGGATGTTCAATTTTTCAAACAACAATTATTCAAATGTTCAATTTTTCAAACAACAATTATTCGAATGTTCAATTTTTCAAACAACAATTATTCGAATGTTCAATTTTTCAAACAATTATTCGACTCATAATTTTTCAAAAATAAATTTTATGAAAACACATTTATCAGAAATTATAATTGTTAAAATTTTTACATCATCATGTTGGTAACACTGCGAGAGTAAGAAGCATAGACCATTGATCTTGGTGGAAAAAATAAAGGTTTAGGAAATTACCTTGCCTGAATATTTTTTGTTCTGGTTCTGTGTAAACTCTTCACCACATGTACAGCGTTTGAAAGATTTGAAACTTCACTGAAGGTGCGGTGTGCTTGTCAAGTCAAGGTGACAATTTTTATAATGAGAGAAAAATTCAACTGCAACAATACTTCTTCTTTTTTTTGCATATAGCCAGTAGGTAGGTCGTATTTCAGGCCAAGGCAAAATAGAATAGGAAAGGATGTTATAAATTGGTAATTTTGTGTGTGTGTGTACCCAACTTTGCCTAACCAGGGGGGCAAGTCTGGTCCGATTGGCGAAATCAAAACCCTAGTGATTACCCATATCATGGATATAATTATCATATGGAGTTCTATGACATCTAAAGATATTATAGAACTCCATATATTAATTATATCCATGATATGGGTAATCACTAGGGTTTTGATTTCGCCAGTCGGACCAGACTTGCCCCCCAGATCTCTATACTACATAACAACATAATTATGTCAATAACTCTTATTATAAAATAAAATGAAAAATGTCTCCATTTTTTTTTTTACTGTCGCAGTTATAAGGAATGTGGTTTTTACTGTATCAGTTATAAGGAATGTGGTTTTTACTGTCGCAGTTATAAGGGATGTGGTTTTTACTGTCGCAGTTATAAGGGATGTGGTTTTTACTGTCGCAGTTATAAGGGATGTGGTTTTCACTGTCGCAGTTATAAGGGATGTGGTTTTTACTGTCGCAGTTATAAGGAATGTGGTTTTCACTGTCGCAGTTATAAGGAATGTGGTTTTTACTGTCACAGTTATAAGGAATGTGGTTTTTACTGTCGCAGTTATAAGGAATGTGATTTTTACTGTCGCAGTTATAAGGGATGTGGTTTTTACTGTCGCAGTTATAAGGAATGTGGTGCTTTTGCCTAACAGCATTTTCCACTGAATTTTTTGCAGCCAAGTTATTCATCCAATTACGTAGTAAGAAGTAACATGTCAGCGCACCGTTGAAATAATATAAACAATACCAGAGCCGTGTTTTATACAATAAAATAAAGGACTACTTGTATATTTCAAATCTTTAATATTATTATATCTATAATTGAAAGTAAACCACTTTTCGATTCTACGTGAATTTTGTTACGTGCGATAGGCCATTTCCGCCTTGTTAGGGCATTTACTAGCTTATAATAAATTCATGTAGAATCAAAAAGTAGTTTACTTTTAATTATAGACATAATTTATAATGGAATTCTACAATATAAAAACTTCGTCGATATTATCATTTAATAATATTACTAGGAAAATACCTGGGGGGCAAGTCTGGTCAGCAGGCGGAATCAAAACCATCCATGTTTACCCATATCATGGACATAAGATAATTATTTTTATTTATTTATTTTGTTTTATTAAGAAATACAACATATTATATCCATGATATGGGTAAACATGGATGGTTTTAATTCCGCCTATTGACCAGACTTACCCACCTAATTTTGGTTTTGCAACAGTTGTGAATTTTAAATTCACTTTTGAATAATTGTTATTCTGATAATTGATATTGGAAAAACTGTAATTCATAAAATTGTGGATTTGAAGTTATTTTTCAAAGAATTTTCATTTAGCCAAAATTTATACCCTGTTCATATGTACGTAGCTTTTGAATTAGCATATGCAAATAATTCGAAAGGTATTTGTAATTGAATTTTTTTTTGAAGAATTTAAAAATACAGTGGTTTCACAAATGTGGTATTTAGAAACATTGAAAACAGTTTATCCCCACGGTACTGACATCGTGGCACTGAAAATTGGTAGTTACTTAGGGGTAGGAAGGATCATTTGGTTTAGCTGGAGTTCCGATTATCGAGGGTTACCTGTTCTTATAGATACTTGCTTGTTTTTAGCATTTTAATCGATTATCTAGAATGTGGGAGCATACACACTACACACTAAACCATTAAGACTCATAGTCCCGAATGCAGAGTCCGACCTAAATACTAAATTCTAAATACTAACCATGGAGATCATATGGCTTCATAACTTAAGGATGCTACAAAGTATTTGTATGAGAATTGCATTGCAGAGACATACCTAAATACTTAGCGCATGCGCGTCGGCGTAAAATGACATTTGCGAACTGTCAAAAAGTAAGGTTGATCGCGAGTAACCTAAAGAGTGGTTCAATACTAAAATACGAGATATTTTCAATGGATGTTGATTTTAGTGACTTTGTTGAATATGTATTTGGTAATTTTGTCAAATCAAATCTCATACAGAGTGTTCAGCGATCTACACGAGATGCCGAAAATTCGCTGAAATTTCAGAAGAATCGAGACATCGAACTGTCAGTGTTAATTTGGTCACATGTGTTTGTGTTGTTATGACAAAAAAACATTAGTATAAACTCACAGAAATCTCTTTTCTTCATGCACAATAATGTGAAATTCTACACCATCGACCTTAAGTTTGGCGTATTAGTTAGTGATGTCTCTGCAACACAAATGCTAACTTGAGAATACTAAATACTCCAGTGAGGTTAGGAGTTAGTATTTAGTTACCTAAGACTGTGCATTCTGGTCATAGTATTAATACAGAAGTGAGAAATAAAAATGGTAAATCATTTTAACCTTTTCTTTGATCAGCACAGTTTCTCAATTTTGGACTAGACATAGCACTCCTGGAAAGTTGGGGTGAACCTGAAATGAAAATTTACATAGATTACTGAAGACATATTATCATATTACATTACAACTAAAGGGTGTATTCAAAACTTAAATAGATTTTGTGTGAGCTATAACTCCTATGATGTTTGTTGAGGTGGTGTCTGCGAGTGTAGAATACTGTGATTATGTGCCTATTTAAAGTGGAACGGAAACTATCACCTGGTTCATAATTGTTTATATTGTCACTAAAAAGTGTAAACTGCTAGCCCTAGAAAATTATTTCCTAGTTGGGCAGTAGTAATCTACTTGTTGTCATTGAATATGGTGTGATTAAAATATTTTCTTTTTAAAAAAACAAAACGGGTTTTTCTGTTGGCCATTCAATATAATTGCTGTTCTTTTAATACAATATTTATATATTCATTCCTTCACTTAATTTGTATTTTTATTATACCTACATACATATTTACCTTAATGTCTTTTGGGTATTTTATTTTTCTTGAAATTGCCCCTTCCTTATCTATTATTGTTTTCCTCTTTTTGAATCTATATATAGATGATGGTCTTCATCACTATTGTTCACCATGCCGACCGCCATGGCACAGTTGGTAAGCCGTTCGGTTTCGATTCCCAGCAGAGGAGAAATTTATTTAAATTCATTTCTCACGCAAACATTGCTTCTCTGGGCTGGAAATACTGGTTAGTTGGAAGAAATTGCCATATGGCAATAAACTCGTCACTTGCGCAGGGTGCAAGGAAGTGTAAATTATTATTATTATTCTAACGATGCTCAGCATGGAGCGATACTGGCAGGGCCGGATAAACGCGTTTTTGCGCCCGTAGCAATATAATTGAATCTGCCCCCCCCATTTTTTTTTTTGGAATTTTAAATGTAGAACAATTTAAAATTATGTAAAAATTACATAGGGTCTAAAATGACTAAGCGGGATTTTTTACATGCACACCATCATGCCGAGCCTCTATCCGGGTACGCAAAGAGAACCGAGCGCCATACCTGTGAATTTTTGATTTATATAATTAACATTTTAGAATTTTGAACGCCCTTTTTAAGACAACCGCCCTGACTTCTTGTTCCTGATTGTTCTATGATTTATCCGGCCCTGGATACTGGTGAATGGGAGTCGCGTTTGCGAAAAATTTAAGTAGAACTTAAAATTAAATATAATTTTTTTCATAGTTCTAGTTGAAATAGATACCTTTATTATTATTTCTCGCATTAGGTCCGAGAGCCTTCACAGCAGCAGTGTTTTTATGTACAGCCTTGGCCCCTCTGCAGTTCATCACCGGCAGTTCCGAATGCGAGTTGGACAGTGGACTGGCATTGATCACATTGTTGGCTGCGTTGGTCGGATTGCCCGGAGAGAAGGACTGCACCGAGGTGTTGTGACAGTTGTTGGGATACGGCTGGCCGCTGCCCGATATCCGCCTGTTCATCGAGAGACCCTGGGGCAGGCCGGGCTGGCCGGCGAAGAGAGGGCCCTGATAGTCGGGGCTCATGAGGGAGTCAGGCACGGGGACCATCTTGGAGGCCGCCTCCAAGGGCTGATTGAGTGCCTTATTGGAATCCATCACTAAAAACATATTTTTTTAAAATAAAATCACTGAGTCATTCATCTGTTCATTTCATGGGAACAGTGCATATTTAAATACAGTCACCAATGGGTATATTTGAAGATATACAAAAGTAAAGAGGCTGGTGGCAGAGCGGTTAGCGCGCTGGTTTGATAATCCAGTGGTCGTGAGTTCGAATCCTGCCACGATCGATTTTGTTCACCTATAGCGCAAGCATTTATGCTTAATTAAGGGAATGTATATACATATATTTATAAAAAAAGACAGTGATGGCAAGTTTGAACCCCATCCTAGCTGTCCCGACCAATTTCATTCGCCTAAAGCACAAGCATTAATACTTAATGGAATGTATGAAGATGTATATGTACTTTTTATAAGGACATACCTATTTATTCTTTCAAAGAAATATAAAAAATAACTCTTCTATGCTAAAATAATAATAAGTTATTTGTATAGCGCCATTTAATGATTCGAGATCATACCAAGGGCGCTGATAGTTATAGTAATGTTGTGTTGCTCTCTGAAACAAAGCTGTTTTTAGTCCTTTAGTGAAAGTGCTCTTGCTTTGAGCACTGCGGACATCTAGAGGCAGTGAATTCCACTTAGTAGGACCACTCACACTAAAGCATCGGTCATAGTAAGCCGCATTGTTGACTCTGTCCAACTCCTTTAGGGAGTTGTTACTCTGTGATCCAGACGACCTGAGTGTGAGATGCCTCCCAGAGAGATCTCTTCTCTGACACAGCTCTTGTATATATTTTGGTGCCAGGTTGTTCAAAGCATTATGTACTGTCAAACAAATTTTGTAATCAATTCGCTCTGGACACTTCAACCAGTGTAATTCGTTTAGTAGTGGAGTTATGTGACATCGTTTTTCTGCACTGAAAATAAGTCTTGCCGCTGTGTTAATTACCATCTGTAGCCTATCGAGCTGATACTTCGGCAATTCGGCAATTCTAGGTATATAAAGAACAATTACCATCTAATTTAACATCCTTGGACTTTGTATCCTCCTTTGTAACTAGCTCCAATTCCTTTTCAACCTTCCCTGGGTCTTTAACATTCTCCGGCGTCCTCTCACAGATGACTCCGTTCATCTTGCTCTCCATCCTGTCTTCGTTGTTGAACACCATCCCCGCAGACGAGGCATCGAAGCTTTGGCTCATGGCCCCGTGGTTGGCGTGGTCCGCTACGCTTCGGTTGTGAACCGATTTGATGGGAGTGCCGCCGTTGGAGGGTATCTCCCCGGAGAAACTGGCCGACATCATCTGGCTAGACTGCTGACTAAGGAGGCTGTGGTGCTTGTTGGTGAGGGCGGAGTGGAAGCTGCTGGACATGCTGCGGTCAGGGGATTTGTTGACGACGCGGCCCGCTATCCGAGCTGTAAACATTTACCAAATGAATGGATCGTAGCTAACACTAAAGTCTCCAATATAATAAGTTGAGAACAATTTTTTTTCACAGGTCAATCATAACTCTAAAGTCAGTGAATTAACATAAAGACCTGGGCACCATTATCTCTTATGATCTGAAATGGGAGAACTACCCGATATCAATTGTAAAAAAGGCCAATAGCTTAATATAATATTTAAATAGAAAAAAAATGAAAAATAAAATGTTGACTAAAATATATTGATGCACTCGGTTTTGAGTGGCCTTAGTCGGTGTCGCTCCTAAACAACCAAAAATTAAAAAATAATAATAAAAAACATGTTAATTATTTAATAATAATCAGGATGCCCGATGATAACGGGCTAACTAGCTAAAATTGACCAAATTATGAATTTGAGAATTGGACTTTGACCGGCTGTTCATCCAAAAATAAAGAACCAACTTGCATTTTCACTGTTTCGCCCTCTAAGACCCGAATGCACAGTCCTAGGTACCTAAATACTAACTCCTAACCTCACTGGAGTATTTAGTATTCTTAAGTTAGCAATTGCGTTGCAGAGACATCCCTAACTAAATACTAAATACTACGCCAAACTTAAGGTCGATGGCGTAGAATTTCACATTATTGTGTATGAAAAAAAGAGATAGATAGCTTTCTATGGGCTTAGAAAGCTATCTATCTCTATTCTGGCGTATGACGTTTAAAATGTATTTTTGCTATAAACATATGTAACCAACTTCACACTGACAGCTCGATGTCCCGATTTTTTTGAAATTCCACCAAATTTTCGGCATCTCATATGGATCGCTGAATAGTATTTGATTTGACAAAATTACCAAATACATATTCAACGAAGCCGACAAAATCATTATCCACTGTAAAAATCTCGTATTTTAGTATTAAACCACTCGTAAGGTTCCTCGCTATCAACCTTACTTATTGACAATTCGCAAATGTTGGTTTACGCCAATAATGCGCATGCGCTAAGTATTTAGATATGTCTCTGCAATGCAATTCTCATAGAAAAACATCGTAGCATCCTTCAGTTAGGAAGCCACGTGATCTCCTAACTTAAGTAAGGGGCTGTGCAATGAAAACATGGTTAGTATTTAGAATTTAGTATTTAGGTAGAACTCTGCATTCGGACCTTAAACCTCGGATTAGAACGACAATCAGTTCAGCCTAATTTCTAGGCGCAGAGGATGTAGTTTTTTTGGGCATACCCAGCTGAAGGACCCCTAGCACACCACTGGTCATACGTAATACACACAAACACATTCACAGTTGTGTTGAAATTCCTTTTTCAGGACTTTTTTATAATATTACGATACGAAAAATTTCCAAGCAAAGGACTCACCGTGCATTCGGGGGGAATGTTTAGCTCTGGGTGGACTCGGTCCCTGCTCTCTTAATTGTTGTTGATGATGTTGGGCCTACAAACCAATGTCAATCAATTCATTTATTATATAGGTGTACAAAAATTTATACACAGGCACATTATAATTTAAATTAAGCAATCTATTCCAATTTAACTTTGACGCAGATCCGTGGAGACATCTATGCGAAAGCATTGTCACCTCATGTATAAGGAACGTGGCTTTCATTGTTTACCAACCGATTTCTCAATAGATAGTGCTAGAAATAAATTTCATTGTCATCGATGGCGATAGAAATAAATTTCATCGTCATAGATGGTGTCTCAGCTTATTTTCAAACGACATGAAGATCCTACATAACATATCATAATAATTTTCTAAATTTGGAATAATAAGGGAAGTAAATAAAAAGCTTACTTGGTGAACGTTGCACTAGCACTTAAAGTGATCACGTAAACCAGTCAATGACAGATCTTAAGCCCTATATGTTCTCGTTTTGTCTCTATTGAGATATTAAAAATATGTCAAAAAATGACTCCCGACAGAGAAAGAAAATCCAATGTTTGAAAATCCAATGTTTGCGTACATATAATAGATGATTGTAAAAAATATTTGATTTTCAATCTATTCCAAGCAAACAAAGCAACATAGAGTTTATTTGGTCATACTTTAAAACTGATAATTATTAATAGTTATTGAAAATTGTTTGCGTAAAGAGAAAACATTGTATACCATTGTATACACGTGAGGAAATAAAAAAAAAGATAAATTGAAGGTTGCAGAAACAGAGGCCAATAGGAATCATTTGTTAAGGATAATTAATTAGTCTTTTCTCAAATATTAATTTTAAACAATTTCTTGTATATAGCGCAAATAGTGAATTTATTTCCAAATAGCAATTTCTTCAAGTTGACCATTATTTCCAGACCAGAAAAGAAAGACTTCCATGAAAAATATTTTATACATAATATAGACAACATGAGGGTATGACAGTATTTGTACTTAAAAAAAAAATTCTAACCTTGCTAAGAATGAGCCTCAGCTTTCTCTGGTCTTCCGTCTCGGGGGCGAGATCACCCCTGGGGCACGTGCTACACAGATACTGCGTCAACTGCTCCTGTTCCCCCTCCCTGAACTGCCGACCTCGCCCTTGACTGTACAGCCACTCGGCTTTCAAACTGGAAAAGGCATTCAAAATACACAATTTGATCCAAAATAGAAGCAAAGATTAATTGGCAAAACCTAATGAGGTAATTGGGAGTGCTCAAATACGAGGAGTGTCCAACCCCAGAAAGTATTTTTTTTTGTTTACTGGCAATTCACCCGAGAGAGGCTTTATGCCTTGGTAAAAATATCATAACTGGGTTCAATTTGCTGAAATTAAATTTATTAAAGTTGGCTGTTATTTGACTTTAAGAAGTTAAGTAACAAAATGCACTGCATTCGATGGATTGTGGTGCCACCGTGGATCACCGGAAGAAGTAACATCGCAGTTCTCAAATATTTGTAACACGGTTTTCAACCGCTACAACTGCTTCATCATCAACCAAAACACTCCCCAACACTGCAGAAGAAGAGTGCTCTCTGCCCAAGCATCTGCCAGCCTATTAAAGATAAGTACATTATTTCCTTTTGGTATATGTATGAGGTTACATACATACATACCATCACGCCATGTCCCTCACAGTATAAGCAGAGAGAACCGAACGCCACTTACTTCTATCTTGACATACATACATCACCTCGTCAACATTCATACATCGTCTTATACATGTTTGTCTGTTGTTCACGCTTCTGACATTTACGTGTTTCAAAATACCGTTCACATGGACGTGCCATCCCTTCCTTGGGCGGCCCCAACCTCTCATTCCATTCCTGTCCGCAATGTATATTTTCTTCGTCAGGCGTTCCTCATTCATTCTCCCCATGTGGCCAAACCATCTCAATGTGTTCACTTTCATTATATTAATAACATCTTTCTTTATCCTACATTCTTTCCTTATGTCCTCATTTCTGACCCTGTCATACATCGTTCTATTACAGATTCTTATTAGCAATCTCATTTCAACTGCATTTATTCTACTTTTGTACTACTTCTGCCATGTCCAGGATTCACTTGCATACGTCACTAAGATGGTGACAGGAAAATTATTCGAAAAACAGTTATTCGAATGCTCAATTTTACGAAAATCAATTTTACGAATGGCAATTATTCGAATCACATTTTTTCGAAAAACAATTTTCCGAACACACAATTATCAGAATTCACAATTGTTCGAATTTTTATGACGTCATGTTGGTAGTATTGTGAGAGGAATAAACCATAGATTTTTATTATAATATACTAGATGTCGTAGTTAGCAAATTTTGTATGAATCGAAAACAAATGACTCGCTTTTTGCACGGAGTACTACATCTACATAGTATATTATGTATAATAAAAATCTATGGAATAAACAACATGGCGACGCACCGCGCTGTCAGATATCCTAATATGTACACCTATTTTTTAAACCTAAACCTACAAAACTTTGGTAAAAATAGATTGGTTAGGTTTGTTTGTAGTTATAATTGCGACTGGCGTGAGCCAGTTGCATTATATATTTAAAAAAGTAACTATAATATTAAAATAAAATAACTAAATTGGTGTGAATACTAGATAAACATAAACTGGTGTACAAACTAGGCTATCCCGCGCTGTCAAACATCAGTTATTAAAAATGTGCAAACCATAGAATTATAATATACAATTCTATGGTGCAAACATACGTACCCAACAATAATACAACAAGTAATAATAGCAAATACTCTAGATAGTCTTCATCGAATAACAAATATGTCAAAGGAGGCAACATAATGACACAAAAATATATTAAATTCGGTTAATTGGTTTTCCAACAAATGTTAGTTCGAATAATTTGCTTTCGGACAATTGTCATTCTGATAACTGATTTTCGAAAAATTGTTATTCGTACAATTGCGCATTCGAACAATTGTGTTTCGAAGAATTTTCATGTAATCCACTAAGATAGCGTTATGAATGGCAACTTTGGTAGGTATACGTTGTTATCGAACTGCAGTGCATAAAAATCTCACCATAAAACAACTATATCTAATTAGTAACTACACTTAATTTTATCATTGTTTATTCCATAGAAGTGGAGAGTAATAAAAGTAGTCACTAAATATTTTGTATGTATAACTAAATAAATTATAAAAACACAATATTTACCTTACCTATCATTAAACACAAGAGTTTGATGGATGGTGTTTAATTAATTTTATCCAGATTGTCCTTCATCCGTTCAATAATATTATGGCCCAGTATTTCAGTCGGCCCTTAGGAGTTTAACTCAAATTTAACAAAAATATTGCATATTTCAGTACCTGATCTTCCCTTAAATACGTCACTAAACGACAAATATTTAACTCAACGTTTCTGGCGGATCGCGTGTCTTAATCTTGAGTTAAGTATCGTTTCTAGTCTTTTTCGCCAGGTGGCGTACTAATCGCCGCACGCTTTAATGTTTTATTTCATTTTATACTACAAATAACTATGCATAATAATTATAATCATGATTTATTTTTGTTGTTAAATAAAAGACTTGATATAGAAGTGGTTCATGTATTTAATATTTATTTTATTTTTTACATAATTATAATGTATTGCCTGACAACAAACGAAATAAACTGTCAGCCATAATGAAACGTCAGGCACGCATTTTTAAACTTTATTTTTGTGATGTTTTTTCATCCCACTTTTTAAATTGATCCATCCTGTTTCTATATATATAATGTGTATTCTTAAATTTTCTACATAAGACACTATTTTATCATTATCACTTAGTTCCATATCCATCTGTAAAATATACATACATTTTGCATTGAAGTACTACGTATGTAGTACATATTCAATGACATTTTGTCACTACAATGTTTGATTTTATTTAAAAAAAACATTGATCGGTATAAAAAATTGAAAAAGTAACATGCTGTGTAATGAAACAAATAAAATAATGTGTTGTTATAATAATAAAATAATATTTAGTCACAGCTTCGCGTCACGTATCATTTAAGGTTATTACAATTTGACAGATGCGTTATAGACAAGAACCATAGAAAACGTAAAAATATATCTATAGTTGAAGATTACGTAACTGACGTTTCATTTTGCACTGAAATACGCGAATGAAATTTAATCTTCCCTAAACTTTTAACTTGGATTACTAAATCCAACGATTTAAGGGCCAACTGATATCTCGGGCCTATGTTTACTTAATATTATGCCAGTTTACTTTGAATGGACTATTTTTTTATAATTAATTTCATCTGGATTATGTAATATGTATATAACTAGATTAATTTGTGATTTCTACGTATTTTTTTCAAGTTTTATGTTTCACCATTTTCAATGTGTTAGCTATAGGACTAATTTTAACTTATTTTTTTGCAAACTGAAAGCGCCCTTGAGGTGACCACGGTTGTCACTAAACGGCGCTTTATAAATTGTTCTTATTATTATTATTTATATATTAAATAAATATCAAAATGCTACCTACCTTTCTATAGCGCTGACTTCGTATCCGTCGACTGTTTTTACATTCATTACCCAGTTTATAACAAAAGGGCGATAGTCATAATCACTGTATATATAAAGTCAAGGAACAAATATACTTAGACTGGATTGTTTCAACATAAAATATACTTAATAATAATTAATGGGCTAACATCGACATTAAACGTTGACAAGCAAGCCTACTTGTGCTAATTCCTGCTATTTGTGTCTGAACTTTGTATTGTGTGACCTCTAATGATGTGATGTCCTATACGGTAGAATTCCATTATAAAATATTTTATTTGATTCTTCATATCTAATTATAGTTGTCGACAAATACCTTGGTGCGTAGAGCGCAAGTTTGTGTTTTTTTGCTTGGTTAGTATATGTAAAAATCGCCCCCTTCTCGGCGAAATGGCTTAAGGTTTTGACGACAGCTATAACTATATATAATTACAAAAAAAAGGCAAAAATAAAATCAAAGTAATATGGCCAATATCACTGGGGTTCCATCATGAAGAAATCAAATTTTGTTGCACTTTAACAAAATTTAATTTCACCAAACAATCTTACCTTCGCTTAGTGACAGTGGATTAACTCTTAAAAAGTGGCAGTTTATAGTAGACAAATCATCAAAACATTCACCTACTAATATCCTCATTTATATATTCCTTTCATACATCCCTGTCTAATATCCTTAAGTATTTCTTATTCTAATGAAAATAAGAAACAAGGATATTTTTTTTTATTATTTATTAATTTATAAAATTTACATTAGGATCTTTTATTTTGCACTAAACTGTATAAACAGTTTGTCAGTGCAAACTTAATTAAATTTTAATAAGGATATTAATAATTATTAAGGATATTAGATATAAATAAGGATATGAAATATGATTGATGGAAGTTAATAGTCTGTAAGACTATTTCCATTACGTTATTCCCCCAAAGTTCGTTCATAATGAAATATTCTATATAGGAACTCTACATACATATATACTATAATGCCATGTCCGTCACGGGGTAGGCACAGAAGACCAAATGCCAATTTTTTCTATCCTGGCATGGATCTCTCGCCTCGTCCATATTCATGCATCGTCTCATACATGTTTGTCTGTTGTTCACGCTTCTAATATTCCAAATAATAGGAACTCTAATATCCCAAATAGGAATTCAGATATTTTAAATATTAAAAGGATACATCTTATCATGTCCAGGAGGGGGCATGACACACGGATTCCCCTCCACGGAGATGCACTCCAGGTGGCTGAGATGTGCAAGGTGACACAGTGTGTTCAGATCTGTGAGGAAGTTGTTGGAGAGCCCCAGAGTCACCAAGGAACCGGGAAGATAGCGCTCGCATTGTTTCAGATTGCCAATCCGGTTCTTGTCCAGATACAAATGCTAAAATGTCACAATACAATTGTTATTTTCTGTGGGTAATAAAGTGTTGCTACTTATAATAAGATTTATTTATTTATTTATCTTCAAAACTTGAAATACATAATGGTGCACAATAATTTACAACAATCTTACTAACAAGAATCTACTGCACACCTGTTGATCAGTGTTTTAGTTTCACACAGTGTAAAACCCATGCAGCAATTACTTGAAAATCTTACTAATAAACGCTGTATAACGACTGGGTAGTTGCAACAGACATACAACATAAATTAATCCTAAAAAGTTGTAATTTGGCACCTGCACATGCGCAGAACCCCCTGCTGCCATCGGCCATTCTTATTTTGATAGTTGTCATAATATTTTATAATGCATAACTATCGAGAATAAAATAATTTATAAAGATTGTTTTTCATATTATTCCAAGATATTACTATTTAAACATGCAGATCAAAATCAATGATCTGCATGTTTATATAGTTATGACAACGACAGCCAGCATGAAAAACTCTAAACGTCTATCTTAAGAAGTCCAAGAGTAACGAAGCAGATCCTACGAACCTCGGTGCTAAGAGACAATGTTGACGCTGAGTATGCGTCATTCTTAGCTGTAAATTAAGGGTAAAACAAAACAAGAAAGAAAGAATGATACATGAAATAATAAAAAAGGAACTAAGAAGAAAATAATTTACCTTGAGATTTTTTAGGTAGGATATGTCGGTTATGTGCGAGATCTGATTATCAGACAAGTCCAGGTATTCCAAGTTAACGTTATTGTTGAGGTGTTCGATTGATTTTATATTATTGCCTGAAAAGTTAGTATAGGACATGTGTGATGATGAAATGGAAAGATTAGTACTAGACCAAGGTAAAACACAAAAAAAACCAAACATATGAGTATGAGACGGCTTATGAGGGGGTGGGGGGGGCTCAAGAGAACGGTTAAACAGGGGACTCATTAGTGACAAGGGGGAGTTATAACAAAATAAAGGGTATTTGGTAAAATTCACCACAATGTTATTAATATTTATAGAGTTAAATTTGCGGCACATTTTAATCAATTTTATTTATAACATTTGACTTGGTTAAAACTACGAATGAGTCATATGTATTTTGTATGAATGGTTTTAAAGCGACCGCATCTTCTCAAGGACAGATGACAACTCTGACTCTAAAGCAGCTGTGGGGACCTCAAAGGACCACAGAGAACGGCTGCGCACATCTCCATCACGCATGCGTACAACCGATGGACGGTCGAGCAGCCGTCGGCAGACGCATTTCGATTCATTAGCACCGAAATCATCCTCTCGACCAGATTGTCCTACAGACCCGCCGCTGCGCTTCGTCTCAACCTTCCGATATTATAGTATTAATTTTAATCTTCGTATAAATTAAGTATAAACATAATTGTATAATTTTGACGGAAGAAAACTGTAAGTTGAATAATTTCTTTTTATTTCAATATTTAATCTCCCTTGGTAATATTAGGTCCTTACATATGAAATTGGCGTTTTGTATGGGAGGAACATAAAGTCGATTTTTTTTAAATATAATATATTTATTTAATCAAACTATGTACCATTGCTATCTATGCACTTTTGCCATCTCAAAGGTATTTCATCGATCTCTTTACTAAAAAACCATTCGGACGGGAATCAATAAAATCTTTGAAGGCGGTTTGGACTGCCCCATCGGAGTTGAATTTTTTCCCTAGCAAGAAGTTATCCAAATTTCGTAAAAAATGGTAATCTGTTGGGGCAAGGTCCGGAGAGTACGGTGGATGTCTTAGACATTCCAATTGAAGCTCCTCTAATTTGGTAGCCGTCTGTTGTGCAGTGTGTGGTTTAGCGTTATCATGAAGCAGCAGTGGCCTAGAGCAATTAACCAGCCTCAGTTGTTTAGCAGCTAGCTTTTCCATCATGGTTTGCAGTTGCTGACAATAGACATCTGCCTTAATCGTCTGGCCAGATTTAAGAAAGCTGTAGTGAACGACACCAGCACTAGTCCACCAAACGCTCACAAGTAACTTTTTTGGAGTCAATTTTCGCTTGGGGTAAGGTTTGGCTGATTCGACAGGGTTCAGCCATTGCGATGAGCGCTTCCGTTTATCGTACAGGATCCACTTTTCATCACAGGTAATGATTCGATTTAAAATCCCTTCATTATTGTGCCGGTTGAGTAATGCAACGCAGCAGTCAACGCGCGTTTGTTGATTTGATTCACTCAATTCGTGAGGTACCCACCTTTCAAGCCTTTTCACCTTCCCAATTTGCTTCAAGTGGATTTTATCACTAACACCGCAGCCTGCAGCTAACTCGGACGTGGTTTGCGATGGATCCGCTTCCACAATAGCCTTCAATTCTTCATTATCAACTTTGGTCTCCGGCGGTCCACGGGGCTTGTTCTGCAGGTCGAAATTTCCAGAACGAAAACGTTGGAACCAAAAACGCACTGTGTATTCTTTTGCAGCACCGTCGCCATACACATCATTAATCCTTAGAGCCATTTCTGCAGCACTGGTGCCACGGTGGAACTCATATTCGTAAATAACGCGATATTTCAAGTTTTCCATTTTATAAACTGAGTGACGTAAAGGTAAAAAACAATTGAGGAAAAAACAAATGAATTATAATTTTCGAAACACAAATATATGAGTAAATACCTGTATCAATTTGAATTTCGAATTCCTAACCAAAGAGAAGATATTTGAGATCAAAGTTGCCAGTACGGCAAAACGCCAATTTCATATGTAAGGACCTAATATTATTTAACAACATATGTACTTTTGAGGATACAAAAGTAGGAATGGTTTGCGTGTTGATTCGATACCTTTAAAACATGTAAAACACAACACCCTACATAACTATAGAGTTAGTTGTCATATGTCCTAGTGAGAAAAGCGGCCGCTTTGGAACCAATCTTATTAAATAATCCATAAGTTTAATACGTCTCCCACCCCAATCTGTCAGTTTCCGTGGATGTTCCGTTGCCAGTGAAATAATTACACCCATATTAATTTTCATTATCAAAATAAAAAAATAAAAAAAAAAATATATTTTCAACCTCACTTGACAACATTATTTTTCAAAATAATTTTAAACACCAGAAATATCAATAGTTATTAATATGCATTTTGAATACTGGTAACATTGCATTTGATATGTCATAATATCTCACTGTAAAGTGAGATTATTTGTATTTGAAAGATATATTATAAATACCCTTATCTCTTCATTTTGGAGGTAAACTATTATGAAGGCGGAAAAAAGAATTGGCAAGGACGGAGCCCCTAGTTTGAAATGATTATTTGAAGCTAAATTCGGGTCTAACTGAAAAAATGGCAAATCAAAAATTATTTAGGATGAAAGATTTTTTTAATGCCATCTATAAATGATAAAAATGGTTGAAAAAAGGTGGATTCAATAATGTTAAATATTCAATTATAAACTATGACAGCTGAATTTTTGACTAACTATTTAATTGTTTCTTTCAAATCAAGTAGATACATATTTTAACAGCAAGTATCATGATATATGAAAGAAATGAACTACTTTATTTATATATGAACACTTCCATACGCCCTGCACAAGTGGCGAGTTTATTGTGAAATGGCAATTTATTTTAACAAACCACTGTTTCCAGCCCAGAAAACCAATAATTGCGTGAATAATTATCATCATAATTTTCTCCCCTGCTGGGAATCAAACCTGGAACATCGGCACAGAAGTCCAATGGCTTACAACTATTCCACAGCGGTCTATATTTTTTAAAAGAAAATAGAAAAAAAAACAGAAAACATCAAACACCAATAACTGTATGTTCAATTGATTTCTCTTATCAATCTTATATCCAGAAGTTGTAATCACAGCCATAAAAAAATAGTTAGTAGAAAACTAATTACTAATCTATGATTTGAATTCATAGATTTCCGTGACAATATTGCCAACTCTAATAATTATATTTTGATATTGATTCTGTTTTTTAAAGTTGTCTAAACTGTAAAAACTAAAATGACTTTTTTAAAAGTTCATTTTGTTTATCATGAAACTGGCTGCGTCAAGCAAAACAAAATATTGATGAATGAACATTAAAAATGCACAATAAGCAATGTTAAGATACCAAATACCATTCTAGTATTACAAACACCCAAGGAATTAAAAAAAATGTATGAATTTATAACTAAGTTTGATAAGGGCAACAATATATATTTACAGTTTATTCTATACATTATTTCTAGATTGATATCATAAGATTAATAAACCATAATAATCTTCAGCTTATTATGTTTCTCTAGATACAATTAATTACAGTTATCCACTCGCTTCACCTTGGTTACTACAGTACCCAAGTATATTTTACCATCGCTATATCTTGGGTACTACAGTGCTCTGTAAAATATAGTCATCCTAATAATGAAAATTATTATTTAATGGGGGGACTGCTGCCAACGTACCTATTTTTCAATTTGATATACCATCATTATTTCTTATCAAATCGTTTTGGAAAAAATTATTTAGATAGTTTGGATATTAATAAATAAAAATATACCTTAATTTTTTGATAATGTTCTGTATAAATTCTTGTAGAAAAATAATGGCATACCCATGATTTTCAACGTTTATCATATATTTTTAATAAACTATAAGGCGTAGAGTAATATTTTTTTTTTTAAATTAAAGAAGACAAAAATATCTAGAAAAATATGATGTGACGTTGCATTAATGCTTCAGGTTTAGTAAATAAACCTAAAAAACATTTATTTTCCATTCAGCGCCATTGCGTAATAAAAGTTTTTTTGGTTTATTTACTTAACCTGATGCGTTAATGCAACGTCATATCATATTTTTCCAGGTATTTTGTTCTTCTTTAATTTATAAAAAAAAATATTGCTCTATACCTTATATTTTTTTAGAAATTTAAGATAAATGTCTAAAATCGGGGTATGCTTATTATTTTCCTATAAGAATATATACAGAACATAATCAAATAATTAAGGTATATTTCTCTTTATTAATATTCAAACTAACTAGGTTATTTTTTTCAAAATGATTCGTTTAGTAATAATGATGGTATATCAAATTGAAAAAATAGGTACTTTGGCAGCAGTCACCCTCTTAATTCATTTGCTATCCTTTTCTCGGATATATATGAAGTTTTTTTCCCACCGACAGTGCTATGTTTGCGACTTTGAAAACATCAAAAACTCATTTCAAAGTTGGTCGTCATTTGGCCGAGTGAAACATGGGTTGAAATAAATGCCTCAGATTTACGTATTTCTAACAGAATATAACTATTTGCTTATATATTTAATCATTGTGTACATATGAGATAAATCTAAAAGTAAAAATATATAGCTCAATACTATCACATCGGTCCTTAATTGGTTTAGTCGCAAAATTAGGGTCTATAACTTTGCTCCCAAATAAAAATTAAAACGGCGACAATTAAGACAGATAAAAAAATACGAATACGTAGCCTGACAAATTGTGAACAAAATAAATACAAGATCAAAAGTTTTTGAAAAAGATTTATGAAAATATTTTCGTGGTAAACGCCGTGCAGGAAGCAACGGTATAATGGTCCGCACGCGAGGTGAAGCGAGTGGCTATAGACTGATCATTTGTACAAATTAGCCGGGTAAAAGATTTGTTTAAAGACAATTCATTTCTACTGTTGAATAATTCAGAATATAATAAGTCTATTCAACATTAACTAGAGGCCGAAAGCTGTTATTGCAAATAAAGACAAATAGTTATTATCCTTTGGGAACAAACAAACCATGTAACAAGATCTGTGATCAAATACAATGCGTATTTTACTTTCGTATAATTCTTTGAAACAAACTTTGGTGTTTTACTAAAGTATGTTTGATTTAAAAGTGCACTTAGTGGTAATGTTGATATGATTGCATTTAGGATATTCTGTACAATTTGGGATTTTTTTTGTAAAAGCTATTTCTGATAAATCTGCCTAAATCATCAAAAGAAAATTAGAGTGCTTTGTATAAATTAGAAGACATGAATCATTCTGTCATATAAAACTCAGAATGTTTTTTTTTTTAAGGGGGGGGCTGCTGCCAACGTACCTATTTTTCAATTTGATATACCATCATTATTTCTAATCAAATCATTTTGAAAAAAATAATTTAGATAGTTTGGGTATTAATAAATAAAAATATACCTTAACTTTTTGATAATGTTCTGTATAAATTCTTGTAGAAAAATAATGGCATACCCCGATTTTCAACGTTTATCTTATATTTTTAATAAAATATAAGGCGTAGTTCAACATATTTTTTTTTAAATTAAATAAAACAAAAATATCTAGAAAAATATGATGTGAAGTTGCATTAATGCTAAAGGTTTAGTAAATAAACCTAAAAAACATTTATTTTCCATTCAGCACACTTGCGAAATAAAAGTTTTTTTGGTTTATTAACTTAACCTGATGCATTAATGCAACGTAACATCATATTTTTCCAGATATTTTGATCTTTAATTTATAAAAAAATATAATGCTCTATACCTTATAGTGTTTTAGAAATTTAAGTTAAATGTCAAAAATCGGGGTATGCTTATTATTTTCCTACAAGAATAGGTATATACAAAACATAATTAAAAAGTTAAGGTATATTTTTCTTTATTAATATCCAAACTAACTAGGTTATTTTATTCAAAATGATATGTTTTGTAGTAATGACGCAAATTCAAGTTGAAAAAATTGGTCCGTTGGCAGCAGTCACCCTCTTAATTTATTATTATTTGGTTTTAAATATGAGATTAGAAGAACTCAATAAGACGATATGGCAACATATGTCAGTTTACTCCATAGGTTTTCATATAATATACTAGATGTCGTAGTTAGCAAATTTTGTATGAATCGAAGTGTCATTTTTCAGGGGGGGATTTTTGTCGTTTTGGTTCCAGACCACATCGTTTTTCTATAGAAAATAACGTCTAATGTGAATTGTTTTCGGATTTATTTGTCTAAAAAACATTTAAATTATTGATAATTTATAGAACATTTATCTAGAATGTGTTGAAATGTAAGGAAAATTGAAATATGTTGCCAACCAAAACGTCAAACGCGCAATATTCCATGACTCACTTTTTGCACAGAGTACTACATCTAGTATATTATAATAAAAATCTATGGTTTACTCTAACATGAGAACAAGAAAAGACAAGACAAAATGAAAGAGCAAAGAATTTCATAATTAAAAATATATTTGTTTTATCTATGGTTAAAATTTGTCCCCAAAAGCAATACCTATGCATAAGAAATAAAGATTACATTAAAAATAAAAACAATTATGATTTTGTTAGTGAAGACTAAACACCAAATTTTTATATTATAATGCATTGATGAGGCAGTAAAATATGTAAAAGACTCACAAGCGAGCTGTAACTTCTTCAAATATACAAGTTCCTTAAGGCCTTCGATGGTAAGTATAGAATTATTGCTTAGATTCAAATGTCTGAGGCTTGTCAATCGTCCAACACCATACATCCGCAGTAAGCTATTCTTGCATACAGACAACTGAAAATAAATAGTTACACATTATACACAAATTAATTTATCTTTAATATGGAAACTTCAATCTTCTTGTTCTTCTTCTTTTTTTTAGATCTATGATCTGTTTTACATGTCCTGGGACGAGGATGTCCAGCTCTCCCTCCATCTCTTTGATGGTCTTCCCGCAGCTTGGCAACCTTTCTGGATTCATCCTTTTATCATGATCTCTCCAGTATCGTCTTCTTTGCCTGCTCCACCTTACAATATTCTCTACATTGCAGGTTCTGCGGATCTCCTCATTGGGGATTCTGTGTCTGAGGGTTCTGCCCAAGATAGGTCTTAGTGTTTTCATCTCTGTTGTTCTGAGTAGCTGTTTTGTTCTCACCGTGTCTGCCCTTGATTCAACTCCATAAGTCATTATGGGTCTGATGCAGGTTTTATATATTCGGACCTTACTCTCTTCAATGACATGGAATAATAAATTGTATTCTAGACATCAACATGAAGTTATACTCGTGGCAACGTAGACCATTTTGAGGCTTGGACATTTCATAAAGTTCCGTAACTATTGACAATTAAGCGTGGAGAAAAAAATAACCCTATTTCATTGTGTACGCCTACCAGTGGTTTCAAATGTGAAAATGCGAAATTGGTAAAGTTGCCATCCAAAATCGGTAGATTTCTACCTAAAATCGGTATCTATATATAAATATGCGAAGGGAAAACTTCAGACTCCTTGTTAAGTAAACTGCGTGCCCGGAGGAGTTAGAGGTTTAGCATAGTTAAAGTATATATGAAGGAGGTGTGCAGAAAGCTAATATTTATACATAATATAGAAAAGCGAACTCTCAACGTCTACTATAGAGTAGCATAGTTGATATGTTATCTCTCTCATACTTAATACACTCGATGGCGATATTAAGATCATTGAACAAATTGATGTTTCATACATACCTATTTCATAATTGATTTTAAAAATAAACCAAATTTTCGAATACCTAATCAGGAAGAAAAAATTTGAATGAAGGTTAGAAGGTTATAAATAGAAATACTGAAAAATTGTGAGGTTTGAGACCACTAATGAGAGCCCAAATATCAAAAACACTATCATACATCATCACCATTAGTCTAGTCATGATTTAGCATTTAAGTAGGTATATAAATTTGAAAATAGAATAGAACAGACATAAAATCCAAAGAAATTTGAAAATGGAACTGTGAATTTCAATACCTACTTCAAACCTAATGAAGTTGATTGAGATTAGTATCCTAAAGAAAACTTTTTAAAGTTAATAATAATAACAATATACACTTCCTTGTAGTGCATTCCTTCCTTGTAACGTGCATTGTCATCATCGGTAATACACAAATTCTTAAGTTGCAGAGCTCTAACTGGTCGGAAAGTTAGTTAAAAATCTATTGAAAAATTCCAGTACAGACAGAGAGTTGAATTTGAATAAAAGGGTGTAAAAAATTCAAAAGGAAGACACAATTGCAAATGGCCAAAAAATCTAATGAGTTTAAAATAAATTAATGTAATTATTCTAAAGTAACTAGGTACATTATAGTAAATGCACTAATGTAAGTAAAATTCTGTATTTTAATAACAGTATCCATTCAATTACTATCAACCAGAATCGAATAGGTGCATGTGTGATGGAAAATTTGATATTTAATAATTATTTTTCATTTATTTTGTATGAGTGGATATAAAATTGAATATACCTAGCAACAAAAAACATGAAAACCCAAACTATATCACTTTTTCTTAATCATTAATGATATTATGATAGCCTGTCTATTGGCATTAACAAAACAATTAGAAATGTTTGAAGCGTGGGAGAAAATAATAATGAGTTTTAATTATCAACTGTTACATGCCACGATGATAATAAATAAATTGATGACACGATCAAAAAAAATTCATAATTTTACATACATTTTCCAATCGTAGATATGAATCCACACAATCCAATTTTTGTAGTTCATTTTCGTCTAAAATAAGAGTAACAATGTTGCGAGCCTCGCTTTCAGTAGCCTTGTTGATTTTCTTTAATTCGGTTCTTGAATAATCCAATGATTCGTTGGAGTCGTCAGCTAAAATGGTAAACAACGCACATTTTAAGAAAATTGTGAAAAACTTATGTTTACACCACGTCTATGTCATTCGATCAATAATTGACATGACTAAATTCAAGTAATGATTTGAATTATACGTAAACCCACCCATCTTCACTTAAAATTAAAACATTTTCGATCGAGACTAATCGCCGATGACAGCACCGACATAAAAATCGCAAAACACAGAAAAGAAAAGAAAACAGTGAAAATGGCACTATTCTGCTACTGTCATAAAAAAATATGTGCAATGTCAATAACGAATTCCTGCATAAAAAGGGATATATCATTGAACACGCATTGCGGTCGTTTTCTGGTAATTTTTACTAAGTGCTATAATTATCTATACGTAATTTATTCATTTTTTTGTCAACGTCAAGTCGAACATTGCGCTACACCTTTTGAAATACCACACATAACCGCTGACGACCAAGAACGATCTTTATATTCTGAAATATTTTGTAAAATTAAAATGAACAAATAAATGATTCAGTCTTCTTCTTCTTCATCATCTTGGTGTAGATCGAGGGTCTGTTGGTACAGGATGGTCCTCCTGAGATGCTGAGTTCCAGCTATCTCTCCATCGTTTCGGGGGTCTTCCTGGTTGACGCTGTCCATCTGGTACTTGGTGCAGAGCTATATGTGGAACTCTCTTTTGGTTCATCCTTTGCACATGCTGGTACCAGTATCGTCGACGCTGTCTCCCCCATCTGACCACATCTTGGACCTCACATACTTCACGGATTGCCGTGTTTCTAATACGATCACGCAAGGTCCTTCAAGCAATGGCGCGTAGAGTTCTTATTTCTGCAGTCCTCAGCATGCTCTTGATCTTGACAGTGTCTGCTCTTGCCTCTATGCCATATGTGAGGATAGAGGCAAGAGCACACAGGTATACACAGGTCTTATAGATGCGTACCTTGCTGCTGGTTCGCATGTCTTTGTTCCTCCATATAACATCTCGCAGGCAGCCTGCAACAGCTGAGGCTTTGTCTACCTGAGGCCTTACTTCTTTGGGGAGCTCATGAGTGCTGAGTAGGTCACAGCCTAAATATTTGAACTGGTACACCTGTTCAATAAGCTCGTCGCCCACTGAGATTCTGCAAATGATTCAGTGATAAATATAAATTATCTTTCGTTAATACTCCCCATAAAAATATGATAATCTGACCAAACATTAGCAATGTTACCATTTAAAGTGAATATGGTAAAAAAAATGATTCAGTGATAAGTACATAAATTATCTCTCGTTAATACTCCCCATAAAAATATGATTATCTCACCACACCTTGGTAATATTATCATTTAAAGCTAATATGGTAGTTTTGACGATTAAAATGTTATTACTACCTAATAATTATATACGTTATTATTTTAAAGAATGCTTATTTAATCTGAGTTGTATAGAAAAAGTTGCTTTTTAATTTTACATTTATTTATACATCTGCCGAATTCTTTCAAAACATCATAAAAGTTCTGTTGATATTTTTCTTGCCAGTGCCAGCCTTGTTTCCACACTTTCCTCAATGAAATAGGCATCGAGAGCCGAGATCCTTAAATCGTACGGTAAAAAAACTGGTATAAATAAGATATTTCTGCTTTTCATAATATATTCATAGGTACATCATTACAAATGTATGAAAGTTTGTAGAGCGGAAGTACGAGGTATAAAAGAATAACACAAAATTAATGAAGATGAAAATGATAGAGAAGAAATTTCAATACACAAACTTAGAGAAGCATGCACGTATAGGAAAAGCTGCGGGGTTTGATTGTATAACCACTGAATTCATCAAATTAATATGGTGGCGAAAAGATGAAAAAACCTCTTCAATAAATAAGTCATAGCCAGAAGCTTTTCTTTATAAGAAGAAAAGGCCTATAATCGCCCACATTTTTCCATCTTGACACACATTCATCGCTTTGTTGTTGTGCCATGCTTTTATTGGGCGCCCGACCTCTTATTTCGTTGCTGTCAGTTTTGTATATTTTCTTCGTCAGGCATTCTTCATTCGTTCTTCCCAAGTGTCATAATTTATGAAAATAATAATTGTCATCCGTCCCGAGGAAAATTAATCCTCTTTTTGAAAACGGTTGCATATTATGAAAGAGATCATTCGTGGATTTTACAAAGAATTATAATTAATAAAATTTTAAACAAGTACTATTTATTTTTTAACACATCCAACTCTCGAATTATCTAGCAACATGTGGAATGACGTTAGTGACAACATGTCAAAAATGGCTGACTCTTGCCCAACGAAGGGCGAAATTGAATCAATATTTACAAGATTACGAGCAATTCCTGCCAATAAGGTAATTCATTTTCACCAAATTCAACTAGACATTTGTGTGCCCTACAATGTTGTATTTTTTTGATTCTCCGCTGTTTCGACATTGCCATGCAATGCGTGTGCAATGGTTCATTGGCCAACTCAAAACACCATTGTTAATTTTTGTTTCTTTATTGCAGGTGTGCTTCGACTGCAGCGCAAAGAACCCAACATGGTCTTCCGTAACGTACGGTGTATTTATATGCATAGACTGTTCCGCAGTGCATCGAAGTCTTGGTGTGCATTTAACGTTTGTAAGGTCAACTCAACTTGACACAAATTGGACTTGGTCTCAAATAAGAAATATGCAAGTTGGCGGAAACGCAAACGCTGTAAGTTTATCAGTAATTAACAATTACGTTGTACGCAGTAACCACATCAAAATATTTAACGAAACTATCCAAAAATCGATAAACAAACTTCTTTATAAGGTGCATTGTTATGCCCTACAAATCCACATATTCACAATAGCTGATAGACTGTTCGTAGTTGACCAAGTACAGAATAAAAACGTAATTTGAGGCTGCTTGTTGGGGATATGAAAAGTTATAATAGTTAATCACTTGTAGTCTTGGAGCACTTGTGGTTGGCCCCTAGTATCATACCTTCATTGTTAGCCCCAATAGTTTGTAGGGTCTGCGTCTTCTTGACTGTCGTTGCATGATCATAGCAGATAATGTCACAGACCGAGCATATGGTAATGGTTTAGAATGTAAAATTTGTCAATAAGGATAGATTCATCCACCCCAAAATATGTTAAAACTCATAATCGATAAAAAAAGTATGTTAAACAGAAAATATGATAAATAAGTAGATGGATTGTGGCAGAGCGGTTAGTACACTGGGTTAGTAATACAGTGATCACAAGCTTGAATCATGCCACAACTGATTTTGTTCACCTATAACGCAAGTAATTATGCTTACTTAAGGGAATGTATGAGGATATATATGTACTTGTTGCAAGGACATATTCATTATTTATTAAAAAAAAAACTAGAGAAAATAATTGCAACAACAAAAATAATTTCTTCTTCTCCTCTATGTGTCCTGTCGGGTCCCCCCGACGTTGACGATTACCCTGTTCTGTGCGGTGCGGAACAAGTCCTCCACACGCCTCATTCCTGTCCACTCCCGTTACGAAGTTCCCGTTACGAATGTTACGGAGCCAGGATAGCTGCTTCCTGCCGACCTCTCTACGGCCCTCAATCTTCCCTTATATGATCAACTGTAAGATCGAGTATTTTTCACCTCTCATTATGTGACCAAAATATGAAGTCTTACGGAGCATGACTGTCGTGAACAACTGTCTGTCAGTATTAGCTCTACGCAAGACTTCAACGTTGCTCACCGATATCCTTAGCATTCTACGATGAATCCACATTTCGAACGCTTCCAGGCGGTTTATGGTACCAACCTTGAGGGTCCATGTCTCAACATCATAGAGCAGGACCGACAATACATAGCATTTGATCATCCTTTGGCGTAGTTTTAGATTCATGTCGTTGTTACAGAGGAGATTTCTCATTTTATTAAAAGAATTACGGGTCGCTTCTATCCTGCATTTTATTTCAATATCAGGGTCTAGGTTTTCTGTAATAATACTGCCCAGGCATTTAAATTGTTTCACCCTTTCAATGTCAACACCGCCCAAATTGAGGCGTACATTTGAGTGGCTCTCTCGACTAATAATCATCATTTTGGTCTTTCTGACATTCATATTCAAACCGAAGCGTTCACCAGCGGAGTTGATTTTATTTAGGAGTAGTTGGAGGTCCTCAGCACTATCTGCACAAATAATTTAACTTTGCAAAATTTTTGTTCACCTTTAATTTATTTTTCAATCAGGTTGGTTTTGTAAATAGCTGACTGCTGTGGCATAGTTGGTAAGTAATTTATCAGAGAAACATGAATGAATTGCGTGTTTTGCTCTTTTCCACAATCACACGTCACATTCTGCTCGCCTTCCCATCTCTGCATGCTCACCTTGCACCTACTCACGCCCGTCCTTAGTCTGTTCAGGGCTCTCCAACTCCCCTACGGGAGTTGGAGAGCCCTCTTTTGGTTTCAACCATTTGTTCTCCCCAACCTGTTCCCGCCACAGCTAGATTCTTCTAACATGCGGGGTGGTGCATAATTCATTGGTCTTTGATAGGAAACTGCGTTTCGATTTGAGCCTTGTTATTGGCGGCCGTGCTCAAACAGGGGGTGTCTGGAATGGTGACAGGAAAATTATTCGAAAAACAATCAATTATTCGAATGCTCAATTTTACGAAAATCAATTTTACGAATGGCAATTATTCGAATCACATTTTTTCGAAAAACAATTTGCCGAACACACAATTATCAGAAATTACAATTGTTCGAATTTTTATGACGTCATGTTGGTAGTATTGTGAGAGGAATAAACCATAGATTTTTATTATAATATACTAGATGTCGTAGTTAGCAAATTTTGTATGAAACTACGTGAGGCATTTTTCCGGGGGATATTTGACGTTTTAGTACATCGTTTTTCCATAGAGAATAACGACTAATGTGAATTGTTTTCGGATTTATTTGTCTTAAAAACACTTTGTTTATTTAGATTTAGAGAAAAGTTATTTAGGATGTGTTGAAATGTAAGGAAAACTGAAATATGTTGCCAACCAAAACAACAAACGCGCGATATTCCATGACTCACTTTTTGCACGGAGTACTACATCTACATAGTATATTATGCATAGTAAAAATCTATGAATCCACAACATGGCGACGCACCATACGTACCCAACAAAAATACAACAAGTAATAATAGTCTTCATCGAATATATTTTACTGGCAACAAATTTGTTAAAGGAGGCAACATAATGACACAAAAATATATTAAATTCGGTCAATTGGTTTTCCAACAAGTGTTAGTTCGAATAATTTGCTTTCGGACAATTGTCATTCTGATAACTGATTTTCGAAAAAATGTTATTCGTACAATTGTGCATTCGAACAATTGTGTTTCGAAGAATTTTCATGTAATCGTCTGGAATCGCTTATTTGCTTTCACCTCTCATTATGGTAGTAACAATGTATCTTAATTATTGAGTTTTTTTTTGTCAAATTGCATTGTCATCTGTATTTTATAATTGTTTTTACATTTTAGGCTCAATTCTTCCGCCAACACAACCTGGTGACAGATGACGCTCGGCAGAAATACAGTACTCGCGTTGCTCAATTGTACAAAGACAAAATTTATACACTCTCCGCAAACGCTATGAAACTGTATGGAACACAGGTAAATATAATGTTATTACTCACACATGCCTGTTGTGACAAATTGGTATTCTTATGTAAAAGAAACATACATTTTTTTATGGTGAATCTTTGGAATGAATAAGATGAATATTTGTGAAGATTTACTGAGGTTATTTGAATATTTTTATAGTTGCCTATATGCAAACATTAGGACCTTATACGCATACACAAAAATATTTGATTTCCATACACATTGGTACAAGCACGTAAACAAGTCAAAAATATATTTTATTTCATCTTAATTTCATAAATTGCTTAAAAACATTACATGTATCAAAACCCATTACAGAGATGTCTTGAAATGTTTTAAAAATAACGCTGAAAATAGTTAAGTAAATTTGGTAGGTAGATATTCAATATACATATAAATAGTGAATTGTGCCAATACAGTCAGTGAATTTATTAATAATTCTGATGTGGTTCAGGGGTGACATCTGTGCGAAAGCATTGTCACCTCATGTATAAGGACCATTGCCTGCATTGTAAAAGTTTCTTCCTCACTTCATAAATGGCGATGGTGTATTCAGCTTACATACAGCATACAAATAGATTTTCATGATCAAAATATGTAGAACTTTCAAAAATTAGATTGATTGGAAACTCAATAAGAAGGCATAATTGGTGAACATTGCGCAAGCGTATAAAGTGATCGCGTTAACCAGCCAATGACTAGTCGTAAGCCCTGTAGGTGCCTTGAGTTCCTGGTTCTCCTATAATATTCCATTTAGGTTTTATACTTTAAACAAAGTTAGTCACTAGACACACTAATGGCACTACAAAAGCTAGGAAAAAACCTTATTTGATCGCAATTATTATAGATAATGCATCACTTGTTCGTCATTTTTAAACATAAAAACACGATTCCCGCACTAAATATTTTTTTTATAAATGGGAAATAAGTTTTATGTTTAAGGACATTTTGGTTTCGAATGTCAGACACATAGAATTATAAGGTACAGAATAATAATAATAATAAGGACAATTTATAAAGCGCCGTTTAGTGACAACCGTGGTCACCTCAAGGGCGCTGCTGTATTAATAAAGGAGTTCGAGAAGCGACTTGTTCGTATATGTTGAAGGTCCATTGTGAATGGGTGCTGCGAATGAGTGAAGTGAGTGACTCTGTTGCGAGTGGGTGGAGGAGAGACCAAAGATGCAAGATTCTTCTGAGCAATTCCCGTGGTAGTATCTATTAGAATAAACTTAAAATACCGACTCTGCGTCTGTATTCTAGTGATTGCAATCCATCAGTCAGTGATGGATATATAGATACAGAAGCCGCGTGCAATAGATATTTCGAATTCAAATGTATGACAAGTGTTATTTACATGTGTGTGTGAGGCGGTAGATTGGTAATCGAATCGGTAGGTGTACGTATACTGCATAGAAAAGTGTATTGACGGCCGGGCGAGTGAAACTCAGAACATTGTTCTTAGCTTTAGTTGTCATACTTTCATTGTACTTACTAGATATCTGTATCATATATAATCTAAGGTCAGACATCATCATCATCATCAATGGCTCCACAACCCATTGCGGGCCTTGGCCTCCTCGAGCATTCCTCGCCATCTCCCTCTATCCTGACATGCTCCCCTCCAGTCCCTTACACCAACAGCCTCCACATCCTGCTGCACGCCATCCAGCCATCGGAGCTTGGGTCTACTAACGTTTCGTCTACCTTGTGGCTTTGTGTGCAGGACCCTTTTTGGCACTCTTTCATCGCCCATTTTTTCCACGTGTCCTGCCCATCGCAGACTCCCTATTTTAATCACCTTTATAATGTTGGGCTCATTATAAATATTGTAGATCTCATCGTTCATATTCTCCAAGCTCCGTATACCTGCACAGGTCCGAATATCCTTCTGTCAGACACCTTAGGAAAAAAATATAAATATTCATCAACCAAACTTGTAATGACGACAAATATTAATCTCAACTTGCAAAATATGTATTACTTGAATAATATGTAAGTAAGAAATCACATGCTTTTTCCACATTATGCCTTTAACTTTTCTCATGTACCTATATTATTATTTAAACTGAGTTACTATGCAGATATTCCAACATTATTAGTAATTTGCATTTATAAATTGCAATAAATACATTTACTACATTTATTTTTACTATTGCAATAAAATTTATGACTTAAAAATTTGTTGTGTCGACGATCATTCAAGATTGAACAATAAAACATAAACTGGTGTGTTGGAACAATAGTGGTGTATATAAAATTAAATGCCATAATTGTGAAAGTCATTACATCGGACAGAGTGGCAGAAAAATCAAGACTTGAATTAAAGAACACATAAATGCCATCAAAAACTTTTCAATCAACTCAGAAATCGCAGATCATTCAAGATTAATGGGGCATGCATTTGGTTACTAAGATGTGGAGGTGATTCATAAATGTACCAATGGAAAGAAATTGGATTACCTTAGAGACAATAGAAATTAATAGAGCCTCAAAAGATCACATATTAAACATAAAATATCCTCCGCTGACTTCCCCCCTCCTAAAACTAATAGCCCAACACACTATCACCCCCCTCCCCTCCCCCACTTCAACCACCCTCCCACAGTCATAGCAGTTAAGTAGTCTGTCCCTAGTTTTTACTCTCCACACTATGGAATAGTAGAGAGTCATGATTTCACAATTTTTAAGCGTATTTTTTTTTACATTAATTTCTCAATGGGTATCATGTAGAGAGTGCACACTGTGAGTTTCGTCATGATGTGTTTGTATGTATGGTGTACGGCATTCGGCGTACGGAATTATCCTTTTTGTGTCCTATCTACAGCCCAAACTATAAGTCCTATCGACTTCATATTTACATCATATGTGTAAAGTGCTTAGACCTAGAGCTGATTAGTTTTCCATAGATATCCGTTAATTTCTTCTCTATGATTTCATCTGTCCAAATTTTCAAATTCATACTGTTTCATACTGTTTGAAATTTTGATACAACAAAAATACACTCATCAAAAATACATTCAAGGATTGTCAAAATTTAAAGAAAAAATCTATGGTTTGCCATATCAATGTGAAATAAATTTCATATTTGTATGAAAAATGTATATAACAGAAGTAAAATAGCTTCTGTAAGGGAAAATTGAGTGATCAACTTCATATTGATATTGTATGTGTCTCTATAGACAAGTGTATTTTTTACTCTCCACTTCTATCTTCCTCAAGGGATAGGCAGTGAGAACTGACCACCGCATTCTTCTATCCTGACACATATACCTACATCACCTCATCAACATTGATACACTGTCTCATACATATTCATCTTGCTAGTAATACAATTTTACTTAAAATTTCTCATCAGGTATCATGTAGAAAATACATACTATGAGTTTTGTGACAATATTTTTGTATGTATGTATGGTGTATTGTGAAAACTTTTATCCTCTGGGAATCTTATATTTGTTTAAAAATCTAATAGAAATATTCTTCATAAAAATGCATTTAGAGATTGTCAACATTTCAAGAAAAATATGAACGCTTACTATGGTGTGGAGAGTTTAGGATTGGCCACAACCCACTCGTTTAAGTCAGTATTAAGAAGTTACTGAAGATGAGAGAAATCTCGAAAATGTTCTAACTTACAAATTAAAAGTAGAAGTAAACAATGTTGTTTCATTTATTTTTATTTTATAATAATGAACTCGTACAAAGTTTGTCAAGAAAAATTTGAACAAATGAAATTGACCGAGATGTGTTCTGTCATCCGCCGACCACATGATGTATTTTTTTATCTTGCAGGTATTCATCGAGACCCACCAGGAGCACCACGTTCCTAAGGAGGAGAAAAAAGAGGTAGATTTCTTCGAGGAACATACTAATCAACCCGAGAGTTTTGTGCCTTGTGACATTAACCAATCACTGTTCAGGAACCCTAATAACTCTTCCACTCTTCCGCAGGTAAGTCATCCACTCATGGGGCTTTCAATCTACAACTTTTTTCCTCGCTCATGTTTCAACTTGAAATTGTGTCCTTTTTTATATATAATTGTTAATTGATTTGTTTTATATATTTTATAAGATTTAATAATGAAGTATTCATATAATGTAAGCAAAGAGCTGCTGCTTTCCTAAACACAAGCTTCTAGCTTAAATTAGGAAAGGAAATATAAATATAATGATATATGTAACCAAATATTTGTAAACGTATGTTTTGTCTAATAAAAAAAAAAAATAAAAAAAAAATAAAACTTCATTTCGATAATTTTGAATATAATTATGTAAATCTGCAGCCATTTTGTTGAAGTAATCAGAAAGAATGTTACACTTTTGCAGTGGCATAGTAGTAAGTCCTTTCACTTCTCTTCTTTTGGATTCAATCTCCAGCAGAGGGAGACAATAATTAATTTCAATGATTTATACAGCGTCCTTTTCTAGGACTTCTCACCTGGAGGACGCTAAATAACAGAAAATTAAAAACAAATAACAGAAAATTAATTTTGCTCTTAATGTGGGGATTATTAAAGATCCAGCAATGCTTTTTTATTGGAAGAAAATGTTGAATAGTTTTATAGTTGCATTTACGCAAACATTGGATTTTTTTCCTGTCGGGAGTCAATGATATTTTTATGAAAATTTCAGGGGTGACATCTATGCGAAAGCATTGTTACCTCACATATAAGTACTGTGGCTTTCATAGTTTACGAACCAATTTCTCAATAGAGCGTGTTACAAAAACTTTTCTTCGTCATTTCATAGATGGCAATGGTAAAAATAGCTTATCTTCAAGAACTACAATATCTATGAATAAAATATATACAACTTTGGATTGATAGGGAGCTCAATGAATAGGCATAATTGGTGAACCTTGTGCAAGCACATTAAGTGATCGCATATACCAGCCGTTTTTTTTTGTTTAATTAATATGTATGTGTTATATTATTTTGTATTGTAAAATGTACTGACTACAAACTTTACCGATAATTGCTTCGAAACAGACTCTGTCTAGTGAAGCAGTTTTCTTTAATATATTTTGTTTTTCATACTGTGGTATAAATAAATAAATAGATATTCCAACTTTGTCTCTATTGAGATATAATATTTTCTAAAATTGGAAGAATAAGATTTATCAACATTTACTACACAGATGGCAGTTTAATTATGGTTTAGTATTAGAAAAGTAAAATATTTTTATATATAATTCACAGATGGCAGTGTAATAATTGATTAAAATAAAATATATTCATAGATGGCGGTAGTTAAGTGATGATATTGAAAGTATTTAGGTACACATTATTTTATAGTATCACGTAATGCTTATTATTTAAATTGATTGCCCACTTCCATAAAATTAATATTTAGTGAAATCATAATATTATTAACCTATTTTGAATTGCTTTTTTTTATTCCAGAAATCATTTAAAATATATTTGAATATCCCGTACTATTGTAACCACACTGACCGTAGATACAAGGAATCAATCTATTTTTTTCCTATTGTTTAACTTGTTTGCATTCTTACTAATTTTTATTACACTTTTCGTGTTTTCATACTTTTATTCCTTAAACGTTAATTTTTTACCGTCAGTTTCATATCTTGCCAATCATTTTTTTTGTATCAATTCATTTTGTAAATATTTATACATTTTTTTTGTGTTTGTATAAAATTTCTGCTTCAGAGTTTCTTTTGAATTATTTTTTGTGTTTTTTTTCTTCCTGTTGTTTATAATTCTATTCGCAAAATATGGTATTGTTCATTAACGGAATAAGAAGTCAGGGTTGTCCAAGAAAAGGATGGCACGATCATGTGATTGACATTCTGAAAGAAGGGAATGTAAGAAACTTGAACAATAGATGAACGTGCATGAGAATTAGCATGAATGTTGATAAGATGAGGGATGCGAATTAATTAAGATAAAATAACATGGGACACAGCCTAGTAGTCTGTATATATGAATTAATACCATGTCTTTGTTTGTATGTCATGCTAATTATTTCTATGTATCTCCTACATTCTTAGTTTAATTATCTTTTTCCTACCATTTTTTTTATCTACCTTTTTTGTTTTTTTTACTGTCTAGCTCTATACTGTCTATATGTAAATATTATATTTCAAATCTCTTTCTTTTTCAATTAATTAATTGTATATTATATATTTTTGTTTGTGTTCTTAGGGAGGCAGCACAGCGCCCAACGGTAACCAAGTCAGCAACGGATCTCTGAATGTCGGCCCCAAAGTTGACCAGTTAACGGACACAGCACTAATTCCCGAAGATGATAGAAAGCCGTCCATCGGCGTCAGAAGAGTAGCACCCAAGAAAGGAGGAGTAAGTTTAGCACTATTATTTATTTTTTTGTAAGCTTACATATTTAAAAGTAATAATTCCAAGTACATTTTCAATCAAATGCCATCTATTTGTCGTGATAAAATCACAATACTGTAATATTGATGTGTATTTAAAATATATATTTCACCTTCTATTGATGAAATAGCATTTATATTCCGTTGGTTATAGACGTTTACGCACCTTGAAACAAATCAGAATAGGACATAATATGTCCTATTCTGATTCGTCTAAATTTATCCCTCTGAATTTTAGTATATGAGAAATGTCAAAAAGTTAACTGCATTTATACGGGACTCATTACGTCACACCACGCGGATAATATCCTTTTATCCAAAGTCGTCCATTGATTTAGACGTTTTCATAATCTGAAACGAATTAGAATAGGACATATTATGTAGTCATAAATATTTCATAGGTTAGTCTCTTTCCAAGGTATATATTGAGGATTTGTTTAATTTTCATTAATTTGACGTGTGTTGTTTTCAGTTGGGAGCCAAAAAGGGTGGTTTTGGAGCAACAAAAGTCAAAGCCAACTTCGATGAGATTGAGCAACAGGCTGCGATGGCCGATAAACTTAAATTAGAGGTAAATGTTTAAGGAAGATTTTTCAGGCACTTAAAATATAATCTGACCCTAATTCATAGTTCGTCGTACTTCATTCACTTTGATTTGATACAAGACAAACTCTCGGTTATTTGATACCTTTATGGATATGAATTTGTATTTTCAGTCTTTCCAAAATGCTGAGAAGAGTTCAGTGGTATCGAAGGTGGAGGAAGAAGCTGCCGTAGCCTCAATGAGACTAGCTTACCAACAACTGTCAACGGCAGATCAGAAGAAAGGAAAAGAACTGGAGAGGCTAGGAATGGCTATCACATCGAAGAATACAAAGTAAGTATTATTCTGTTAAACAAGGTTGTGTTTTATTTATTCTAATTAAATATGTCGCCACAAAGTAAAAATTCATTCTTAGAAAAAGTTAGTTTTGTTTATATTTCAATGGAGACAGTGTAATTCGATGTATGTTTCAATAGAGAGAATGTAATTTATGTATATTACAATGGTGACCATGTAATGATATAATGTAGTTTGGTGTATATTTCAATGGAGACAATGTAATTTGATGTATGTTTCAATAGAGACAATGTAATTTGATGTATGTTTCAATAGAGACAATGTAATTTGATGTATATTTCAATGGAGACAATGTAATTTGATGTATATTTCAATGGAGACAATGTAATTTGATTTATGTTTCAATGGAGACAATGTAATTTGATGTATGTTTCAATGGAGACAATGTAATTTGATGTATGGTTCAATGGAGACAATTTAATTTATTTATATTACAATGGTGACCATGTAATGAGATAATGTAGTTTGGTGTATATTTCAATGGAGACAATGTAGTTCGATGTATGTTTCAATAGAGACAATGTAATTTATTTATATTACAATGGTGACCATGTAATGAGATAATGTAGTTTGGTGTAAATTTCAATGGAGACAATGTAGTTTGATTTATGTTTCAATAGAGACAATGTAATTTGATGTATGTTTCAATGGAGACAATGTAATTTATTTATATTACAATGGTGACCATGTCATGAGATAATGTAGTTTGGTGTATATTTCAATGGAGACAATGTAGTTCGATGTATGTTTCAATAGAGACAATGTATGTTTAACTTAATAAAAGGCATAATTTTAAAGTATTGCACAAATCATTTAGTAAATCCTGTTTTCCCGGTTTATTTTATGAAAATGTGCTTGATCTTTCATCAAAATATGGGTTAATTTTCGTATCTTAAACATTGAACCAATCACACTTGTTTATTTACATATACGAGTGGACTATAAGGTATGCCTGATGGTGTTTAAGGCTCTGAACGACTTGGCTCCACACTACATGAACCGTGCCAAATCTTGAAGACAGCTTACATTGAGATCATCTGGATCACAGAGTACCAACTTTTCAAAAGTTCCCACTTGACATACGTGGAGCTCAGAGCATTGACACCTTCGGTAGACTTCTAAAGACTACCTTGTTTCTGTGAGCCAACAAATAAGCTACAGCGCCCTTGGAGTAATCTTGTATCACTAAACGGCGCTTTATAAATTCTATTTATTATTATTATTATATAAATGAATAAATTGTGTTTTGGTTGCAGTGAAATTTCACATTCTGCCCTGGGTGACATGCAAGTAATCCACCAGAACAATCCTGAGCCACAAAAGAGTAAACAGTCTACCTTCGATGACTATGATGAGTTTTCAGGGTTTTCTTCAGGGTTCAGCATGTATAGGTAACTATATTATTTTAACCCAATCAAGACGGATAGGTACAAGTACTTACGGACAGTATTTCGCATGGCGAACACAGATTTTTTTTCAATCTCCTTTTAATTGAATATAAAAATGGTAAAAAAATATCTAACGATGTAGATATATCATAAAAAGATCAAAGATAAACAAAAGATCACATAAACTCAATAAAATCGAACACTTCATAATATAAACATAAGATAAATGAAGAATAATGCTATCGTAGTTATCTCCATACAAAAAAGTACATGGCGTCATCGATATATCACGTGATCCTTCCGGCATTTGATGTAGATAAGGAATATGCGCTGATTGTGTATTGGTAAGGATCGAATTCAAAGCAGAATGTTGAGCGCGAAACAACAAAATGAACTGGCGCAGTATCCCTCTTTCCTACGCGCATGCGTATTAGATACTTACAAAGCGCGGGAGAGTGTGAATTTCGCCAGTGATGATCGATGAATTTCAGTGTTTAGAGTTCTTAATTTTTTAAACAATTTAACAATTGTTTTGTTGATTCACCGACACATGTCTTGAAGTCAAATATATGGGAGTAATATTCATCCAATTTTCGTCTCAATCAAGTATGAATTTACTGAGATATGAAAGTTTACAATTGTGTATAGCCATGAGGGCATGTATAGATGACGCTCGGCGTTTAGGCACGCGGTCGATGGGCATCTATACATGACGCTAGTCTTAAAAAGGTTAAATTCTAGAATCACCCAGAAAATTGTAATTCAAAGATAACTTATCTATTCTTTCAATTGTGCAATAAAGCCAATCAAAGTTTGTATCCATGATGTGTTGTTTTGTTTTCAGTGAACCATCGAGTAAAGGTCTGGACTCCATGTTCTTTGAAAACAGCAGCTCCAGAGAGAGGGGGTCCAACATAACCAGTAGTTCGTCGGGGACATGGGAGGTCATAGAAACAGAGTCTTCACAGCCAGTCAGAGGGATGTTTGATAGTAATCCCTCCACACCTAAAAATTCTAAATCTTACTGTGAGTTTAGTTTTAATCCATTCCTTAGTATGGAAATTTCTTTATATTTCAAGGGGCATATAAACCTAAACTCCCCAATTTGTAATCAAATTTCTCACTATATGTTAAACAGTGTGTTTCTTCAAAAATTACCATAATATTTCCTTATACTGTGGTAAAAAAATTATATAGCAAAAACACAGTATAAGCACTTATATTCTTGACTATTCATAATAACATTTATATAGCAATATAACAATAACGTTGCTATGTTACTGTTTGAGCTGACAACGTTGCAATTCATTCATGTATTTTATATTCTTGACTATTCATAATAACATTTATATAGCAATATAACAATAACGTTGCTATGTTACTGTTTGAGCTGACAACGTTGCAATTCATTCATGTATTTTATATTCTTGACTATTCATAATAACATTTATATAGCAATATAACAATAACGTTGCTATGTTACTGTTTGAGCTGACAACGTTGCAATTCATTCATGTATTTTATATTCTTGACTATTCATAATAACATTTATATAGCAATATAACAATAACGTTGCTATGTTACTGTTTGAGCTGACAACGTTGCAATTCATTCATGTATTTTATATTCTTGACTATTCATAATAACATTTATATACCAATATAACAATAACGTTGCTATGTTACTGTTTGAGCTGACAACATTGCAATTCATTCATGTATTTTATATTCTTGACTATTCATAATAACATTTATATACCAATATAACAATAACGTTGCTATGTTACTGTTTGAGCTGACAACATTGCAATTCATTCATGTATTTTATATTCTTGACTATTCATAATAACATTTATATACCAATATAACAATAACGTTGCTATGTTACTGTTTGAGCTGACAACATTGCAATTCATTCATGTATTTTATATTCTTGACTATTCATAATAACATTTATATACCAATATAACAATAACGTTGCTATGTTACTGTTTGAGCTGACAACATTGCAATTCATTCATGTTTCTCCGGTGATTTGACATTTGTCCATGTTTTGAATAAAAAAAATACAACATTTCTTAAGTGTTTCGGCTTTATTTTCATGTTTTGTTTAATGGATATCATTATTTAGATATTTATATGAAAAACAAATGTTCACGTCGCTTCACAAATGTCAAAAATAATTGACATGTAATGCGACCATCGACAACATTCGGGATTTATCAGAAATGTTTGGTCCCTATACTCTTCTTATATTGCTGTTAAAACAACCTGAGACCGTGTTTATCTTATATAGGAGTAATGTAGCTGTTATATAACATTATTGCATTATATATGTTATTATGAATAGTGATTTTCAGTAATGTTTGGTCCCTATACTCTTCTTATATTGCTGTTAAAACAACCTGAGACCGTGTTTATCTTATATAGGAGTAATGTAGCTGTTATATAACATTATTGCATTATATATGTTATTATGAATAGTGATTTTCAGTAATGTTTGGTCCCTATACTCTTCTTATATTGCTGTTAAAACAACCTGAGACCGTGTTTATCTTATATAGGAGTAATGTAGCTGTTATATAACATTATTGCATTATATATGTTATTATGAATAGTGATTTTCAGTAATGTTTGGTCCCTATACTCTTCTTATATTGCTGTTAAAACAACCTGAGACCGTGTTTATCTTATATAGGAGTAATGTAGCTGTTATATAACATTATTGCATTATATATGTTATTATGAATAGTGATTTTCAGTAATGTTTGGTCCCTATACTCTTCTTATATTGCTGTTAAAACAACCTGAGACCGTGTTTATCTTATATAGGAGTAATGTAGCTGTTATATAACATTATTGCATTATATATGTTATTATGAATAGTGATTTTCAGTAATGTTTGGTCCCTATACTCTTCTTATATTGCTGTTAAAACAACCTGAGACCGTGTTTATCTTATATAGGAGTAATGTAGCTGTTATATAACATTATTGCATTATATATGTTATTATGAATAGTGATTTTCAGTAATGTTTGGTCCCTATACTCTTCTTATATTGCTGTTAAAACAACCTGAGACCGTGTTTATCTTATATAGGAGTAATGTAGCTGTTATATAACATTATTGCATTATATATGTTATTATGAATAGTGATTTTCAGTAATGTTTGGTCCCTATACTCTTCTTATATTGCTGTTAAAACAACCTGAGACCGTGTTTATCTTATATAGGAGTAATGTAGCTGTTATATAACATTATTGCATTATATATGTTATTATGAATAGTGATTTTCAGTAATGTTTGGTCCCTATACTCTTCTTATATTGCTGTTAAAACAACCTGAGACCGTGTTTATCTTATATAGGAGTAATGTAGCTGTTATATAACATTATTGCATTATATATGTTATTATGAATAGTGATTTTCAGTAATGTTTGGTCCCTATACTCTTCTTATATTGCTGTTAAAACAACCTGAGACCGTGTTTATCTTATATAGGAGTAATGTAGCTGTTATATAACATTATTGCATTATATATGTTATTATGAATAGTGATTTTCAGTAATGTTTGGTCCCTATACTCTTCTTATATTGCTGTTAAAACAACCTGAGACCGTGTTTATCTTATATAGGAGTAATGTAGCTGTTATATAACATTATTGCATTATATATGTTATTATGAATAGTGATTTTCAGTAATGTTTGGTCCCTATACTCTTCTTATATTGCTGTTAAAACAACCTGAGACCGTGTTTATCTTATATAGGAGTAATGTAGCTGTTATATAACATTATTGCATTATATATGTTATTATGAATAGTGATTTTCAGTAATGTTTGGTCCCTATACTCTTCTTATATTGCTGTTAAAACAACCTGAGACCGTGTTTATCTTATATAGGAGTAATGTAGCTGTTATATAACATTATTGCATTATATATGTTATTATGAATAGTGATTTTCAGTAATGTTTGGTCCCTATACTCTTCTTATATTGCTGTTAAAACAACCTGAGACCGTGTTTATCTTATATAGGAGTAATGTAGCTGTTATATAACATTATTGCATTATATATGTTATTATGAATAGTGATTTTCAGTAATGTTTGGTCCCTATACTCTTCTTATATTGCTGTTAAAACAACCTGAGACCGTGTTTATCTTATATAGGAGTAATGTAGCTGTTATATAACATTATTGCATTATATATGTTATTATGAATAGTGATTTTCAGTAATGTTTGGTCCCTATACTCTTCTTATATTGCTGTTAAAACAACCTGAGACCGTGTTTATCTTATATAGGAGTAATGTAGCTGTTATATAACATTATTGCATTATATATGTTATTATGAATAGTGATTTTCAGTAATGTTTGGTCCCTATACTCTTCTTATATTGCTGTTAAAACAACCTGAGACCGTGTTTATCTTATATAGGAGTAATGTAGCTGTTATATAACATTATTGCATTATATATGTTATTATGAATAGTGATTTTCAGTAATGTTTGGTCCCTATACTCTTCTTATATTGCTGTTAAAACAACCTGAGACCGTGTTTATCTTATATAGGAGTAATGTAGCTGTTATATAACATTATTGCATTATATATGTTATTATGAATAGTGATTTTCAGTAATGTTTGGTCCCTATACTCTTCTTATATTGCTGTTAAAACAACCTGAGACCGTGTTTATCTTATATAGGAGTAATGTAGCTGTTATATAACATTATTGCATTATATATGTTATTATGAATAGTGATTTTCAGTAATGTTTGGTCCCTATACTCTTCTTATATTGCTGTTAAAACAACCTGAGACCGTGTTTATCTTATATAGGAGTAATGTAGCTGTTATATAACATTATTGCATTATATATGTTATTATGAATAGTGATTTTCAGTAATGTTTGGTCCCTATACTCTTCTTATATTGCTGTTAAAACAACCTGAGACCGTGTTTATCTTATATAGGAGTAATGTAGCTGTTATATAACATTATTGCATTATATATGTTATTATGAATAGTGATTTTCAGTAATGTTTGGTCCCTATACTCTTCTTATATTGCTGTTAAAACAACCTGAGACCGTGTTTATCTTATATAGGAGTAATGTAGCTGTTATATAACATTATTGCATTATATATGTTATTATGAATAGTGATTTTCAGTAATGTTTGGTCCCTATACTCTTCTTATATTGCTGTTAAAACAACCTGAGACCGTGTTTATCTTATATAGGAGTAATGTAGCTGTTATATAACATTATTGCATTATATATGTTATTATGAATAGTGATTTTCAGTAATGTTTGGTCCCTATACTCTTCTTATATTGCTGTTAAAACAACCTGAGACCGTGTTTATCTTATATAGGAGTAATGTAGCTGTTATATAACATTATTGCATTATATATGTTATTATGAATAGTGATTTTCAGTAATGTTTGGTCCCTATACTCTTCTTATATTGCTGTTAAAACAACCTGAGACCGTGTTTATCTTATATAGGAGTAATGTAGCTGTTATATAACATTATTGCATTATATATGTTATTATGAATAGTGATTTTCAGTAATGTTTGGTCCCTATACTCTTCTTATATTGCTGTTAAAACAACCTGAGACCGTGTTTATCTTATATAGGAGTAATGTAGCTGTTATATAACATTATTGCATTATATATGTTATTATGAATAGTGATTTTCAGTAATGTTTGGTCCCTATACTCTTCTTATATTGCTGTTAAAACAACCTGAGACCGTGTTTATCTTATATAGGAGTAATGTAGCTGTTATATAACATTATTGCATTATATATGTTATTATGAATAGTGATTTTCAGTAATGTTTGGTCCCTATACTCTTCTTATATTGCTGTTAAAACAACCTGAGACCGTGTTTATCTTATATAGGAGTAATGTAGCTGTTATATAACATTATTGCATTATATATGTTATTATGAATAGTGATTTTCAGTAATGTTTGGTCCCTATACTCTTCTTATATTGCTGTTAAAACAACCTGAGACCGTGTTTATCTTATATAGGAGTAATGTAGCTGTTATATAACATTATTGCATTATATATGTTATTATGAATAGTGATTTTCAGTAATGTTTGGTCCCTATACTCTTCTTATATTGCTGTTAAAACAACCTGAGACCGTGTTTATCTTATATAGGAGTAATGTAGCTGTTATATAACATTATTGCATTATATATGTTATTATGAATAGTGATTTTCAGTAATGTTTGGTCCCTATACTCTTCTTATATTGCTGTTAAAACAACCTGAGACCGTGTTTATCTTATATAGGAGTAATGTAGCTGTTATATAACATTATTGCATTATATATGTTATTATGAATAGTGATTTTCAGTAATGTTTGGTCCCTATACTCTTCTTATATTGCTGTTAAAACAACCTGAGACCGTGTTTATCTTATATAGGAGTAATGTAGCTGTTATATAACATTATTGCATTATATATGTTATTATGAATAGTGATTTTCAGTAATGTTTGGTCCCTATACTCTTCTTATATTGCTGTTAAAACAACCTGAGACCGTGTTTATCTTATATAGGAGTAATGTAGCTGTTATATAACATTATTGCATTATATATGTTATTATGAATAGTGATTTTCAGTAATGTTTGGTCCCTATACTCTTCTTATATTGCTGTTAAAACAACCTGAGACCGTGTTTATCTTATATAGGAGTAATGTAGCTGTTATATAACATTATTGCATTATATATGTTATTATGAATAGTGATTTTCAGTAATATTTGGTCCCTATACTCTTCTTATATTGCTGTTAAAACAACCTGAGACCGTGTTTATCTTATATAGGAGTAATGTAGCTGTTATATAACATTATTGCATTATATATGTTATTATGAATAGTGATTTTCAGTAATGTTTGGTCCCTATACTCTTCTTATATTGCTGTTAAAACAACCTGAGACCGTGTTTATCTTATATAGGAGTAATGTAGCTGTTATATAACATTATTGCATTATATATGTTATTATGAATAGTGATTTTCAGTAATGTTTGGTCCCTATACTCTTCTTATATTGCTGTTAAAACAACCTGAGACCGTGTTTATCTTATATAGGAGTAATGTAGCTGTTATATAACATTATTGCATTATATATGTTATTATGAATAGTGATTTTCAGTAATGTTTGGTCCCTATACTCTTCTTATATTGCTGTTAAAACAACCTGAGACCGTGTTTATCTTATATAGGAGTAATGTAGCTGTTATATAACATTATTGCATTATATATGTTATTATGAATAGTGATTTTCAGTAATGTTTGGTCCCTATACTCTTCTTATATTGCTGTTAAAACAACCTGAGACCGTGTTTATCTTATATAGGAGTAATGTAGCTGTTATATAACATTATTGCATTATATATGTTATTATGAATAGTGATTTTCAGTAATATTTGGTCCCTATACTCTTCTTATATTGCTGTTAAAACAACCTGAGACCGTGTTTATCTTATATAGGAGTAATGTAGCTGTTATATAACATTATTGCATTATATATGTTATTATGAATAGTGATTTTCAGTAATGTTTGGTCCCTATACTCTTCTTATATTGCTGTTAAAACAACCTGAGACCGTGTTTATCTTATATAGGAGTAATGTAGCTGTTATATAACATTATTGCATTATATATGTTATTATGAATAGTGATTTTCAGTAATGTTTTTATACACTGTTTTAAACCTAACATAATTTCATCACACCATTTTAAAATTCAGCATAAATTTCCCTGTAGTGCCTTCTTACATGAGACAAGACTGTGGGGATACACGCATATGTTTTGCTTGCAAACCTGTCCTTGGTTACCCTATTATAGGATGTGCTGTGATGGTATGAATGAATAAATAATACAGCTGACTTTCTTAAAAATATATCAGATTGTGGCATAAATTGTAAATTATTCGAAAGATCAAAATAAAATGCAACAAAACCACTACTTTAATTGGTAAAAATTTCCATCCAGATATTAATCATACGGCCGCTTTCTCCAAGGTCCCTCAAAACCGAACATCAGCTAAGTACCCATTCGAAACTTAAATCCTTAAGTAGCTTACTTAATAAATTTGCATTTCACCAACAAATAACAGCCACACTAAGCTAAGGTCAGGATTAGTTTTTGTTATGTTTCCGGTGAACATGAATATGGACTCAAGATAACGTTACTTTAAAAAATATGCAAATAAGAAATACATAATAAACTATAAAAATATCATTAAAATATTCTAACGTGTGAATTTCACGATTTTTACTCTATATATAAATTAATTATAAAAAAATACTACTTTGATCTCATGAGTACAGGTAATTGCCGCTGGCGGCAACAGATGGCGCTAGCGGCGCTCGCTGTCAGGGTAGCCTTGTTTGTACACCAGTTTTTGTTTTTGACACATCATGTACAGACAGTTTATTTAGTATTCACACCAATTTAGTTATTTTATTTTAATATGTGTTACTTTTTTAACATACAATGCAACTGGCTCATGCCAGCCGCAATTATAACTACAGACAAACCTAACCAATCTATTTTTACCAAACTTTTGTAGGTTTGGTTTAAAAAATCGGTGTACATCCTAGGATATACTCGCTGTCATGGCTGTTTATTCGCTTCGCACTCGTTGATTGTTGAGATTGTTCGAAACGGGACGCGCTTATTTATCAGAGTATAATATTTAGCAGAGTATAATTATGGATAAACCAAGGAAACGTTATACAAATTTTACCCCCAGTGAAAAAACTAAATTAATTGAATTAGTTTCAAAAAACACGGCAATTACTTCAAAACAAACGGATGGAGCATGTCTATTTCATCGACCAATTCAACGATTTCACAAATCCAGCCATCTTCCAAGATGATAATAAACAAAATATAACTTAAATTTTACAAAAAAAAAGATAAATTCAATAATAAAACAACTGCGACGAAATCGTAACCCAAATATCTATCTGTCAAACGCGATAAGTGACGCTTATGACGGTTAATCCACTAGAGACCGCCACTTAAAATTTTATGCGCCGACGTCGCTAAGCGAGGCTAAGATTGTTTGGTGAAATGCAATTTTGCGCTAAGTGGTTCATAAATGTGATTTTTTAAGTTAAGGACCCTTGGGGAAATCGGGCAATACTGTCATAAGATTCTCTGAAGAGGTATACGGACAAATTTCTTTTTTTTTATATGTCTATAATACAAATATCAGTTATTTCTCTCCCATTCCTCGCTTAATTAGATACATACATACATACCATCACGCCATGTCCCTTGCGGGGTAGGCAGAGAGAACGAACGCCACATTTTTCTATCCTGGCATGCATCCCTCGCTACGTCCACATTCATGCATCGTCTCATACATGCTCGTCTATTGCTCACACTTCTAACATTTCCGTCTTTCAAAATTTCGTTCACATGGTCGTGCCATTCCTTTCTTGGGCGTCCCCGACCTCTCATTCCATTCCTTTCCGCTCTGTATATTTTCTTCGTCAGGCGCTCCTCATTCATTCTCCCCATGTGACCAAACCATCTCAACTTAATTCATCTTATGCATATTATTGATATCTTCTCAAATCCCAAACAGAAATTCAAAAACCACATGATTTCTCATTTTGTAACCTTTTAATTCTTGTGTTTGATTTGTGTTCAATTAATGATTAATCTTAAATTTACGACTCTAAACTAACTGTGGACATTATTTATGATGACAATATGCATTCACAAAGAAATTATTTATGATGACAATATGAATTCACAAAGAAATTATTTATGATGACAATATGCATTCACAAAGAAATTATTTATGATGATAATATGAATTCACAAAGAAATTATTTATGATGACAATATGCATTCACAAAGAAATTATTTATGATGACAATATGCATTCACAAAGAAATTATTTATGATGACAATATGCATTCACAAAGAAATTATTTATGATGACAATATGCATTCACAAAGAAATTATTTATGATGACAATATGCATTCACAAAGAAATTATTTTATAAAAAAATCATTCAAAAATTTCCAATAAAAGGACAGAGATCATTATTTACTCCACTGACCAATTGTTGTCTTTCGATGAAAATATAACCTAAAAAGACACATGTATGATAAACGACATTTGACATTTAAAACGCCAGATGCTATTTCAGCCGGTGTGACTAATTCCTACAGCAGTGGCAACAGATCCTCTCGCACTTCGACAGACACAACTCCAAGTGATGATTCTGCCGTGAAGAAGTTTGGCGGTGCTAAAGCCATCAGCTCACAGCAGTTCTTTGGCGATGACCCCTCTAACAAGTTTGAGAGGGACGCTAACCTTAATAGGTAATGTTTCAAATTACTCTACATTATCTCCATAGAATGAAAAATGAGGACATAAGGAGAGAATGCATGATATGCCAGTAAAATATGGACGTGGCAAAAGACGCATGAAAGTGAAATAAAAGCTCTAAAAATGAGATCACTAAGAATAGTATGTAATAGAACGATACATGACATATTTGTCGGCCTTCGTGGCTCAGTTGGTTAGGTATCTGACTGCTGATCCAAAGGTCCCGGGTTCGATTCCCGGTGGAGACACAGTTTGTTATTGTGTTTTCAGTCTGGATCTATGAGACGATTAATATCGTAAGTCTCCAGAATGTGGCAACTTGTTATTGGGTGCGTGTTAAATTAATATTTGACACAGTACCTGTTAGTTGCCCAAGAAGCAATATTAAATAAATAAATATGATAGAATGGAAAAAAGGACATAAGCAGAGAATGCAAGATAAAGGATATGCCTTGAGGTGGTTTGGACATATTGAAAGAATGAATGATGAACGACTGACCAAAAAATATACATGGGTGTGAGAGATGGAGTGAATAGCAGGGGCCGCCCCAGAAAGGGATGGCATGACCATGTGAATGATATTTTGAAAGAAGGAAACATACGAAGCTTAAACAATCGACGAGCATGTATGAGACTATACATGGATGTAAAGGAAGCTAGGAATGTGTGCAAAAATAGAGGAGTATGGTGCTCGGTTCTGTCTGCTTACCCCGTAAGGGATATGGCGTGATGGTATGTATGTATGTGTTTAGTAAAAGTAGTGTGTGATATAACATAGTATTCAAAATGTTTTCTAAATTAAATTTACAATAATGTGTTTTGAAATGTCAAATATGTGTTTTAATATATATCACTAATTATTAAGCTTATTATACTACTAAATATAGTTACTAACAAAGTTATTTTTTTTAATATACTTCACTAATTTGGCTAGTATTTTAATAAATATCACTAATAAAGTTATTTAGTTAATATACATACATACATCACTAGAGACCGGATTATATGCAACATGAAATACTCGAAATATGCATTCAAATATGCATTATAAATGTTCAAAATATGCAAGAAAATCGCCAAAATGTGCCAAATATGCAACATCAAATAAATAAATACTACAGAATAACATTATTTCATAATAAAAAACTGCATAATGTACAATCAAAATAAATTACCTAGGTAGTTATTTACTAACTAGATACATATTTTTAATTTTTGTTCTTAAAAACGTTAACAATAAAGTACTGTTCCAAATGTTCAGTTGTGTGGTTATGCCTTCTATCACTTAAAATATTTTTATAAATAGAAAACGATCTCTCTACATCCACTGAGGTCACTTGGCAGTATTTGAATTTTGACAATATATTTGCAGGAATCGCCTCTGGCAAAATTGAATTTGATCCATTGATGAAGCTATTGATTTGGCATAAAGATTCATAGCCAGGGGTGTTGTTTAATATGTTTTCAAGCTTTTCTCGAAATTTTGTTGGGAATATTTCTGGCAAGTTAGAGTTAATTTGACGAAGAATGACGGTGCTCACTTACTCAGCATTCAGCATAATATTCAGTAATGCGTCGCTCCCAGAGTCGCTCCTCTCGGCTTCCGAAGACAGCCGAATGTCTTCGGGGATCTTTGTTAATTCGCATCGGTAGGTAATCGGTTCCACAGATACAGTTAAAATTTTACAAAATGTTCTCAATTATGCACGATCAGTAGATTTTAGTCTAAATATGCAATATCTTACAAAAATAGCCCAAATATGCAAATGCATATGTAAATGTGTAAATGCATATAATCCGGTCTCTATACATCACTAATAATTATTGTATAATTTATTATATTTAGATTCCAAGGAAGTACGAGCATATCTTCGGCTGATTACTTTGGGACAAATGAAAACAAAACACAGAGTGAGTATATTTTATTGCATCTTAGCCAACTGACGATACTAACTATGTCAAATATTAACTTAACATGCATCTCAATAACACTATAGTATGTTAAAGTATATCAAACTATTTTGTATTTTCTACTATTCTCTTGATTTCTCAAGTTTAGTGTGTATTGCGTATGCCGTATCGCGTACTATCACAGTGTTTCTCATCTGTATGGCCCTTGCTATAAATTCAATCAATTTTATTTATTTGACTTTATGTAAAATAGTGTGTACAATGGCAGGTTTATATACATACATCACTAAATTTCATAAAGCAATTTCTTCCAACCAACCAAAACAATGTGAGGCTATATGTAGTAAAGTGGTAGTTATATTAAATTTATTACTAGTTGCATGTAACACATGAGATCCAACTGTCGATAGCGATAGTATGTATAGTTGAAGAATAAGTACCAAACTATAAACCCATTAATCCAAATTATTGAATATTTTAAGATATTTTGTTTTCTATACAACACATGTAAGTATGTATGTCAAGATAGGATAGTATGGAGGTCAGTCCTTTTTTCCTATCCGGAATATGAAAACAGCATGATGGTATGTATGTATGTTTAGATATCAAACTATTAAGTCTCCTTAGATATTGTGTATAAGCGACAGCCATACAAATTATATGAAGCGATGTCGTCACTAAATTCAATTTTTATAAAAATTGTTAAAAAAAATTGAGATCTTCTACTACAATGTTAATATTTTTTATAGAAAATTAAATTATCTAGTTGGGGTGTTTCGGCTTTTTTCAATATTTTTTAAAGCTTTGGAAATATAGGCAGTTAAACACATAAATTTGTCATAAAAAAATATTTCTCATAATAAAAATGTTTGAGAAACCCTGGAATTTTTTTGAAAAACTTATTTGAGATTTTGTATTTGTCTATATTCATACCAATTTTCAGCGTTCTAGCTTTTATGGTTTCTGAGATATATGGAAAAATAAAGTAAAAGTTCAAAAGTTGATAACCCCTGACTGAAACAAAAATTCAAAATTCTGAGTATAAAAGTTTTGTAGGCCTATTACTGTTTATATATTCTGAAATTTTGGGCTCTGTCAATTGAGCAGATCAAAAGTTAATAGGGGTGGGTGGACACACACACACACACCCTCACAGACAGACACACACACACAAAATTCACATAAAATGTTCTACTACGAAATCTGAGTAAATCCGTATATGGAACATATATGCTGCGAAGCCTCTAAGTTGGTGTTTTTAGCATCCAAAAAGTCCACTACGCCATACAAAATGTTCCTTCATATATGCATCTTGGATTTTAACAGCCTCTTCCTTCAAAAGAATTTCATTCTCTTGAACGAATCGACTGTTGGAAAAAAAATAGAAAGACAAAACAACATTAACGTTAATGTTGTTAACAGAAACAAAGATAGGAAGGAGAGGTTGTGTGAGGAGAGAGAAATTTTATAGTGCACAGAAGTGGTTAGTACAATTTTTTGTCAAATCGAGATAAGTGCACAAAAATGCATCTATTTTTCATAGTTTAACTATAATTATAATGACTATATTATGTGGTAAATACAATTAAACTAACAAAGCATTAATTAAATACAAAAATGCTCCCCTGTATTTTTTTTTTCACTTACCACTGCTGTGCACTTTAACATCGTTATATAGTTACCAGCAAACATCTTGACTATGTCATGTAGGGTGCGAGCGTAAAATTATGTTTTACACCTTCAAATGGTTTTATTTGACAGCGAAGTTCTTTCCATTCGCCTTTACTTTAAGTTAAATGGATGGATGCAGTAATTTGTGTTATAAAATGTATTGTTTTTCCATAGTTATTGCAAGTTGAAATTGAAAAAAAGTGTAGGTACACTAAATAATGCAACAATCCACTTGTTTTTCAAAAAATCAATTACAGTTTTAATTATGGATGTCTTTCAGGAGCCCCTGCCCGAAATTTCGTCCCTCCCGACCTTGAGGACGTGAAGGAGAGCGTACGACAGGGTGTCACCAAGGTGGCCGGCAAGCTGTCCTCTCTGACGACGGGTGTTCTGTCCTCCATACAAGACAGATATGGCTACTGATGGATGTTCTCCAAGGCCAAGAGTTGCTAAGCTACACAACGCAAAATTCTCCACTGTCAATAGTTCTGTCAGCAACATACTGACGACCTCAACACACTGAATTGTAATTTTCTGCTCACAAAAAATTTATATAACAATCATTGCGTGTTTTGATTTGTTTCATCTGGTTTGTTACGACATGTATAGTAAATATTCAAATAAGGCAATCATGGGTATGCCCTTGGCCAAATTTTCATCTAACTATGACGGGTATCTAAGAAAATCTAAGCTTTAAAAGAATCAAATATAATTGTCACATTTTAAGGTTGCCTATCTGTATTTTTATTTAAGTATTTCCGTAAACATAAACATTATTGTATTGCTTCCTGGGCAGCTAACATGTACTTTGTCAAATATTCATTTAATACCCATCCAATAACAAGTTGCCACATTCTGGAGATTTGGGATATTTATTTTCTCAGAGGTCCAGACTGAAAACACAATTGAAAAGGGTTTCTCCACTAGGAATCGTAACCCAGAACTTTAAGCCAAAAAGGCCGACCTTGTGAATTGAATTATACCTTGTCCAAACTAGAAAAAACAAGTTTACCCACGTAATGGTATTGTCTTATGAAGTTATAGTATTATAAATAATATATTTTTAAACTAAGATATATTATATTTATAATATACTTTTGTGTTTCGCCGTTCAGTTCCCCTTTCGTATATATTATATATTTGATTTTTGAAGATATACTTTCATTCAAAAAATACATACTTACAGTCTTACTAATAAATATCTACAGCACGCCCATTGACCAGTGTTTTAGTTACACACTTTGTAAAGCCCGTATAGCAATTATTTAAAAATCTTACTAATAAACGCTGCATAACGACTGGGTAGTTGCAACAGAAATTCGTTCCGACAACGGCACAATTTTACACCTGCACATGCGCAGAGCTACCATTCCTGCTTTTGATGTTTGTTGTGGTTGATATTCTCACATATTTTTAATTTTTAAAATAAAAATATGGAAAATATAACGAATAATTCAATTGTACAAACACCCATGTAAACATAACTCCTAAACTGCACAACTGTTGAGGATACAATAATTTATGAAGATTTTTAAATAAACAAACAATACTAGGATATATGTTTATTTAAACATCGTATTATTGTAAGATATAACAATATAAACATACAGATCAAAATCAAATTAGATTCCTGATAGATGACAGTTGTCTTAAAACGCCGCTCAATTACCTTGGACAGGCGTGCAAGTGTTGTGTAAAATTTGTATGAGAGATACACAATCGTTAACCAACTGATCTGCTACACAGCGTTTCTAGTAATGTTTTTGCATACAAGGGTGTTAAAACGGTTGTGTAACTTTTTAAACACGTTTATTAGTAATACTGTTTTAAATAAAACAAACTTGTTAACATTTTATAGGTAAACCAATAATATTATTAACGTTTCAATGAATCTTTTAACAATTTATGTTAAATTACAAACTGCTTTTGGAATTTTGAGTTATTTATTTTTATGTGTTTTAGTTATTCTATACAATTTGAAAATTTAATATGTTATTTATTTATTTCAATTTAAATACCAATGCAATCTTTTATCAATAGTAACCTCCAATTTTGAGTTATATAGTGTTTATTAAAAAAAATATCTTTTATAAGGAATAAAAAGCGTATATTATGATTCCACATGTTACATTTATTTTGTCTTAAGGATATTTTCAAGGCTATGTTCTTGTTGGATGTAATGGTTATAAAGTTATTTATTCTTTTTATAATTGCATTTTAACTGCGCATTTTTTTAAAATTGTATATTACCAATATTGTCAATTTTTTCTCAAAATATGAACTCCCATAGATATTTTATTTTTTCTTCTTTTTATATATAATACATATTTTAGTTTTGAAAACAATTCATAGACAATGAGGTATGCAGCTCTCATTTATAATGCTTTTTTTATATGTATGTATTTTCATTTGCTTTATAATATTTTGAGAAGGATATTGTAATACTTATGGGTAATATTGTAATGTATAAATTAGCTTTTTACATGATTTATATTGTTGAAATATTGTGCGATTGAAGTGAACGAAGATAATATAAAATTAAAAGAGATAAATTAATTATATGTAAATATTTGTAAATCTACAAAAATCATCTTTTCAATTTCGCGGTTTATAATATGGTTTTTATTTTACATAAACTTAACTACAAAGTAAGAACTTAATGATGTACAATTTTGCTGATATTGATGCAATAGAAAAATAAAATTAAAATTCTGAATGATTGTTTTATTAAATATTGGATTGAATTGTTAAAACATATAATCATTCCCATTTGTATTGATTTATCGCGCAAAGCAGAGAGTGCAGATCGTCTATAATTCAAGTTTTTTAAAATGTCATATACAAGGTCATGCCATCAATTTTTAGATTAACCCCAAGTAATCATTCTTTGTACATTCTATCAATAGTATTTTTTACTGATCTTACTTATTTACTGGTTTCAACTTAAATCTATTTTTAACCTCGAAATAGAATATTGGTATGCGGTCTTGACATCTTATACACCTTTATTATTGAACACATTGTATATGGAAAAGGATTTAACACATTTTATCCATTATTATCATTGGAGTTGACATATTAACAGTAACGTATGGAAAACATGACATGTATACAGGGTGTCCTAATAGGCAACATTATCTTGTGGAGGGGTCATAGACCAACTCATAACTGAGCAGGATATCGAAATATGACTTTGGTAAGATATCACTCGTTTTCGAGATAGTGACACCTTCAATCAGTTTTTCGAGTAGGTACCACAAATATAATGATATTGTTTTTCATAGTATCACAAAACCATATAGCTTTAATACCGGCCTGTTGATCAGGAGCTCAGCATCACAGTGTAGATAAGTCCGAGAGTTCTTGGTTAACAAAGATTGCTTTTCTAAGAATGTGTTATTGCACTGTATAATGTTATATTACAATTAGTTTTATCATACGGTTCCATGACACTTGAGAGAGAGAGAGAGAGTTAAATTTCACTGCCCGCCAATATTGAATATGTAAAATATGTGTGCATGATTCTGTTATGTGCATCTAAGTGCCTTTCATTCTAGAGTTTGTTTAATTAATGATAAAATAATAATAATTCTAAAGAAATAATTACAACACAATATACATGTAGCTTAGTTTTACTCTTTTTTATTTTATTCAAAATAGATGAATGCAATATATGTATATTAAGGTATATATTTCCTCTTTGTTAGTATGTAAGATTAGGGTTCATATTTAGAATACAACTTAAATTCATAGACTAAACTGATTTTCTTTGAATTCTCTGTGTTTCATTGTATTTGGGGGTTAAATATATGTTGCTGACTGCCGTAACATAGTGGTTAGTCGTATGGCTTCAGTGTCGGCATTCTGGGTTTGCAGAGAAAAATAATAAGGTCGTGACTTAATAATTGTATTCTGAATACGACGGGAAGATTTTTTAGCCTTAGGTACTTAGCAAAATTTTTTTGTATATTATTTTATCTGAGAATATACATAATCCAGGGAAATTTCTATGATTATGTTACAAAAAAAGGTTATTTTTTTGAAAAAATGATAAATGCTTCCGTGTTAATTACTTTTATGTTTAAAATATATTATTATACAAGTATTCAAATTCTTTTCTTAAAAAAATTATCTTGCCAATATTTTTGACAACCATGGACAATATAAATATATTAAATATGTTGTTAACATAGAATTAAATAAAATTTACTTTGATGTCGTTCTCAATGTTTCAAAGTATTGAAGTGTCATTTTTACAGTTTGTAGAGATTATTCAGTTTCACAAGCTATTTTCTCATTTATTATAGAAGTACTTTTAAGTATTAAATATATACCATAGATTTTCATATAATATACTAGATGGTATATCGCGCATTTGACGTCTTGGTTGGTAACATATTGCAGTTTTCCATACTTTCAACACTTTCTAGATAACTGTTCTCTAAATCTTAATGAACAAAGCGTTTTTTATCGACAAATAAATCCGAAAACAATTCAAATTAGTCGTTATTCTCTATAGAAAAATGATGTGAAAATATCCTCACTTTGATTCATACAAAATTTGCTAACTGCAACATCTAGTATATCATATGAAAATCTATGGTATGTACAAAGATCTATGGTTTATAAATTTATATTTTAAAAACAGGATTGTAGCAAAATTATACATTGGAAAGAATAAATATACTGCTGAAAAAAAATACATACTTACCATTCATATTTTGGAAATTTTGATGTTTAATTTCAGTTATTTTATCATTTTAAGTTATTTTAATGAATATTTTTAATTATAACGTTTATTTATCCCATTTTACAAATATTTTCAATCATAGGGAATTAATTTTATCATTATAAATAAAATTATTGTCTTCATTTTTAGTATGTGATTTACATCTAGGTGTATAAATTTCATATTAGGCGAATAGCTGTTATGAAGATACGAAAAGTTTTAACCTCAAAATAAAATGCAATTTGTTTTAATACATGGTGAAAACAGCGATATGTATTTTATGAACTATTATTAACTGTCAAAGATTCTTACGGTACAGTGTCCTGCAAAGTTCAATATGCTTCTGGGCTATTATTTCAATACATACCTAATAATTGTTACCGCAAAATAGAAAGTGCTAAATGTGTCAGGGTGCTAGATTTCTGTGTAGTTTTGCTTTGTGAATTAGGTTAATATTTTTATAAACATTGTCCTGAATTCAACTTGTGCAGTATATATAATAAAAAATATTAACAGTGGGCTATGAATACATTAAAAAAACATTTGACCTAGAAATATTATTAATTTCCTTTATGTATTCATTTTCTTTGGACTGATTACACTACACATCGTTGCCAAATCAAAATTCACAGTTAGCATCTAAAGTCGGTTGCAGACAAAAAGCTAAGCTAAGTTAATTTATCTTAGCTCACTTAGCTGAGGTCATTTTTCATACTAGCTCACACAGCTAGTGGTCTGCACACTAGTATGAAAAACGATCTCAGCTATGCGAGCTAAGCTAAACTAACTTAGCTTAGCTTTTGGTCTGCAATCGGCTTTAAGCTAGGCCGAGGCATATTCTATATTGTATTACTTAAGTAGTAATATGGACCAAATTGAATAAATAAAATAAATATGTGTAGAATCTCTTATTTTTACCGTTTGTGACTTGACAGTATTGTTACATGTGGTATACAAATTATGATTAGTTAATTTATTAAAGTAAATTATAGGCCATAGCCAATCTCAAGATTCTGTCCGTGTTGGTTTGAATTGGCAACACGTGTGTGTAATCCTGCGTAGTGTAAAAACACTGGATCATCGTGATAAAATAAAAATATGGCAGGGAATATAAAAGGTACTTTAAAACAGTGAGATTCATTAAAGGATTTTCAATTGCGAAAGTCTATCTATTTTGTACTTAAAAACAAATTTTATCAATTGAAATGGCGACTAAATTAAATAATAATACAAAATCATTGAATTTCAAACCATGTTGTGTCAAGTCTAAGAAACATTTGACCTCAACTGGATTTTATAAATGAAACATATTGTCAATATAAACAGATATTGCAACAAATTGAACCATTTGTGATAAAATGCATAATAATTTCCTATTATTCTGTATAAAACACCTAAATCAATTTCCCTCAAGTATTTTTTAAAGAATATTGTATTTATTGTATCATTCCAATTAATTATTTTTAAGTTGGTTATAATTTTATACTGGAATTGCAAATTATTAATTAAATAAATTGCAAAATTCAACCTGGGGGACAAGTCTGGTAAATTGGCGGAATCAAAACCAACCATATTTACCCATATCAATGATATAATTATCCTCGATATGGGTAAACATGGTTGGTTCTGATTCTGCCAACTGACCAGACTTGCCTCCCTGTAATAATTTGATTTCTTGAAAAATAACTACATTTTTTTTTAAATATGGCATCACTGAGTTGTATGCACATATTTTTTTATCACTGCTATGTATATTTGATTATGGCGACACTGAATTATATGTTCTATTTTTGAGTTAGCTGTTTTTGCAAGTCATGTCAAAATATGAAATAAAAATGGGTAAGTACTAACAATTTTAACCTAAACTTAAATTCTTTATATTTGTTTTGAATTGTAAATATATTTAATTTGAATTATGGTTGATTGTATAAGGCGATAGGTTAACATTATATTTGGCAATTTAAAATGTCAAATAGTGTATAATAGGCAAAGTTTGTAAAATTTTCAATAGTAATTTGGGATTTTCAATAAAAATTGGCATTATTAAATTTTTTTTGAATAACTAGACATAAAAAATATGTAAGAAGTTAAAGATTTAACAAATAAAAGTCACTGTGTGAACGGAAACTTCTGGAAATATATGAAATTTTAGAAAACTTGTTAAGAATCTGTTCGCGGTGGTTTTTAGTTTGTTCAAAACTTTAAATGAAATGGTTGATTTTTTTCCTGTTTGTTTGCTATATTATTATTAATAAGTATATTTATGTAATTATCCATGTAAATATTATATGATAGAATTATAATAGCTTGTATTTTTTTTCTTATGGGGGATCTTTGTTTGTTTCTGCTGTATTTTGTATTTAAAAATTATTTAAGGCGTTATTCAATAAAATTTTGTTTAACAATGAATTGTTTTTTGTTTTATCTTACCCACACTTCTTGTGTGCTACCCACAGTAAGAGATTGTCGCGCGATCATATATTAAAATAAATGAATATGTCGCTTGGAGAATCATATGGGGAGAGCGAATTCAGACAAGAGTGGTGAACACAGATAATATGGAAGTAAACTTTAAAGATATATGGCCAGTTTCATAAAAATTAAAGGAGACTTAATGTCGACTTTAAAATAAATTGCGTTTCATAACAACAAAATGTCACTTTAATTTAAAGTCCAGTGTCTTCGTACTTTAGTCACTAAAGTCTTCTTTAAGAGCAGTTCATTTTTTTGCCACCAGATTGTGCTGCAATATGACATAATGTTCAAGTCAGTTCTTGTTGATGTCAATATTGTCAATTTAATGTTGACGATCATGTGCATATTACTTACTAATATTCAATATTTGACAGAAATAAGAATTGGTAGACTCAGATGGGCTGGACACGTCCAAAGAATGAGCGAGGAGGACGTTCCAAGACGGATCATGAATGGTGCACCGGGGGGACGAAGAAAAGTTGGAAGGCCGAAGCTTCGATGGCTGGACGGAGTGGTGAAGGATGCGAACAGCATCGGCGTCCATAACTGGCGCAATGCGTCGCAGGATCGACAGTCATGGAGGCGGGCTCTGCAGGAGGCTAAGACCCCACCTGGGTTGTGGAGCCACAGATGATGATGATGAATATTCAATAGTTTTCTTATTATTTAAACATTTTTTTATAAATAATATAAAAAAATGATGTTTTCAAAATGAGCTAATTAGAAGATGCGTACTGTGATACAGTAGTGAAAAGTATATAGGAAAAAAATCGACCACATGGAAAAGTAGAATTAAGGAGAATTTTTTGATAGATTTTGTTCCATAAACATGTCCTATACATCAATGATCAATTCAATGACAGAAATAACATATTATATATATGGTAGTAAACAGAATGATTTACCTATGCTATGAGCTATGTTTCCATAGATTTTGATAGCAATATTGCCAACTTTCAGGTATTTTGATGACATTTCTGCCTTTTACTAAAGTACGCGGCATTATTATTTATGAAACGCAACGACTTAAAGGCGACTTAAAATTTTTAAAGAACCTTTAACTAAAGGGTCCTTTTGCTGCTTTTTATGAAACTGGCTGATGATTTAATAAGGGAACGATATCCTTGAAGAGGGCAATGCAAGGAGATTCAATTATACACAGACATAGTTATACACTTTATCCATTTTATTTGTGGTCATAAAATCTTTTATCGACTAAAATTAAAGAATGTCCTTCATCCTAAATACACACCACATGTAAATAAAAAAATTACCTAATATTATGAAATTTTAATTTTATTTAAGTAGTAGCAGGGTATTCAAACATACTTTTAAATATTTCATCTGTGAACTAAACAAAGTACATATGTACAAAATACATAACACACACTTGTTACAATTGTATTTTTATTTTACATAATATATTTTTAAACTAATTCAACCTTTATCAATATCTTCTAAAATTACTTCACTTTCACAATTTTTCATTTAAATAGCACTACGCAGTCTAAGAAAAATATAACACAAACAATTACAGCCAGTGAAGATCAAATTACATTTTATATAAAAATTTGATACAATTAACTGTGCTGACCGCCGTGGCACAGATGGTAAGCCTTTTGGCTTCTGTACGGGCGTCCTGGGTTTGATCCCCAGTACAGGAGATATTTATTTAAATTCATATCTCAAGCAAATATTGCTTTTCTGGGCTGGAAACACAGGTTAGTTGGAAGAAATTGCTACTTGCACAGGGTGCAAGGATTTGTTCATTATTATTAGTAATATGAAGTTTCTTTATGTTTGATAGTTATTTTACTGACAAAGCATAACTTGTGGGACATAATTATAAATATACCAGACTTTTCTTTTACACGGTTTTAAAATAACTGTCATTGTTTGACAATGCATAAATATTACACACAATCTGGATATTTCAAGTGATAAAAGTAGCATTGTACCAAAAATACCAAAATAGGTAGGTAAATACATCTATTGTCTGATATTAATTATTTTTACAAAGTAATTTTTAGTATTCATGACAATAATAAAATTTATTTTACAATATTCTGACTTGGTTTTTATACAATGAAATTTATCTATCATTCTTCCATGAAGGTATGGATAGACCCTTCTTCATTGTAGTATGCTTTTTTACATGGTATTGTGTGGAACAAATTTTTTAAAAAGGAAAACTGGTTATTATTTGAGATTTTTTAAAATTGCCAAAACCAAATATTGTCTATGAACAGATAATTTTATTTGACACATATTTTCAAATGTATAATCGATCACACACGCACATATATTTCATTGAATCGGACAGTAAAAAAATAAAACCTTTTTGTCTGGCAATAAAATGAGATTACAATGATATAAAAATAAAATTATCCATATATATTATGTTTGTATCATTTACACACAAGAAAGTATGATACTAGGTACACATCTAATATAGGCTAACAAAAGACAATATTTACTATATTTTATACATTCTGAAATATTATGTATTTACACGGGAAAAAATTGTGAAGATTTTTTAAGAGATTGTATCGAGGAAATAAAGCGTTTTGAAAAAAAAAACACACTTACGTATAACAATAGAATGACATTCTAATTTGTCAGAATGCGACTGGAAATCATCACAGAGAATCGTCTATGTGTCAGAATTACTTATTTCAAAAGATCGTTCCGGAAAGTGTTTAAAATCATTTTATTTCCAAATGCAAACAAGAATTGTGAACCTTTGAAGAATTTTATTGTGTTTTATCTTTAAAGAAAATGTAAAATAAATGTTTTTACAGAATATGAGAGAATTTTGAAAGTTTTTATAGATTAAATCGTTGAGAAGAAATGAACAAATGTCATTGAGTTCTAAGACCCAAATGCACAGTCCTAGGTAACTAAATACTAACTCCTAACCTCACTCTGAAGTATCTAGTATTCTTAAGTAAGCAATGGCGTTGCAGAGACATCACTAACTAATTACTACGCCAAACTTAAGGTCGATGGCGTAGAATTTCACATTATTGTGTATGAAGAAAAGAGTTAGATAGCTTTCTATGGGCTTAGACGGACGTTTAAAATGTTTTTTGCTATAACAACACAAATATATGTAAGCAACTTCACACTGACAGCTCGATGTCACGATTTTTCTGGAATTCCAGCGAATTTTCAGCATCTTGTATGGATAGCTGAATACTCTGTTGTTTGGTATTTGATTTGACAAAATTACCAAATACACATTTGACGAAGTCGCCAAAATCATAATCGATCGAAAACATCTCGTATTTTAGTATTAAACCACACTCGTATCCTATTCTATCGCCCTATTGGATTTGGTTGCGCAGGGGAGTGGAGTATCAGTCGGAGATTGGTGGGTGAGTGGTGAGCGTGACTTGAGTCAAAAAGGGGCCCCTTAATCCCGCATACATGGTCGCAAGCCCATGTGGCTCGCCTGTTCTGGCTGGTACTCTTGTCGCTTGTGCTCATGGGCCTGGATTCATGAATCCAGTGAAACCACAATTGCCTTTCTCTTTTGTATTAGATATGTCTCTGCAATGCAATTTTCATACAAAAGCTTTGTAGGATCCTCCAGTTAGGAAGCCACGTGATCTCCTAACTTAAGTGAGCAACTGTGCAATGTAAACATGGTTAGTATTTAGGTAGGACTATGCATTCGGACCTAAGTCAATGCATTTTAACAAGTGGGGGATTATGAACGTTCATACTAACTTTTAATTTAAAGGCTTGTTGACGTTTCTCAACATCACAGTTTATAATACATACTCTACGGGGATTTTCACCAGGTCCCGAATAACTCTCGATTATGCCTATTCAGCGGTTATGTCTCAAGTAAAGTAAAATTGCGTTTCACCACTCCCGAATAGCGCTACTCGTCAGATAAAGTGACAAGTAACTTATAGGGGACTTTACCTACCCAGTAAAGTTATTCGGAACTTTATTTGTCACTTTGACAGTTGCATTTCATTGCCGGTATCACGTGTTTCATTGTTATTTTCTTTTAAATATGATTTTATTCGAGGCAATAGACGATGTTTTTGATGCGGAAATGTTTCCTACACAAATAGATAAAATATTAGGCCATGAAAAGACTACTTCCTCAAATTCGATGAAGTTGATTTTAAAAGAAAATTTCGCTTGTCAAAGCTTACAGTATCAATGATATATGACTTGATAAAATATCAAATTACGACAAATACAATGAAGTAAATACATACTTTGATATATAAAACATTACTTTATTATATGCATTTGTTATTTAAATAATGTCATTCAAATGTAAAATTAAGTATTAATTTAAATACATAGAATATTGTTTATTGTTATTTAAATTAAAAAGATTCGATCTTAACGTACCTAAAATTTAAACGTCAAAATGAAACGCATTTGGCGGTTGTCCATAGAAGAATTTGAAAACTAGTACATTTCTATGAATTTGTCTATGAAAATGCGACGTTGCCATCGTTATTCGTCAATTTACTATTCAGAACTTATCCAACGATGGTGAAACGCAAATTTTATTCAAAACATTTTAACCGGCGAAAAAGCACTATTTGCCGAATAGTTATTCGAGACTTATTCGGAGTTTGGTGAAACAGCCCCTACGGGTAATAACTTCAAAATATGCATAGCAGAGGCATCCAAGGGCAACATTCTAAAATATTTTACAAAGACAACATAGTTTTTGCAGTTATCGACGTAGTAGTAATACCATGGGGTATATTAGTAATACTTTTAAAATACCACGTGAATTTATTCTCCGTTTTTGTGATTTTATCATGTTATATATGAAAAAAACTTAAACCCCAGTGCACGACAGGGCCCTACCCCACTTGTTAAATAAAATATACGAAGTTGATCAAAATATTAGTTAAGTCTGTATAGAGGACATACATGGGCAAGTTGATCTAAATTTTATAGTCTGAGCTGTACAGTAGATACAAGATTTCATAGGCCTGATATTACAGTCGGCCCTCAACTCATTGAGTTTGTTAAACTCAAGATTAATGTTAGGAGAGATTGAATCCATTTCAGTATTACAGTGCAAAATGACATGTCAGTTACTAAATCTTCAATTATAGACATATTTTACTTTTTCTGTGGTTATTATCTGTCAAATTTTAAATAACCTCAAATAATACCAACTACAAAACGGGACGCTACGACTTGAAATACTATTGTTTTATTATCTAACATGGTAAATTTAATTTTTTTCACCAAAATAATGCTTTTAAATGCCCATGTTCGTTTAAATATCGCTGTCAGTTTGTTTTGTTGTGTGGCGCCACCGTCGATACAACTAACGCCTCTAGTGATAGAACACTGAAACTACACGCGTTGCCTAGCAACAAGTCGAGAAATGACAGTTGACTCACCGTTAAGTAATTAATCCGCCAGAAATGTTGAGTAAAATATTTGTCGTTTTAGTGATGTATTTGAGTGAAGATTAGGCCTTAACAGACACTGTAATACGCTATATTTTTGTAAAACTTGAGTTTAGCTCTTAAACTGAGACTGTAATACCGGCCCATGGTACGCCATATTCACAAAAAATCAAGACGAAACTCATATCATACACTGTCTACACAATGTAAAAAAAATATGCTTGAAAATTGTTAAAATTTCATATTTGTGGAGAGTAATAAAAATTAAATCATTCTCTGTACGTGCAGCTGATTAAATAAAAGTAATCCGTTTTGTTGAAGCCCAGCTTGCTAACATACTTGGTGAACTTGGTTGTGCCGGCATCGGAGTATACCAAGTTGAGGCAGTTGTTGCACGGCTCGATAGTTATGAGGGGTTCGCTGTTGGCTTCTTCGGGAGCGAGATATATTGTGGAGCCGCCGTTGAAGCGCTTGTCGGGCAGACCGAGGTACATTGTCACGTCCAGTTCGGTTATCTGCGCATGCGACTTGGGGGGTATCACCTGGAAATTATATTAAATTTGATTATTGGCTATATTTTGTATTGTGTCCAGTGATTGGGTTTTATTATATTATTGATTTTAGACATGTTTAATTGTTTTCTTTCTTTATCTTCTTTAGGTATATTAAGAAAAACATTGCACTGCTGAAAAGTGGGAGTGGGACTTAAGGATTTGAAATATGAGGAGCAGCTCGAAGTCTAAGGACTGACAACGCTTAAAGAAAGAAAAATGAGGGGTGACCTCATTGAGACATTAAAGTGTTGAGCAATCATTACGACTGTCCTGAATTGTCCCATATATCGCTATGCCCTAGTAACAATGTCGGATCTGCAAAAATGTAATTATACAGGAGTTTAATTTATTTATCTTTTAATTTCTACAAATAATTATGTGTTTGTTTACTTCTGAAATTACCTGTTAATAGTATATTTTTTACTATTTGCATTCTGTACAAGCATATTGTTTGACAATGATTTATGTTACCCACAGGCTCAGAATTTGATGAAACTTGGTGTGTTTTATCCTGTTATATAGATATCTGTATTTTTATTTCACCTCAATAGCCACAGAAATTGTCTATTTGTATGAAATAAAGTGAGAGGATTGATTTGGAGACAAAATCTTATGACAACGGGCGGCTTAACGGCCAAACCAGTCCACTGATGTAGTTCAAACCTTTGACAGGTCATCCTGACAAATATGACATACTTGTATATAATTTAATCAATTTTTGTAAAAAAATATCTCTTTCAATAGTAAAAATCTACTTTATAGGCCTTAGTTTTTTTTAGTTATTTACAATATTCAATTAAAAAATCAATACATCAATTTCACATTTGTATTCAATAGAAATGAACTATTATATATTTCAGAGACATATATTTTGAGGGTTCTGGGGAAAAGATTTTCAAAATATACTATTTAGCCTACTCAGGCCTACTAAGTGGGGGTTTGGGGAGTGTAACAACTTTATTTCGAAGTAATACCAAAAATTTACCGTATAGCTGGCCGCAGTCCATCTCTGCACCTGCAGAGTGTGATAAGAAGTGAATCTAAGGTCTGTAAATTCCCCCAACAATCTCACAAAATGGTTGGAACTGAAGAGTTGCAGAACCTCCTTCAGAGGCTCATCTGCATTGGTCTCTGATAGCAGGTCATAGCGACGGAGGTGGGCTGGACCATACGGCTCCCAAATAAGATCTGCAAGACACATTATATGGTAAAGATAATAAAATATTATTTTTTTTGTGGGTGGCAGTTCATAAGGAGAACACACTTAGGTCAATTGGCCATTTGTGATACCCTTACTTATCAATGTCTCCGATATCAACAGACGTCCATCAGATTATCATAGAAGGAACTTCCCAAATTTCTAGAGAGCAGGACAGTGACATAGGAAGTGGACCACAGTCTCTGCTTCCTCTTGGCATGCCCTGCAGTAATCATATGCCTCCAGCCCCAGTCTAATTTTTGTATTTAAATATAAGGACATAATTGTTTATTAATAAAATACACATTTAAATCTATCTTTTTTTTTAAACAATCTGCAGTACCGGATTACTACATGTGCGTGATTGTATTCTTCTTCTTCCTCAGCCGTTTTCAATCCATCGTTGGATATAGGCCTCCCCCTTGCTCCTCCACATGTCTCTATTCCGGGCACATTGCATCCAATTTACTCCCACAGTTTTTCTGATGTCATCCGACCATCTAGCCTGTGGTCTTCCCACACTCCTTCTTCCCATTCTAGGTTGCCATTGTGATTGTATTACAAAGATTATAATATAAAAGAAATAATATTATATAATAATTTATCTTATTTTATTGAATATAATTAGCTTTGTAGGATTATGCATTTCTTACATCATCTCCTATCCCCATATTTTCTCTTTTTTTGACAGTCTCTTCATCCATGCTTTAATACAATAGCATTAAGTACCATTAAGAAAAAGAAAAATACAACAATAAAGAAAGTAGGTAATCATAGTAATGAGGAAAAGTAGCAGAAGGAATATTCAGTAGAAGATGGCATTGAGTTTGAAATGAAAAAATAAAATGATAGTTAACCTGAATTCTGCAGAGATTTCACAACCAGATTATACTGTTTCTGTACAAGAAACTCCTCCAAACTGATCTCCGATGAGCTCTCAATCTGCTGTTGTATCTTGAACTTTGTCCTTGGACTAAGGTATGTAGACGTGATCCATTGGTTCATTGTTGCCTGGTACTGAAAATAAATAAAACATTTAAGTTGTCTTTATTTCTTATTTCATTATTTTTTCAGGTTAGCAGTTTTTTTTTTGTTTCTAGGGCAATACAAACATGCATATATACCATTGTGCCATGTCCCTTACGGGGCAGGCAGAGAGAACCGAGCGCCATAATCCCCTATTTTTGCACTCATGCACCGTCTCATACACGCTCGTTGATTGTTCAAGCTTCTTATGTTTCCTTGCCATTCATACATCCCTTTCTGGCAGATACTATACCAGGCATCCCTTACTAACAGGTACTATGTCAAATGTTAATTTTAGTTGGGTGTGCCTTTTTTTCCTGTGGAATATTATTATTGTATTTGTTGTGTGGTGGGTGCATGTAGATGATGTATGTAGATGTAATGTATCAATATAATATTGTATGTAAATCTCCAACCTCCAAACAGGCGTAGTCCTAGTGAGGTTGGGATAGTATATATATAAATGATTGTATAAGTGTCGAGATGATATAAATAAATAAATAAATAAATCATGCACCCAAAAACAAGTTGCCACATTCTGCCACAACTTATTAATTATTGTCTTGCCACTAAGAATTAGAATTTACTATATTAGATATGTAACTGATAGAAGTTGTCTATGGTTAGGTTCAAAGTTCGGTATGAATGACAATTTTTGAACATCTCAATAGAGACGAAGTTGGAATATTATAGGAGAACCATGAACTCAAGGCACCTACAGGGCGTACAACCTATATCGGGTCTACATGATCACTTTATGCGCTTGCACATGTAATCACAATTGCGCTTCTAAGCGCAATCAGGTAAACCAACCGATGACAGGTTGAAAGACCTGTAGGTGCTTGATTTCCTGGTTCTTCTATAATATTCCTACTTTATCTCTATTGAGACGTTAAAAATTACCTATCCTAAAAAACTATCCATACCTATCCATAATACAGAATTTCTCAGCTCTTCGTTCGAAGTACAATCAGCAAGATTATGGAATAGCCTTAGTCCGGATATTGCGTCGTCTTAACTCACTTAGTATTTTCAAGAAAAAACTAAAGAAGGAATATTTATCCTTGAACACCTGATCCCGATTTCCTCTCCTGTCCTTACCATATCCTTTTTATTTTTTTTTTTTGTTTAATAGTATTTAAGTGTTATACGTATTTTATTTGATTTCTTTTGCTCTTTTTTATTTGCTGTAGTACATACACAATGTTGTCATACTTTGTAATTTGGTTGGTTGGAAGAAATTGCCTAATGGCAATAAGCCCGCCAGTGTACAATTATATTGTGTACAAGAAGATGTATAAATAAAAAAAATAAATAAATAAAAATTTGTTATAAAAATATCATTTGACTACCGACAGAAAAAAAATGCAATGTTTGCGTATATGCAACTATAAAAATATTTGATTCAGTATTAATAATGTTTCTATAAAAAGAAAAAAGTATCATTATTTTTCCAGGTGTAAATAGTACATTACCTTTATCATTTCCTTTACACACGAGTGCTTGGACTCTGGTAAAGGGAAATATATTTTTTTAAGTGCATCTTTTTCTATATTTTTTTGTTTTTTTTTATACATGTATTATAAATGTTAATACAATAAAGAAAAATAAAAAATTACTCGAATCTTCATCATTCTAAAATACCTAATTGATCTTTGCTAAATAATAGAATTGTATTAAATCTAGATAATTTACCATATCCAGGTGAGGTTTTTCTTTGAGATCCTTGTACGGCACAGAAGTCACATCTTCAATATGCTTCGGTATTGGTTCTCCTTCATCCTGTGGTCCGTGGAACCAACCGTTGATGGTGACGCGAGGAAAGTCAAAAGACAACACTTCAGATACCTAAAACAATATATTATAATATATTATTTATCTAATAAAAGACCACAATACATACAAACATATTTTGTATATATTGAAACTTTAAATTAACTGTGAAATCTATTATGTTGAAATCATTGTGAATAATTGTGTTTAACTTACAAAAATCAAACTTTCACTTTTAATGTACAGTTGATAAATAATAAGTTATTTGTATAGCGCTGTTTAATGATTCGAGATCAGGGTCAGCGTCTTCCCTTGCTGTTACAGGTGCGTATCGCACGGCGGCCAGCGATGGTCTTCCGGTCATCGCTGGTGTCCTGCCTGCTGATCTTGAGGTGCGGGACTTTGTCGCACGTAGAAGTATCAAGCTCAACAGACAGGCTGAACATTTACGAGTGATTGTTTGTGTTGCACCTGGACTTGGTGGTCTGAGTGGGGCCATCAATAGAGTCAGAGAAAGGACGATGGAAGTTTGGCAGGAGCGCTGGGATAGAGGAGGAACTGCTAGGGTTACCTATAAGTTCTTCCCTGACCTAAGAAAGAGGATGAGCATGAGATCGCTGGCACTAAGCCACCATGCGGTGTAGCTCGTGTCAGGACACGTGGAGCTTAAAGGCCGTCTATTTGAGTTAAGCCTAGCGGTGGATCCGTGGTGTGCTTGTGGTACCGGCGCACAGAATGCAGAGCATATCCCTTGGGAGTGCCCTTTGTTGATGAATGCCAGGGAGAATATGATAGGAGGTATGTGTGCTGGCACCGCCCGGCCAGTCTGGTTTGGCGAAGTGCTGGCGAACCATCACAATGTTGCTCGTTTCGAAGAGTTTGTTGATGTGTGGGTCTCACGCTGGGATGAGCTCCGGAGACCGGGTTTACCCCCGGTCGAAGGTCTCGTACAGCAGTGGGCCTAATCTGGCCTGGAGTGATGCTGTGGCGGAGTGGTCGATGACTCGTTGACGTTTCGTGCCGTCCCTTCTCCCTTCGTGGAGGTGTCTAATCAAGTGCCCCCATCTGGGTGGGTCCTCTTTCCTCGCGTCGAGGTTAGCTATCGCACCTGGTGATGCGGGTGCGATGGCTCTTTTGAAATGTCAGGACGCCTCTGTCCTGGCTCCCTCACCTATTAATCTAAGGCTTAAGACTAAGATAGTAGTATTAAGACAATTAGCTTGTAAGATGTATAGTTATAGTATGATGCTAGTTATAAGTACCTAGAAATTAAGATTAGTTTTAATTAGTAAGATGCATTAGGTAGGCTTCATCCTTGAATGAGGGCACTGAGAGTCTATAATTTAGCAGGCGGGGTTTGTTTGTTGTTTGTTGCTGAGATACCTGGGTAAGCGGTGGGTGACTTTCAGTGTTAATGATGTTGGCATTCACTATTGTTTCGAGATGTATTAGCCCCGACACAGGTTTTTTCTTGCTCATTTTATATTTTCTTCTTATGTAAGAAGAAGAGTATGTAATAGAACGATATATGATAGAATAAAAAATGAGGACATAAGGAGGGAATGCAAGATGAAGAAGAGTATTATAAATAAAATGAAAGTGAATTCCTTGAGGTGGTTTGGACATATTGAAAGAATGAACGATGAACGACTGACCAAAAAAATATACATGGGTGCAAGAGATGGAGTGAATAGCAGAGGTCGCCCCAGAAAGGGATGGCATGACCATGTGAATGATATTTTGAAAGAAGGAAACATAAAAAGTTTGAACAATCGACGAGCATGTATGAGACGATGCATGGATGTAAAGGAAGCCAGAAATGTGTGCAAAAATAGAGAAGTATGGCGCTCGATTCTCTCTGCTTACCCTGTAAGGGACATGGCATGATGGTATGTATGTATGTATTTTATATTTATAATGACCAAAATACACAATAAATTATGACAATTATTTACATTGTATCTAGATGTATAAAAACTGTATTCAATGTTATTTTACAAAAATATATATAAATAATATACAATTATTATACCTGATGGAAAGTGTTACTTCCAACTTTGAAGAAAGCGAAAGTATTGTTTGAAGGTAGCAAGGATTTGACTGTCACAGTAGGCAGACCTTTGCTGTCTGTTGTTAGAAATTCCAAGGCTCCACCCATGTTTTTTTTCCAACCATTCTAAAATATATACAACAGTCAAATAAATTATACGTGAAATTACTTTGAATTGAACATATAACATCAGAGGAAATATTAAACTACAAATCGTAGTAAGCTAGTTATAATGGAATGTTCGAACCCCACCCTAACTGCCTCGAACAATTTCGTTCACCTATAGCAGAGGTTCCCAACCCTGTGCCCGCGGAACGATTCGTATGTGCCCGCCACCATTCGACAGAGACAGAATTTTTTCATAAACATTAATTAAAAATGTGAATTATTTTTATTTATTTGTTAGTTTTAATTTTTTTGAGTGCCTAGGTTTATTAAATACGTTCGTATATTTGCGATATTGTATGTATGAGTGGTTCCTTTACTGACAGTACTTGTCGTTTATGATTGTTTGCTAACAGGATTATCGTCATACTCTCATAATTATGAGAAGTTATGGAAGGAGTTCGTCGCTTAAAAACAGGTGGTTCCCGCCACCCTACCGATATTTTATAATGTGCTCTAGAGTACAAAAAGGTTGGGAACCCCTGACCTATAGCATAAACATAACATTCATTCTTTAAGAAAACAGACACTAGCAATTGAGACAAGTTAGTTACAAGTGATGACATTACAAAGTGAAAAATATTCAATATTTTAGATATATGTAAAATATAAATTAATTAGAAAAAGAGACATAGGAGATTTGTCAATAAAAGTTAATTGTTTTCTAAAATATAGTCTATTTGGAAACAATTGAAAACCACCATAGTTCAGAAGAATATTCTCTGTAGAAGAGAATAGTACTCAAAGATAAGAAAAAGATGATTGATTTTTAAAATGTAGATGATACACTTACTCATTATTTTTGCCAAAAAAAAAAATACAGTGATATGATTACAAGAAAATATTTTTTTTTATAAAAAAGGAATGATCATAAAGCATGTTTGTCTAAATGGACATATTGCCAGTATTAAATGACAGGCAAGACAGTGTGGACAACATAGAAAGAAAAAAAAACAGACACGGAATTCTTCTAATGTTCAGATTTTAGTAGATACTTGTCATATTATTATTATTACTATCTAGGACTACGACCATACTTGATCAATTGTGCTCCTCCCTTTATTTCTCCCTTTACTAATTTTAACTTAATTTTAACTTATTGTATTTTTTTTTTAAGTTTTATGTTTCACCATTTTCAATGTGTTAGCTATAGGACTAATTTTAAATTATTTTTTTGCAAACTGAAAGCGCCCTTGAGGTGACCACGGTTGTCACTAAACGGCGCTTTATAAATTGTCCTTATTATTATTATTATAGTTGTCAGTTCAAACACAGTTTGGTTTCTTGAATAAAGAATATTTATATTAAGACATGGATACTAACTATAGGCAGCACCATATTTCGTAACAAAAAATAGAAAGAAAAAAGTGAACAACTTACCGCTGAACCAGAATTCAAAATGAAATTTTCGCTATTTGTTTCTTTGAGACTATTGTTAATTTTAAATTCATCTTTGGGGACATTTAAACTATCGACTAGGTCCGATGTGACTTCATCTTTAGTTTCCTTCGATGAGTCAACATCCTCACAGCTGTCTTTGGCTAGGCCATCGGCGTCACACTCGGTAGATTCTTGCGGTGTCGAACTTTTGCCCTCCGAGTCGTTTGTCGCATCGTCGACTTTGTCCGCCATAAGGTCCCAGGGAGCCATGTAGTAAATAAAAGCAACCTTCCTGTCTCCCATGAGATCGTCGTGGACCAGCAAGTGATCTCCGGGGCCGTACAGAGCGCAGGATGCGGAGACGTGTGTCAGTTTTAAATTGGTTATTTTTTCCACCTGAAAAATATATTTATCTTTTATTAAGTGGAATATATTGCCTCCAGATGTCCGCAGTGCTCGAGGCATGAGCACTTACTCTAAAGGACTGAAAACAACTTTGTATTGAAGAGCAATAATAGACGAAAACATCAGCGCTCTTGGAATGATCCTGAATTATTAAATGGCGATGTAAAAATTATTACCACCATCATGGAAATTTTTTACTACGCCGTAATTTTTAGATTACGCCGCTGTCGTGGAATTTTCCATCATATCTAATATATAAATCGATACCTTCTACGTAAACTACCGTAAGCCACATTTTTACGATTTTGAGTTTTTTACATATTTGGGTTCCTTTTGGATCGATCTATCAAAAACACAAATAAAAAAATTTCAATTCGTCCTACAAATACGTTTTTTACAGACTTAAAATATAATATCTAAAATTTAGAACGACGTGTAGTACGGTATAAACACATACAATTGTTTACGCGGAAAAAACGCAGAGAATTCTGTGGCGCTAGTGTAGCATTTTTCCAAAAGTATTGACTCTGTTGAAACTATTTAAATCATAAATTTTAAATAATATTTTATTTATAACTCATAATCAATATGAATGCAATATGTTAATATTTGTGTTTCCTATGAACATTTGAAACTTTAAACTGCTCTCCTCTAAATTTGACTTTTTGCACTTACGGTAGTTTACGTAGGAGGTATCGAAATATTAGTGCAAACTTGTTTATTTATAAAATTTTAATGACATCAATGCTATAAAAATTAAAATAGGTACTCTGTTTTTTCTTTCTACAATTATCATATTCCTATCCAGGATGACTGTTTCGCCCGGTGAAGTACACAGAACAGTATGTTTTTTTCTTATATATTATTATATTGAATAAAAATTAAGCAAAATAAAGAAGGTTTTTTAATTTATATTCAATCTAAGAGTCTTCTAATATACTAAAATTTAGACGAATCAGAATAGGACATACTGTGTACTTCACCAGTTGAAAGGCGAAACATTTATCCTGGATAGGAATTAAATAATTGTAGAAGAAAAAAGTGTTTAATTTAAATAATTCAATTCCACACATTCAATGCTGTCAGTGTGAAAAATATAATAAGTGGCATGTCAGTGTTTTTTTTTATGAAAAATGCAAGGTGCTAGATTAGCGAGTTTGTAATGTATTCAATTTATGTATATGTAAATAGATATCTTACCCATTTCATAACTTCATCTTTCAGCAGATCGTAAAAGGACTTGATCGCTCTCTGCCACGAGAGACTGACGAGATCTTTACTTCTGTGAAACTCGTACAGGTCCATTTTTCTCCGCGACCAATCCAAAGTAGTCATATCGTCAATAATATTGTTGACAATGTCAGCGTTCTCCACAAAGTTGTCCAGGACGCACAGTCTGAACGGCTGCGAGTGCAGTGTCAGGTTCTCGCTCGTAAAGTCCTCGCACCTCGACCAGTGGTGCAGAAACTTCTGTTCAATCTCCTCGGACACAAAGCACCTGTTGAACTTTGGATCGGACAAACGGGGGGCCCGCGTCTTCAACGCTACGGAGCACTGTGAGAGCAGGGAAGGGGCGTTGGAGACAACTAAGGTGGCGTTCTCGCCATCCGGTTCGGAATCATACTCGCTGGATTCAGAGTAGCTGTCGGAAGAAGAGTAATCTGAAAGAATGAATAAGATTATTATTCCTCACTAACCCAAGGGAATATAGTGGGGAGTTATGATTTCGCAATTTTTAAGGCTATTATTTTTATTGCAGATTATCAACTTGTATCATGCTGAGATTGTATTCTGAAAGTTTCATCACAATGTATCTGTGTGTGTGTGTGCTATGTACTATGTACGGCGTGTTCATTATATTTTATCGATTATAGACTAAAGTACTCATTCAATTCTTTTCAAATTTTGCTAATGTAATAAGTATCTAATACTCACTTAGGCTGCCTGTCCATTGATGCGGAGCGAGGAGGCGGAGCGGAGAAACGGAGAAATATTAACCAATAGGATTGCATAAAACCTCCGCTCCTCGATTTTATGCAATCCTATTGGTTAATATTTCTCCGTTTCTCCGCTCCGCCGCCTCGCTCCGCATCAATGGACAGGCAGCCTTAGACCCCATTAGATTATGAAGGATATGTGAATAGTGCTTCTCAATATTTTTAACTGTCAAATATTTCAAAGTGACCCCAAGCTCAGGAAACTTAAAATTTGAAAATTTAATTTTCAAATTAGTAAAAAGGCACTTCACTTTCATAAAATGGCATTGAAGAGTTATCATGTTTCCATAATAAAATAATTTAACAAAGTCATTTCATGAAAATGCCGAATATTTTCTGTAAAAAATTTGAATAGTTTATAAACTTGACTTGTTAGTGAGGAGTTTAGCATTGGCCACAACCCACTCGTTTTTTCTCTGATCCCACATATCTGACATAAACTACAATTTCAGGTCAAGGTATTGGTACATAAAATGAGGTGGAACGGTGGAATCCCAAATGATTTCAAGGTTTAAATATAAATTTGATATTAATGTCACATTTATATAGCGGAAAAAGTATTTGCTTTTCAAGATTTATATCACTTTGTTAACAGCATGTACTTTTTGATACAAGTGTTGAGTACTGTTTCAATATTCATTGAGAACTATTCGAAAGATATTAAAATACGTTATATATTGATTGTCACCACATTTTTGTAGCACAGTCATGCAGTGCGTTCCAAGAAATTTTGTTTTTGTCATGTCTATAGATTATTAATCTGTGTCTGATACTCTTTTTTTATTTATACTTATCATATATCCTTGCTTTTAAAAAAAAAAGTATTTTAGCTTTCTTCACGAAAATATGTTGTATATCACATATTGGATGATTTACAATATTTATCCGTGTTTCATACATTATAAGGTAATTTAGCGTGTATTTTTATGTACATCCGTATAACCAGCAAGTGCCTTAACAGTAAAATGACAAAAACAAATACGTACCTCCTCTTAACCGTTTAGCTTCCGAGGAACTTGCCTGGTACGATTTTACAAGGCACACCGAGGAATCATCACTTTCCGTGTCTGATATAGTAATAACAGACATCCTTCTCTTGACCGACTTCTTCGATTCATCATAATCTTTTTGGTTTGTGTCCATATCAACATTCAAATCACTTGTGTTTGCCTGTTCCTCTTTGTCATTTACTTGACCAGATACTTCTTCTGTAGGGCTATAAGGCTTTTCCTCTCTGCTATCTTTTTTACCAGATACGTCTTCCGTTGAGCTAAAAGGGTTTTCCTCTATGTTATCTATATGACCAGATACTTCTTCCGTTGGGCTATAAGGCTTTTCCTCTCTGTCATCTTTTTGGCCAGATACATCTTCCGTTGAGCTAAAGGGGTTTTCCTCTATGTTATCTATTTGACCAGATACTTCTTCTGTTGGGCTATAAGGGTTTTCCTCTCTGTCATCTTTTTGGCCAGATACGTCTTCCGTTGAGCTAAAAGGGTTTTCCTCTATGTTATCTATATGACCAGATACTTCTTCCGTTGGGCTATAAGGCTTTTCCTCTCTGTCATCTTTTTGGCCAGACACCTCTTCCATTGAGCTAAAAGGGTTTTCTTCTATGTTATCTATTTTACCAGATACTTCTTCTGTTGGGCTATAAGGTTTTTCCTCTATGTCATTTATTTGACCAGATACTTCTTCTGTTGGGCTATAAGGTTTTTCCTCTATGTCATCTATTTGACCAGATACTTCTCCCGTTGGGCTATAAGTGTTTTCTTCTATGTTATCTATTTGACCAGATACTTCTTTTGTTGGGCTATAAGGTTTTTCCTCTATGTCATCTATTTGACCAGGTACTTCTCCCGTTGGGCTATAAGGGTTTTGCAAGTCTCCTTCGTCGTCCATTTTATCAGAATCTTTGGGTTCCGAATTGTTCATGTCGATATTGTTTTCGGTTGACGGCGGGACGTCTAAAGCATCATTCGGGCTACTATCATCCATTTGGCCACAACCCACTCGTTTTTTTCTCTGATCCCACATAGCTGACATAAACTACAATTTCAGGTCAGGGTATTGGTACATTCAAGGTTTAAATATAAATTCAATATTAATGTCACATTTATATAGCGGAAAAAGTATTTGCTTTTCAAGATTTATATCACTTTGTTAACAACATGTACTCTTTGATACAAGTGTTAGTACTGTTTCAATATTCATTGAGAACTATTCGAAAGATATTAAAATACGTTATATATTGATTGTCACCACATTTTTGTAGCACAGTCATGCAGAGCGTTCCAAGAAATTTTGTTTTTGACATGTCTATAGATTATTAATCTGTGTCTGATACTCTTTTTTTATTTATACTTATCATATATCAAGTTTTTATGTATTCAAAATACCTACTTACATAAAACAGTGATAATTCAACAAAAAACAATAAGAACAGGAGGGCAAGTCTGGTCGACCGGCGGAATCAAATCCATCCATGTTTACCCATCTCATGGATATAATTATCTTATGGAGTTTGATAATATCTTAAAATGTTATAGATCTCCATATGATAATTATATCCATGATATGGGTAAACATGGATGGTTTTGATTCCGCCTGTTGACCAGACATGCCCCCCTAGTTTACAAAAAACAACAAATAAATTGTGCATATAAAAAAATAAGTAGGTACCTAACTTGCACATCCCCAATCAATATGTCATATATAATGACTATTCAAAATTTTAAATTAACAAACATAATATTACTTAACTTCTTAAAGTCAAATAACACCAACTTTAATTAATTTAATATCAACAAATTTAATAAAATTATGATATTTTCACCAAGGCAAAAAGCACTCTCCCTAGGGTGAATCGCCAGTTAACAAAAAAAAAGTAGGTACCTATCTGATCCGATCCCAAATTTGTATTTTTGTTTTACCTATACTTACCTATAAACCTGTCACCTGCGTACTTCCAAATTATCGACTAGAAGGATTAAAACATACCTACCTACCACATTATTCTCCGTTACAAACGCAGGTTCTTAGTGAAAAGTTTGAGATTGGATTGATTTGGAGTAGAGAGTAGGGCTGCAGGTGTTTTTCATATTTTATCTTTTATTATTTGTAATGATATAATAATACAGTATAACTCCTATACAACACATATGTTAGAAACCACCTAGAGTATGGATCCCAAATATGAAACCCTCAGTATCAGAATTCCAAACAGATAATTGATAGAATTCAAAAATGATTTTCTAAATATATACAAAATCATTTTTGAACCTTACTAATAAACGTGTTGTAAAAGTTACCGTTTAACACCCGTGTAGGCAAAAACATTACCAATCATCGCTGTGTAGCAGATCAGTTGATCAACGACTGTGTATCTCTCATACAAATTTTACATACCGTTTGCATACCTGTTCTAGGTAGTTTAGCGAGTGTTTTAAGACAAATATCATCTATCACAAACCAAATTTTATTGTGATATGCGTGTTTATATTGTTATATCTTGGAATAATATCATGAAACCTCTACAAATTATTATATTCTCGGTAGTTGTGCATTTTAGGAGCGAAAAATTGTAAAAAAATTTGCTCTTTTACAATATCCACAATGTTGTTTGCTTGGGTATTTATCTGATGAAATTTTTCGTAATATTTTCCATATTCCTATTTTGAAATGTGAAAAACATATGAAAATATTAACTCCGACAAATGTCAAAATTATTATGGCGGATGGCGGCTGCACGAGTGCGAAATTACAACGTTGTCGGATTATTTTTTGTTGTATGCTTGTTGTTACTACCCAGTCTTTATACAGCGTTTATTAGTAAGATTTTCAAATAATCGCTGCACGGGCTTTACACGATGACTCTAAAACACTGGTCAACGGGTGTGCAGTAGATTTTTATTAGAAGACTGATAATGTATAAATTGTATGGGAGCTTAAACTCTATTTCTGATGTACAAAATCATCTAAAAATTCCACCACTGGAAATAAGAAGAACAATCAATGATAACGACCCAACTTTTTTATATAAAATCTTAAATAAGAAAAGTGGTCAAATTGGAGTTCAACCATAGTTCAATATTTGAGCCACATTTAAAAATAACACTTTTAATGTCAAGTATTAAGAGGCTATATAGTATATTTTGAAAATAATTTCCCCAGTACCTTCAAACAATATGTCTTCGAATAAAGAATAGTTTGTATTTACATCTTTATTCTATTGCATGAGTTTTTTTGAAATTTGAATTTGTTTGATACTTTTGTTGTAAAATTAGTTTTAGTAAAACCCTTTTCAATTTTATGATTGTATGTAACTAAAAAAAACAACAAGGCCTATGAAGTAGATTTATACCTCAATCGAAAGAGAATATGAAAATCTACCGGATGAGTTTTTTATTATTATAATATTTTAATTACAATTCTTGCTATTTTAAAAAAACAACCTCTAAATTTTACCTTTCTTCATGAAAAAATGTTGTATATCACATATTAGATTATTTACAATATTTATTTGTGTTTCATACATTATAAGGTAAATTAGTGTGCATTTTCATGTACATCCGTTTACCCAGCCTATACAAAGTGCCTTAAATCACTACAGTAAAATGACAAAAACAAATACGTACCTCCTCTTAACCGTTTAGCTTCCGAGGAACTTGCCTGGTACGATTTTACAAGGCACACCGAGGAATCATCACTTTCCGTGTCTGATATAGTAATAACAGACATCCTTCTCTTGACTGGCTTCTTCGATTCATCATTATCTTTTTGGTTTGTGTCCATATCAACATTCAAATCACTTGTGTTTGCCTGTTCCTCTTTGTCATTTACTTGACCAGATACTTCTTCTGTTGGGCTATATGGCTTTTCCTCTCTGGTATCTTTTTGACCAGATACGTCTTCCGTTGAGCTAAAAGGGTTTTCCTCTATGTTATCTATATGACTAGATACTTCTTCCGTTGGGCTATAAGGCTTTTCCTCTCTGTCATATTTTTGGCCAGATACGTCTTCCGTTGAACTAAAAGGGTTTTCTTCTATGTTATCTATTTGACCAGATACTTCTTCTGTTGGGCTATAAGGTTTTTCCTCTATGTCATCTATTTGACCAGATACTTCTCCCGTTGGGCTATAAGGGATTTGCAAGTCTCCTTCGTCGTCCATTTTATCAGAATATTTGGGTTCTGAATTGTTCATATCGATATTGTTTTCGGTTGACGGCGGGACGTCTAAAGCATCATTCGGGCTACTATCATCCATTTGTTTTTTATCTTTTTTCTTTCTACGTGGTAATCAACGCCTCCATCTAGAAAATGACTTAATTCGCTAACTGAATCTAAACCACGAATTATTTTAAATTCCAATCTGTATATCGCGTACAAAATGACATGTATTTTAAACACAAATAACCTACAAAATGCTTTTGCTTTTGACACAACACAACAGTCAAGTCACCATAGATAATTCAGTACTTTTCTTTTTTGTGTTGATGCAATACTTACTATGTAGATGATGTCGGCGATGGCATTTCCTGGAACAGTCCCCGTACCATAGATTTATATTATTATATCCAAGGCCCTCTGGATTCATTCGTTTTTCTCTTAGAAAGGCCGAAAGGCAGGAGATAAAAATGGCCGGCGCATAAGTTGTACGGAGTTTTGACAACTACCATTATTGGCGATACACTTTGTATAGGTACAATAAAACTAGATTAAGACACAAATCCACTAAAAAATTCGTTTTCTGATGAAAATATAAACACAAAATTCTTTTTCTGATTGATCATAAGTGAAATCTCGAAGGATACATTTTAGTCACCTTATGGTGATCGAACGTATTTCGTATTTAAAAAAATAGAATCACAATCAAGATATCAAAATCAATCAGCAAATCCAGAGGGTGGTGATATATCGCAGTATGTCTAAATAATTATTAGTACATAGCACACAGTCTACTATAATAGCCTTAGATTGCCGAAACGGTCGTCATGTTAAAAGGAGAAAATATATGTAGAACAACCTCATAAAGTTCTACATCATAAATACCACCAACATTTACAATAATATAAAAACTTAATTTGTGTTTGATTTCTATGTACCTTGACAGAGAACACACTTTTTAGAATCATATTATTGTACTTCTTTAGAACCAGCAAATCTATACATTGATTTTGTCTCCCTAAAGCTGTCGTAATAGAAAATGATGGATAGGTGGAATCAAATCTTTTCATGTCAATCAACATCAAAACACTTTTTAAGAAACATTTGGGAATTTGGCTTTAATACATAGATCAGGATAGGACAGAAAGCATTCTTTTAGGAACTCGCACACTAAATATTTTTTAATCAGTCGATAGTTTGGTCGGGGTCTTAATCAGTATAAACATCTATGCAAGTGCGTATATTTCAATGATTCGATGTCGGCCGATCTGAAAAAAACTAGCAAGCAGTCCAATCTGACCAAACTATCAGCTGGCTAAAAAGTCTCTAATGTGCGAATGCCCTTATAGTGAGTATTTATCACATATGTCATCTGCTGTCTGGAAAAACTCACTATCTGCACATGTTGGCAAAATTGAGTTACATAACTATATTACCATAATCAAAACCCCTCTACATCTGGAAATAATATTTAGTGTGCAGATGGGTCGATGGCAGAGCGGTGAGCGCGCTGGGCTTGTAATCCAGTGGTCGCGTGTTCGAATCCTGCCTCTACCGATTTCGTTCACCTATAGCACAAGCATTTATTTGCTTATTTTAGGGAAAGTAGGAAGATGTATATGTACTTGTTTAACAAGGACATATTCATTTTTTTTGAAAAAAAAAAAAATATGTTCATAATATAATGTCCTGTTGCGGAGATTTTCAGGAAAAATTTTCATTAGATGCAATTTTTTTAATATGTTGTCTGGAAAAAGTCTAAAATTTATAGATAAATACATTATATTTATTTATAAATATATTTACCTGTATGTATAAATAAATATAGAGTAAATAACAACTTCCAGAGAAAAACGTGTTAATAATGATAATATTTAGGATTTACATAAAGCCACTTAATGATTTAGGATCATTCCGAGGGTGTTGATCATGAGGGTTGATAGTATAGTTCAATTATAGTATAAGCTGATTGTTGAGTCTGTCCACTTTTCTTATGAACATAGTTACTCTGTGATCCAGACAACTTGAGTTTGAGATGCTTTCCAAAATTTTCTTTTCTCTAACGCTGTTCTTGAATAAATTGTGGTGCTACGTTGTCCAAAGCTTTGAACACAGTAAGATGAATCTTATATTCAATGTTAGATGTATTTATTCACAGAAATCTTATGACATGTAAAAAAGTTATGTGGTAATTTGAATAAAACACAATATATTTACATTGCTTTGTATAATATATTAGTCACAAAATTATACAGAAAATAATTATAATACTCAATGACTAGATTTATAGAATAATAATAATCATATATTACTTCAGATACATAGACTAAAATGGACTAGAAAATATAGTTTGCATTCAAACTCATCCTATCTATATCATATTAAAAATAACCTTCAAAGATATATAAATAAACAAATTTTACTAGAGAGAACAACCATTATGTGATTTGAAATAATAAAGATAATCACAGATTGAAGATAAAATGAGCAAAAGGCAAAAAATTATGAAAAATGTATAATATAGATCACAAAAATTCTACGGGGAATTATAAAAAGATCTTTCTTACGAACGCTAGTTCATAATTGAAAGACCCAATAATGATTCTTTAATTTTGTTTATTTCAAAAACTGCTATGTATTTTAATTATTTTCAAATTCATACCGAGTTTACGACATTTCTCAAGTGTTATATTATGAGAGTGGATTGTTTAAATAAGGTTTTATAAAAACATGAACACAATTTCAGTATAATCAATGACCTTAAGCTTACCGTCCACAGAGGAAGGATCGGATTTTTGTCTCCTAGCAACGACGTCGTTATTGCCGATAATCCAAAGTGCGCGCATTAATTTCAATATAGAATAATAAAATCCATCTGATGCACTGTGTCGGCTGTGCTTATGTGAACCGTTACTCTATACTGCAAATCCGATCCCATCTTCTAAGAACCTACTTTTGTAATGGAGAATAATGTGGTAGGTAGGTAAGTTTTAATCGTAATGGTAGATAATTTCAATGTACGCAGGCGACGGGGAAATTCTAAATGAAAATTTGAAATTGAGATCGATTCGAGTACGACTACTGTACATAGTAAGACTACTGATATTATTTTAGTGTGGTCCTATTTTCACAGATTGATAAGAAACAATAAACAAAATGACTAAAAGTAATCCAATAATTTTTTATAATAGTCCTTCTAATGATAATGCCTCGAAGTCAAAATTTCAAACACTGTTCGCTTTCGAAAAGGGCTATTTTTTATTTGTTGTTGTTAAAGAAACATTAAGTCCCATACAAAAAATGACGTTTTGCGAAAGCGAATAGCGTTTGACAATTTGACTCAAGCCTGATTTGTCATTAGGACCAGATAAATTTTTTTTCTTAGGTAGTAAAAAATGTTTCTATCAAAAGAATCGTAATGTTGCCGTATTGAAGTGTCATACAATACTTAAATTAAAACAACTAACAAATTGATATGTATAAACAAAAAACAGTATGAATATCTTTAGATATAAGTAGAATTGATATAAAGATAATAATTAAAAATAAAATAGAAAATTTAATTCATGTAAAATATAAATTTAAAAATTAAACTAATGAAATTCTCTGGCGTCACAAATTATCGACTAAATTTTAATATGTATAAATAAATTTGATATGATTAGCGAATACAAAAATAAGAAATTTATGAAATAATCATTAAAAATAAAGCATTATAACCATAATGACACAATTTGTTATTTAAGTAAAAAGTAAAAACACTGATATCTATGGTATAATTATACACAAAGATTTTTATTACAATATACTAGATGTCGTAGTTAGCAAATTTTGTATGAATCGAAGTGAGGCATTTTTCCGGGGGATTATTGACGTTTTGGTGGGCAGACCACATCGTTTTTCTATAGAGAATAACGGACAATGTGAATTGCTTTCGAATTTATTTGTCGAAAAAAACACTTTATTTATTGAGGTTTAGAGATGTTTAGAGACTGAGATCTATGATGTGTTGAAATGTAAGGAAAACTGAAATATGTTGCCAACCAAAACGTCAAAAGTGCGATATTCCGTTACTCACGTTTTTCACGGAGTACTACATCTAGGTATATTATATAAAAATCTATGATTATACATAATAGTGATGTAGGATAATTTGATTTTAATTTCACTAGCATTAACAAAGACATTTTACTTTTAACACAATAAAAAGGCGAATGTCATTTAACACAATGAAATAGTCTATGATTTATGTAATACATATTAAATCACTAGCTACTGTGGAATGTTTTAAACATTAAACAAATGTTTCTATATTCATATAACGTAATACAAAAATTGCACACTAATAAAAAAGGCATAATTTGATAGGTTTTATAGCACACAAATGCATAAAAAAAATCACTACAAGACATAAAACTTTCTTAAAAGAACCTTATTTGGAAGGACGCTGGAACAATAATAGTCAGGATTTACAAGACATTATTCAAGATTTTTACAATCAAAAATATTTATATATATACTGACAGAAATACAAATATTTTATCAATGCAAAAATGACACCTTTAACTAACATTGTTTTTATACTTGTAAACAATAGTTTAATCATAGGTTTTCATATAATAAACTAGACGTCGTAGTTAGCAAATTTTGTTTGAATCGAATGTGAGTCATTTTTCAGGGGGGATTTTTGACGTTTTGGTTCCAGACCACATCGTTTTTCTATAGAAAATAACGACTAATGTGAATTGTTTTCGGATTTATTTTTATTATTATTATTATTAAATGTTATCAGACAGGCAGCTATGCTGATATGTCTGATCTCACAACAGTTTTCACTTGTTCAGTCTGTCAAGTCTATTTTTGAACACATTAACACTTTGTGCAACAACAAGTTCCGGTGGCAAACTGTTCCACGCATCCACAACTCTATTGGTCAAGAAATGCTTCCAGGGATTCTGCCTGAAACTGTGTTTATCTAGCTTCAAACTATGACCTCTTAAATTAGTATTTTGGTTGAGGCAGAACATCAGCTTCAATTCAGGGCAGTCATAGTGTTCGTTTAGTATTTTGTAGGTTTCTATGAGATCCCCTCTCTTTCTCCGTTCCTCAAGAGTAGTGAGGCCCAACACATTCAGACGTTCTTCATATGTTAAGCATCTGAGGCCATTTCCCAGTTTGGTAAACCTTCTCTGCACCCTTTCCAGCATGCTTATTTGTATAAAAAACATTTAAAAAAATAATTTAGAGAACATTTATCTAGGATGTGTTGAAATATAAGGAAAACTGAAATATGTTGCCAACCAAAACGTCAAACTCGCGATATTCCATGACTCACTTTTTGCACAGAGTACTACATCTAGGTATATTATAATAAAAATCTATGAGTTTAATATTTTGTTGAGAAAAAAGATAGTTTCTAAAAGAATAATTACATCTATGCACAGAGACGTGGAGGCCATTAACAGAATTCGAAATTTAATTGCAATAACTGATATTCATATGAGGTTCAAAACCATTGATTCTCGATCCAAAATATAGAACCATATTTTGACAAATAACATTTTTGTGATTGTTTCTGCATTTTCAATTCCAGCGTCATTAAACAGAAATACATTTAGGTAGTCAAAGATAACGCTATAAACCCACCATAATAATACCTCGAAGCAGCCTATTAAATATCATACAAATTAATCATTAAATAGCACATATTATAAATAAATTATTTCTTCAATTATCTTGCAAATTCAGACAAAATACAAAAATACTGAATCAGCAGCACCTTCTCACTCACCTGAGATCACAAGACATACAAAAATATGGTTAGTTACAAAGTGTGTGTATTGGTTTTTATTAATATTAAATATATAAACGTTATCAATTAAATTATTTGTACATTTTGCATAAGCGTGTGCTAAATTAACATATTTAGTTCATCAATATAATATATATGTAATGTCGTTTGACTCGCACCCATATAACAGACAACGACCAACGTAAGCAATACATTATATACATTGTAAGGCAGTTAATTAACCACGCCATATAACTTTTACTCATTGAAGATTTAACAATTAAAACAGAGGTAAAAACATGAATAATCAATAATAATTTCATTAATACAGAGGAAGTTCATAATTATAAAGTAAATATTAATAATAATGAACACTTCCTTGCACCCTGTGCAAGTGGCGAGTTTATTGCCGTATGGCAATTTCTTCCAACTAACCAGTGTTTTCAGCCCAGAGAAGCAATATTTGCGTGAGAAATAAATTTAAGTAAATATTAAATTTATTTATAAAAATAAGACACTTTTATTCCACACTGAGTACAATTGACTAGCATCTTCGGAGGCACAATATATACTAAATATGTTACTACAAAATTGAATAAACAATATTAATATTATAGAACAAGGGGTGTGTAAAGATGCACTTCCGAAGATGCTAGTTGTACCTAGCGCAAGCGCTTAGGCTAATTCAATTGAACTCATTGTGGATTAAAATGGTGATTATTTATTTATTATTTCTCGGGCAACTAACAGGTACTATGTCAAATATTAATTTAACAAGCACCCAATAACAAGTTACCACATTCTGGAGACTTACGATATTAATCGTCTCACAGATCCAGACTGAAAACACAATTAAAAACTGTGTCTCCACCGGGAATCGAACCCGGAACCTTTGGATCAGCAGTCAGATACCCAACCAACTGAGCCACGAAGGCCGACAACGCCGTGTTTTATTTTTATAAGTAAATTTAATATTATTTACTTTAAAACATGAATAATCTCTAATTATTTTTTTGGTTTTGATAGTAAAATTGAAAATGGTTTGTGGTATAATTATAGATAAGATTACTTCAGGATAGGAAGGGATGACATTGAATTCTGGAGGTTGTATTAAATATGGAAAACTGTACAGTGGACTTTCAATGATAAAACAAACAATTATTTAAAAAAAAAACAAAGCAAACTTATAAACAAAGTTTTTGCCAATTTGAATTTTAAAGTGAAAATTGTAAATATTAGGTTTTACTGTAAAAGCTTTCATTGAGATATTATATTTGTTATGAAAAATGTTTCGTAATGAATAATGAAGTATGGTTGAAAAGATAAATATTGACATAATATGAATTCATTAGACACTAAAAAAACCTAATACAACTTCTCAAGAATTCAAGTGTTAAAGTACAAAACATCAAGCTATTTCAATTATAAACTAATAATAAAGTAATTAATAAATAATTATATACACAGTAAATATTTCTAAAATAAATAAATATTGAAACAGTAATAAAGAAAGTTGTAATAAAAAAAGGTATTACAAACAAAAAGTCAACAAGTTGTAAGGAAACAACGCTTTAAACGTAACAAATATCAACAAACAACTTAGAAAGCATGTAATGTTGTTTATGTGTAGAAAAGCTACGCTTATTGGGTTGGCTAACTTCGACAGACGCGGCATTGGCTTGAGTCCTGGGTTTGATTTCCAGCAGAGGAGAAATTATTAAAAAAAACTATTTCTCACGAAAACCTTGTTTCATTTTAAATATATTTTTAAAGTTTTCGTATCACATAGACAACACTACAAGAAAAACATTGTGCAAAGACAAAGTAACATCTTTGTGCAACAAGAATAGTTCACAAATAAACGAGATTAAAATTATACAAGGAAAGAATCCACACGGCCGGAAATAATTTGACAAGGCACATATTACAAAATTGTTTGTTTTTGCAGTGCCTGATATCGATAATTCAACGAAACAAAGTAAGATATAAAATACTTGAGCATGTGTGACGGTGCAACTCAACTTTGTTCCACGTTCTACAATGTAAACCGGCCTCGAGTTTCTAACATTATTACTCATGATTCATATACGACATACGTACAATAACCAACATGTATGAACCAAGTGTATAACTGATAAATAAAAAAAGCATAGATACACTGACACCAAATCTCTACAAGAAAAGGCAGAGAGAATCATCCGGTCATATCTTGGCAGGAATCTGTGGCATCATTAATATTCAAATTTAATCATATACATTTTATTCAAACATGTAATAATTCCATCATTCACAAATTTAATCACATACACTTTATTCAAACATGTAACAATTCCATCATTCACAAATTTAATCACATACATTTTATTCAAACATGTAATAATTCCATCATTCACAAATTTCATCACATACATTTTATTCAATCATGTAATAATTCCATCATTCAACATTATATGGTGTGATATACCTTTCTTGGTAGCTTATTATCTCATTCAAACTTATAATATATTATTTTTTGACAATCATTCATCCTCTATGTGGCTGATTATCACTTTATCAACTTCTTTAATTTCTACTTTTATCTGTCAATTATACACAATTTTATTACACATTACTATGAATTTGCCAATATCGACTTAGGTGATTTTATACCTAATGTGACGACAGGCAGACTTCCATGAAAATAGCTATGCACAAACATGCCCAAATCAGAATGACAATCTTAAGAGATATACTTTATTTATATGCAGATGCATCTCAGTGATCTACTTTCATGCATTAATTCTACTTTCATGCATTTTCTGACACACCATTGTCCATTATTCATTTACATTCAAATTTCATTCATATACATTAAGTTTCCTTCAAATTAAATAAAAGAATAGAACAAATATAAGATACTCTTTTAATAGTACATAATCTTTGACCAAAGACATTGTTCATCATTCGACAATGAATAATGGTCATTAAGATAGATCAATAAATAATTATAGTATCACCGAATAAATATACTAATAATATAATATCATTATAAAACATGAATTGGGAAAATAATATAAAGACAATTTATTATAAAGATATTGTAAAAATACTAAAATAATTTCATAATAAATAGCTTGTTAATCAAAACTAATCAAAAACAGATTTGGTTTCATATTGGTAACTGCAGTTTAAAAATTGAAATTTCATTTTTCTCATATTCATGGCACTTAAAATAAATCATAAAAAGAATATCGATATAATAGAATATAAAATACATTAAGCTGACTATATAAAATTATATAAACACAACCGATAATGAATTGTAAAATTTCTAAAGAGCAAATATTTTTTTTATAGTAAACATTTATTATTATAAAAGAAATAGTGCCGAATAAACTAAAATAGGTATTGTTACCACATTAAGACTAATAAAATTTGATAAATCATAAATACATTTTAGAAGCGTAAATACAATTTTTTTATGAGAAAATATCAGCTTTAGTATTCATTGCGTATACCATTAATTTGGTGTATAATTTAAAATTCAATACACATAAAAAATTACTTTTAATACGTAAAACAAAAATATAATTGTGAATTATTGGTGAATTCTTCTATAAAATCTACTATTTTAAAACAAAAAATTGGGGATATTTTCAGCCAACAAAATCGCATCAAGTTTTGTGAGAATGTTTCATTTTTTCTTAAATTGGGTGCTTTCAATAAAAAATTGGCAAATTTTCTGTGAAAATATTTCATGTTTGACTGCACTGTTCAATCCGTTAATATACTATGCCCCCAAGTCAAATTGAAAACGCTGTTCGTTTTCGCCAAGCGCTAATTTTTTTTGTATGGGATTTGACGTTTGTTGTTTGTTATTGTAGAAAAAATTTCTACAACAAACGTCAAATCCCATACAAAAAAAATTAGCGCTTGGCGAAAACGAACAGCGTTTTCAATTTGACTTGGGGGCAATGTCGAATATAAATATATTAAACATAGAGGGTATTTTAATTTCAAAATGAAAAACAAAAAAAAAAAGGATTCCACATTCAATTTTTGATTCCCTTCTCCTAAATCTATATGATACTTTCTCAGTGATGCATTTTAAAACATATTATTTTCTACTTGAATGTAAATTGATTGCAAAAATAAATGAACATAATATGAATTTGTAATGAAAAAAAAGGAATTTCATAAATGGATGGCATCTTGAATTGAGAATGAAAATTTACGTTAAAAATTGACAAAAGGTATTGCCATATTTGAATGAAAGTTAATTTTACCATCATAATTTGGTGTGATTTTGTTTTGATATTTGACCATAGAAAATATTCCCATTTTAAAATGATTAAAAATTTGAGTATTTTTCACTATATATTCCCTAGCGTGAGGGTAATTAACGTAACGTAATCTTGCGTCATGCGTTCTCGCGTGTTCAACACTACCAACGGTAATAAAATTTATCCTAGTCGTTCGTTAATAATACACATTTTATAAGAAAGAGATAAGCTAAACGCTAGGCATGGGACCGGCCGGATGTATCCGAGCGTACTCCTTCATCGCACACCCTGAGTCTTGTGATGCGCCGTTGTGGGTCTCCTTCGTGCCGTCATGGGTTTCTTGATCTCTAGGTCAGCCTCTCGAGTCAGAGCAGAATTAAGCACCTGCAGAATTGCAAATATTTAGTAACAAATCAATGGAACTAGACTAGTGGAGAGTTAAGTTTTGATCTTGTTCTAGTGTTGCTATCAATTTCATATATAAAATATCAAAATTAACCATTTTTAAAAGATTGAAAGCAGAATATTTAGATCCCATATATTTATGTGATAGTGTACAGTCAATTTACTGTTACAGAATGATTACCTCGTTTGTTGATGTTACATTAAAGTAATGAACTAACCTATCTTGTTGATGTTACATTAAAGTAATGAACTAACCTATCTTCTTGATGTTACATTAAAGTAACGGACTAACCTATCTTATTAATATTTGGATCCAATATATTTATGTGATAGTGTACAGTCAATTTACTGTTACAGAATGATGACCTCGTTTGTTGATGTTACATTAAAGTAATGAACTAACATATCTTGTTGCTGTTACATTAAAGTAATGAACTAACCTATATTCTTGATGTTACATTAAAGTAACAGACTAACCTATCTTTTTGATGTTAAATCAAAGTAACGTACTGACTTCTCTTGTTGACGTTAAATTAAATTAATTATTGTGTTTTGTTAAAATAACATATTATACCTCTTTGATTGCTGCTGGTACCGCTGGTCTCTTGTACTGTTTCGTGGTCGATCCTAGCACTTCCATTTTCAGATCCAGAAGGTTCTCACAGCGATATCTTAATTCTGGACGTAATCTTACAGACTCACTGATTGGACGTCTGCGATTCGGATAAGCCATCGGACGCACTATGTGGGAGTCGTCTTCACGTCTGAAATAAAAGAACACACCTGATAAATTAACTTTTCATATTTGACATCTGCGCTGGCGTCTTGGATTTAATTGCCAGCATGAGAGAAGTTTATTAAAATTATTTATTTAATGGGCTGGAAACACTGGTAAGTTAGTTGGTGGAAATTGTCATTTTGGCAATAAATTCGACGCTTGTTTAGGGTGCAAGAAAGTGTTTATTATTATTTTCAATAGGTTGGGCTGTAAAGAGGGCAATTATTTTCATGGTACGTCGTACGTAATATGCCATACATCATACACACATTATGAAGAAACTCTATATTTTACTCTATATTATGATATTTTTATTTTAAATACCGTTTTTATACATTTACATGGATATAATACAATGAAAATAATGATAGAGAAAATACTTAAAACTAGATGCGAACGTAAACTGCTTCAATAAGTTAAAAACCTGTTCTGAAGCAGTTCTCATGATACCTGTGCGGCTGTCGAAAATAAAACTACTAAATGTTTAACCTGTAATCGTGTGGAATCTCCCATTCGTCCGTGTCCTCGTTGTATCTGACCCGATAGACCAGGGCACGTCCCGCCTCAGGCACAAAGTTGTCGGCCAGAAGCAACTTCCTCTTAAGCTCAGTGATCAGCTCCTCCTGCTGCGCCTCACGTTCCCTCCTCTCCTGGTCGTGCGCCTCGCGAGTCTCCACCATTTCGTCTCGGACCGACGCATACTTTGCCATGCATTTTTTCAGTCTGAAAAATAAATGATGAGTAGGTCAGTACCTATAAATAAAAGTAACTTAGGCACGGATTGTAGATTCGTTCTCCTTTCTGGGAGTAATTTACAACCTTTCTGGGAGTAATTTACATACAATCATTCATAAACTAATTATGTTAATTAAATTTTGTAAGATTTCATAAAATTTCCAGCATATCCAGCAGATCATCATGTTGTTATTTTATGCGTTTTGTATCATATTTTGAAATGGATGCCATTCCTGGGTGCGTATTTACCTTTCCGTGTTGATTAGGAGGCAAATACTGCCTCAAATTAGGCACTAGTTTGTTGCGCTAATGCACTTAAAAACTCGTGTTGAATTCAAGGAACATGTCCTACAGGGTTTAGTAACGCATACTGTTCCTGCTAATATGTGTTCATTTTCGTATTATGTAGGTAGGTGGAACTAGACATATTCTAGTTAAAAAACAGCAACAAATTCACAAAACAAAGTTAAAAAAAAAACAATATGAATTCAAAAATAAAAGGTGACAGTAAAATTATTATGTATTAGGTTATGTATCAAAAAATAATATAAAACTTGTTCTTATTAATTTAAATGGTCTACGATAGACAGGCATTAACCGTTTCAGTGCTAATCCCGAGATGTTATCGTGATGAATCATGTGCTACACCAGTGCGGATCACGATAGGTTAACGTGATGGACAATGTTCCACTTAAACTCGCTGTAGAAATCTTATTTATCGACATATCCAAAATATAATAATTACATCGTGTAGCTGAACCATTTATCTAAGTAAATATGATTTTAAATTTTTTTTAAAAAAATTTGGTAGATGGCGGTAGAGTGTTTACTTTTTGTCTATTTCATCCCGAGACGTAATCGGGACCCGCACTGAGATACCGCTTTGTATGGATATTAATGTTGCGTATAACCCATATCCGAGGTCGTATAGATTGTGCGCCGGTTTAGAAAAAATATTTATGTTCGGTTTTTATTTAGTATATAAAAACAAAGTATTTTGCTGTAAATTTAAATGTTTTTGTTTATTTATTTATTTTGACAATAAGAGCATTATTAACTAATATGAATGTAAAACAATGAGTAATTAATCTTATTATTTAATTATATTTTATTTGTGTCTTTAATGTTGATTCATATTTCAAAATTACTCTTGTTTTAAAGTTCATGTGTTTTTGAGAGTAACTTCGATTTTTTGTGTCACCAACTTTTAAAATCTTACTAAGTGATAGACAAAATACATTGAATATTTTTTGCTATTATGAATGAATTTTGCTTTTATAAATGTTTTGAAAAAGTACTCCAGAGCCTGTTGACTTATTACAGTATTATTTATAACAACCAATGATTTTATGACTATTTTCTACTATAAGTTGATAAATTACGGTGCAGCGGCGCATAGGTCAAAGCGCTTACAGATAAACTTCATACAAACGTATAAGGCACTAAGCAATTGTTGAAAACTGTGTTTGTTTTCGAAGAAATACTTAAAAATTCATGAATTTTAAAATGATTTTTATTCACTATATTCTTTCCTATGTCTTTTTTACCTATGTGACATTTTTTTGCTAATTAGTTATGTTTTTGTAAGCTGGAATGTTGAAAAATTCAGTTAAATAGTATGCAGAAACACATAATAAACAAAAAATTGTATTCAACATTTAGAACAGCTAAAAACGAATATTCTCGTCGAAGATTTCAAGTATCTCAGGTGAGTAGTTATTGAGATATGACGATTTTAATTTTGTCCGAAAATTGCGCCGCACTGAGGTGTTACATTGTTTAGCATACACGTAGCACGGAAAAGGTTAATAAACCAGTGTTTTACTTTTATGTCCTCAAAGAAACTGTTATTTCTAGTTTGTCGTAGCAGCTAAATGATACGTAAAATAAAATATAACCTATTTGTTTTGTGGTCCACTTCTTGTTGCAATGTTGTAAACGTGTTGTTGACTATAGCCGTTGTCTCTTCTTCCAGATCAATCTTTTGCTGCATTTCAACCTGAAACACAAATTTTTATTAATGTAAAATATGTAACAGCTGTTTTGTTTCCCAAAATAAAATAAATAAATAAATAAACACGTTTTTTGAAAGCTTGTTTAAAAAATTATTCAAGACATCAATAGTGGCCGACCGAAGGTCAGATTTTGGCCGAGGCCAAAGCTGAAGCCGATTGTTCGGCCTTAGCCGTAACCTTCGGCCGAAGCCGAAGGTTTGATTTTACTAAAAAAATTGATTAAAATAATAAATAATCTGCTTTCGTGACTTATGTAGTTGGTTAAATATCTAACTACTGAGCCAGGGGTCCTGGGTCATTTGATTTTACTAAAAAAAATCGATAAAAGAAGTACTCCTGTTTTGTTTCTGTCGACAGTCGGCACGCGACACTGGGCCGGCTGAATCTATACACCCGCTACACATGTCATGTTCGCGCATGAAAAATGAATACTAAATTTGGGCAAAGATTTTTTGTATTTACTGCACCTCGAATTTATAATAAACTGCCATCGGACCTTAAAGGGTTAACTCAATTCAAAGCCCGTGGTACCAGAAGGCTACTCGATGTGGGTAGAACCCAAAATGAAAGTAACGTTGCAACAATAATTTCTTAACTTATTATTTTTTGTTGTCTGTTTAGATTGTGTTTATTTTTATTTATTTCACTTTTAAAACTGTATTTTTTAATTTAAAATATGTAAGTATTCGTAATGTTTATTTTTATAGCTTTCTTATTCTTTTGTTTTTTACTGTAATGTAATAATTTCACAAATGTACAGGTGGCTGCTTCAGAACAGATTTATTCTAGTGAAGCGGCTATCTTATATTAAAATAATGTATATGTTTATATGATCATAAATAAATGTTTTTACAAGTTTTAACTGTTTTTAGCGACTGACAAAAAGCTTCAGCTTCGGCCGAAAATTCGGGTTATTTTTGGCCGAAGCCGAAGGCGTTTTTTTTGGCCGAAGGTGGCCGAAGCCGAAGCTTCGGTCGGACACTAGATATCACATGACAATTGATTCAAACTGTGCCAAATATATCTACCAAAAAAATAAACTTGCCTCTCTCTTCTTCCTCTCGGCAATCTCGATATTCCTCTGCTCCAATATGATCTGGCTCTGGTTGAGGTCGCTGATGATGTCCACGTGGGCGTGGTTGGTCTCGTCTCCGACGACCCCTCCCACTCCCACCCCCACGCCCCCCCTCACCATCCTGTCCTGCAGCTGCCTAATTTTAGCCTCCAACTCCTCGGTCTTGCATCGCTCGGCCTCGATGTGAGACTCGGCCTCCATGCTCTGGGACTCCAGTTCCATGCCCAGCTGGGCATCAAATTGCTCTGAAGAATATTTAAGAAGTTTTATTTTTTATACATATTATGTCCAATTCATTAACTTTTTGAACTAAAATAGGAACTAAAACTAAAATAGTGCACCGTAGATGATAATTTGAACTCAAATTGTCTATGGCGCAACTATGCATGCGTACTGCGCATTGTTTGGCCATGTTTATTTATGTCATGTCACCATGATGTCACCTAACCTAACATTTCAATTGATCTGCACTAATATTCTTTGGTTATTATTTTCAACATAACGTAACACGTGTAAATAATCCATTTTTATTACTGATGTTTTCATCTTAACTAAAATATCCCCGAATGCTGTGAAAATAACTAGTACGCTTCCAATTAGGTAGAACTAAAATTTGGTATGTTTTGACAATTGATTAGACTAAAATGTGGTTATAGAATAGGTAATTGAACTTATTTGTGACTTACTTGGAGTAAGAATGTTCCTATTTCAGCATTATAGAATATCAACTTGGACTAAGTGGAATATGAATGTTCCTATTTCAGCGTTATAGAATATCAACTTGGACTAAGTGGAATATGAATGTTCCTATTTCAGCGTTATAGAATATCAACTTGGACTAAGTGGAATATGAATGTTCCTATTTCAGCGTTATAGAATATCAACTTGGACTAAGTGGAATATGAATGTTCCTATTTCAGCATTATAGAATATCAACTTGGACTAAGTGGAATATGAATGTTCCTATTTCAGCGTTATAGAATATCAACTTGGACTAAGTGGAATATGAATGTTCCTATTTCAGCATTATAGAATATCAACTTGGACTAAGTGGAATATGAATGTTCCTATTTCAGCGTTATAGAATATCAACTTGGACTAAGTGGAATATGAATGTTCCTATTTCAGCGTTATAGAATATCAACTTGGACTAAGTGGAATATGAATGTTCCTATTTCAGCATTATAGAATATCAACTTGGACTAAGTGGAATATGAATGTTCCTATTTCAGCGTTATAGAATATCAACTTGGACTAAGTGGAATATGAATGTTCCTATTTCAGCGTTATAGAATATCAACTTGGACTAAGTGGAATAGGAACGCACCTATTTTAACCGGAACGTTCTTAAAAAGTTAAAAAATTGGACGTAATGTACATTAGTGGTAAAAAGCTCCTGAGTATATGTACAAGATGATTAAAATATTTTATGATTGCATGTATATACGCACACATTGCATTTTCATCCCTGTTGGGAGTCAATAAAGATAATCAAATATTTTTATATTTCTGGCGCAGTTCAGGGGTGACATCTGTGTGAGACACCGTCAACTCATTTAAGGACTGGTGTTTTCATTGTTTGCAAATAAACTAATTTCTCAATAGATGGCATTACAAAAAAAAGGTTTCTTCGTTACTTCATAGATGGCAATAGTATAGTTCCTTATTTTCAGGTGAATTGTTACACACTATTCAAATATATAGAACTTACATTGATGTGGGAACTCAATAAGAAGGCATAATTGGTGAACGTTGCGCGAGCACATAAAGTGATAGCCTAAACCAGCCTATGACAGGTCGTAAGCCCTGTAGGTGCCTTGAGTTCTTGGTTCTTCTATAATATCCCAACTTTGTCTCTATTCAGATGTTAAAAAGTTCGTCAATAAAAATATCAATAATAAAAAGTTAAAAAATTAACTAATAATTCTGGCGCAGTACAGAGGAGACATATATGCAGTAGCATTGTCACCTCATATATATAAAGATCACTGTTTTCATTGTTTACATACCATATTCTCAATAGATGGCGTTAGGAAAAAAAAAGTTTCATCGCCACTTCTATAGATGGCTATGGTGGTTTCAGCTTATTTTCAAGCGATTTATGAGTAATAAATAGAAATTTAAAAAATTGGATAGATAAGGAGTTCAATAAAAAGGCGTAAAGTGATCACATAAGCCAGCCAATGATAAATTGTAAGTTGCCCTATACATACATACATACCATCATGCCATGGCCCTTACAGGGTAAGCGGAGAGAACCGAGTGCAGTACTCCTCTATTTTTGCACACATTCCTGGCTTCCTTTACATCCATGCATCGTTTCGTACATGCTCGTCGATTGTTCAAGCATTTTATGTTTAGTTCTTTCAAAATATCATTCATACGGTCATGCCATCCCTTTCTGGGGCGGCCCTGCTATTCACTCCATCTCTTACACCCATGTATATTTTTTTGTAGGTTCCTTGTCCCGGTTCTTCTACAATATTTCAACTTCGTCTCTATTGAGATATTATTTTGTCAAAAAATATAAAATGATTATAAATGAATATAACGCGGGCGTCAAGCCAGAAGGGCGTATCTGCAAAAATGCGAATTTTCGTTTTTTATGCCAAATCATACTTTATTAAGACCTCCAACTGTAAAAAAATCACAGCTTTCCGTTGTGTATTTATCGAGATATTTCAAAAAATAATTTTGGGCGTATGCTATGGCATAGGTGAATTTGTCGAGCCAGAAGGGCGTATGAACACACGCCGAAGACTTGACCGATATCTTTGTGAAATATTATCGAACCAAATTGGGGAATCTGCATACGCCGAACATTAAAGGAATATTTTTAAAGAAAAATGTCTGAAAACAAATGAGTGAAAAAAGAAAATAATATGAATGAAATTGATGATGCCACAGAAACCTGCCAAGCCAGTAGGGCGTACCTACAAACATTAAAAATGGCAGAAGCTTTAGACTAATTGTCTCAATTTCGCTATCACAATGTTTAAATACATCTAATAATTAAGCTACATATTTTTTTCTCTACGATTCTATGATTCATTGCTTTTTAGATAATTTGTTTATACACCCCACAATAATTATGAATTTTCTATGCAAAAATCGAGTCCACATCTAGAAAAATTAGCGAGCCAGAGGGGCGTATGTGCAAACAATATAATAAATTCACTAGTTATTGAAATTTAGGTAATACTCCTCGATGAGGCTTAATTTTGCTATATTTTCCAAAAAAACTCTACATGGATAAATTGAACCGCTACAGAAATAAATAGTTTTTTGTTTCTCCTATAAAGTAGTCATTTCATTTGTACACCATTCTGGCTTGACGCCCGCGATATAAATCAATGCATTTCATTTGTACACCCTTCTGGCTTGACGCCCGCGATATAAATCAATGCATTTCATTTGTACACCCTTCTGGCTTGACGCCCGCGATATAAATCAATGCATTTTGACACTTATACAGTAAACTATTTCATCAAATAGATTCTAAACGGTTATTGGAAATATTTTATAAAAAAAATAATTAACAAACCATTATTATCTTGTGGCGGAGGCGAGCTGGGTTTGATTCTGGCTACTTTCTTTGGTTTCTCCTTCTTCCTGTCGGCCATCTTTCTATCCTGCAACAGCTGGCGAAGTCTGGCTATCTCTTCCTTGTATTCGTTCAGTTTAGCGTCTTTGGGATCTTCGTTGCGGACTGGTTTGTTCTTGATTGCTGTTTTAAATAACGAAATGAAAGAGATTACTATTTTATATAAACAATGAAATAATAAAAAAAAAATCCTTTGTTCTTGATAGCTATTATAAATAAACAATTAAATAATAATAAGAAAATAAAAAAGTTAGAATGAATGAATGAGGAACGCCTGACGAAGAAAATATACAATGCGGATAGGATTGGATTGAGAGGCCGGGGCTGCCCAAGAAAGGGATGGCACGACCATGTGAACAATATTCTGAAAGAAGGAAATGTTAGAAGCGTGTACAATAGACGAACATGTATGAGACGATGCATGAATGTTGACGAGGCGATGAAAGTGTGCCAGGATAGAAAGATATGGCGTTCCGTTCTCTCTGCCTACCCCGTAAGGGACATGGCGTGATGGTATGTATGTATGTATGTATGCATGTATGTATGTATGTATAAAAAGTTTTGAGGACACCTCTTTCAAAGTTTTCTTCACGTTGAGACGCTGCTGTCAAAAGAAATTCATAAAAAAACTCCTGATTTTATGCAACAAGTGCATGAAATACAAAATGGTTTGTCAAAAAGTTTTAGCATGCATTGAACTTCCTCTACACAAGCTAATAAGCTTTAAGAGCGAGGTGATATTGTTAATTATATAATGTATAAACTGAAAAAGTCATTATTTTGATCGTAAGAGACTATAAAAATCTTTTCCCCAGTATATCCCCAAAAGATACATCTTTGAAATAAAGAACAGTTTGTTTTAACATCTTTTTTGTATGAATTTTTTGAAATTAGAATTTGTTTAATACTATTCTTGTAAAATTAGTAACTAAAAAAACTAACCCTTTTTTAATTTTTTACTGTACGTAACTAAAAAAACTACAAGGCTAATGAAGTAGACTTTTACTTCAGTCGAAAGAGAATATGAAAATCTAACGGCTGAGTTATTTACTATTTTAATTACTATTCTTGCTATTTAAAAAGAATCTCTAAATTTTACCTTTTTTTCACGAAAAATGTTGTATATCACATATTGGGTGATATACAATATTGCTTTGTGTTTCATACATTAGGTTATTTAGTGTGCATATTAATGTACATCCGTATGCCCAGAGTAAACAAGAGCCTTAAATAAATAGACAATGAATTACTTGAAAGGACTTGTTTGTTTTTTATTGTTTTTTCAAATAAATGCATCCTGCAAAATACCCCTGCCAGCAAGAGAACTCTCGGAAGAACAAGGCGGAGATTGATGGACAATGTGTTTACAGGGAGTATGTTGCTGCTGATAGGAAGGATCTACTGGAGTTGTACGGCCATCTGATATAAGTCGTATTTCAAAAAAACAAAAAGTAGTTTAAAAATACCCTTAGAGAATGTCTTAATCATTTAAAACAAACAATATAATAGAAAAAGTATAAAATGTAATTATGTTTATAGTGTCAGTTACCTTTAGCGCGATGTGCGTATCTCAATGTTGTGATAGTTTCATCGTAGTTGTACGAGGCCGGTCCTATGTTGGCTATCATTATTGTCTTAGAGTTGCCTCCTAAGGAATCTTGCAGGATGCGGGTCAGCTTTGAATCTCTGAAATGTTCATATTCAATAAACAAATCAATGCATCATGTATTTTATTTTTGTATTTCTTATCGGTTAACTATCAGGTAAAGTCTGATTTTTTTTAAAGTGCCAATTCTATACATAAACAAAAAAAATGCATAGTATTTACGCATGTAACTGTATTAGTAGAATCGTGGTTGCTGATTGGTTTACACTATTTGGTGTCCTTAACAACAAACATCAACAAACCCGACAGTACGTATTTATCTCTCGAAGTGTGCGCACGTTTGATTTTTTATGGTGACCATGTGTTCTAAATTAGGAATTGTTTTCATTGATGATTTTTTATTTCTAACTTATGTATTTAATTTTTAGTTTAATATCAATATATAATAATTATTATAAACATGTGTTATCGCCGTCTTAGTATAGAATAAGTGTCCATTATTTATTTGTATTAGTTACATAGTTATATTATTTATGTATGTGTGTTTGCCTCAATGAACTATTATGTAAATCTTTTGTATAATATAATTTATTATTTTGTAAAAAAATATAAAACTGTTTATTATTATAAGGATTAATTACTTCATAATGTATTATTTTTATATTCCTAATAAAAAGTATCAAATAAATATTTTGTTTAAATATAATTTTCCCAGGAGATGCCCATTAACATTTGCAGAAAATACCTAATAATGTAGACCCATTAAAACCGCATGTAGATTTGAAGGTTTTGAAGATATATGCATGTGCAAGTTACAACCGTTTTATATCATGAAATGATAAAAAAAATCCCATAATATTTTTTTTCTTTTACACCATGGTCACCCTATGAGCTTTGGCACTTTTAAAAAAATCATACTTTACTATGTCAAATATAAATTCAATAACAAATTGACATTTTTAAGACTGACATTGGCCTTTTGTGTTGAATATAAAGTATAGAGTCATATTTTATTTTATGTTCCAAGCCGAATAAGTATTGTATAAATTTGGTCTATGATCAACACTCATCTTTCCAGTCCGTGGTAATGGAAGCTGTTTTGATACTGCTATTTTAAAATGGCTGCCGATGTGTATTTTAAATTTTGTTTTTAAGTGATAAGTCCCAAAATTGACCATTCACAGGCTGCAATAATTATGGATTGGGGGTGAGTTATAAGTATTTTTATGAATAATGGATCCAAAATAAAGCCATATTCTGTAGGCTTACGATATTTATCGTCTCACAGATCCAGACTGAAAACACAATTAAAAACTGTGTCTCCACCGGGAATCGAACCCGGGACCCTTGGATCAGCAGTCAGATACCAAATCAACTGAGCCACGAAGGCCGACTATATGTATCTTCATTCATTCTCAGGTGAAACTATCTGAATATTTTAATTTTGTTTACAATAATAGTGGAACTAAATTAGGGATATTCTAAAATTGTAGATTTTAGATTTACGGTCTTATTTCAGCATTATAAAATATCAACTCGGACTAAATGGAATAGGAACGTACCTATATTGGCCGGAACATTCTTAAAAATTACTGAATTAGACTTATTTTGAATAATTATGAAAATGATGAAAATTTCTTAATTTTAATAATTATTCAAAATACGTCTGATTCAGTAACTTTTTAAGAATGTTCCGGCCAATATAGGTACGTTCCTATTCCATTTAGTCCGAGTTGATATTTTATAACACTGAAATAAGACCGTAAATCTAAAATCTACAATTTTAGAACGTTCCTAATTTAGTTCCAACAGTAACTGAATAGGGGGTACTATCATACTTGAAGCTACACTCACGAAGTTTCCAAAAACCATTAATATCTGAAAATTATCAAGAATATTTTATACATTAACAGAGCCAATATGAAACTACTGTCGACCATCAAACAGTGAAAAATAGCATATTTGAGTCAAATTTGAGGATCAAAATTCAGGATACTACGTTTGATTTTGGAGGGAAATATTGAAGGCCGATGAGGTGAGGCAGATATCGTGGTTTAACAATATCCATGAATGGAGTGCAGGATATCTGATATCTTTTAGAATAAGCACGGGGCAGAGACACATAAAGTATGAAATATTTTGCATATTCTTTTCAAGGAATAATATATTTATAAATGAATAACCTGTATGGGACATGTGGTGAATTTTCAGCCAATGCGGATATAACGTTTCCTAAACTGGACAGAGCCTGGTTGATCTTGGATGCTTCTCTCAATCTGTCTGCTGATGCGTTGGTCTTACCCTGACGTTCACTGCCGGCCAAGTCCACCAGATTCAACTTGCCAACTCTGGAAGGAGTAAGAAACTAGTGAGTAAAATATTGCATTCAATTCAACTTGCCAACTCTGGAAGGAGTAAGGAATTAGTGAGTAAAATATTGCATTCAATTCAACTTGCCAACTCTGGAAGGAATAAGGAACTATTGAGTAAAATAATGCATTCAATTCAACTTGCCAACTCTGGAAGGAGTAAGGAATTAGTGAGTAAAATATTGCATTCAATTCAACTTGCCAACTCTGGAAGGAATAAGGAACTATTGAGTAAAATAATGCATTCAATTCAACTTGCCAACTCTGGAAGGAGTAAGGAATTAGTGAGTAAAATATTGCATTCAATTCAACTTGCCAACTCTGGAAGGAGTAAGGAACTAGTGAGTAAAATATTGCATTCAATTAAACTTGCCAACTCTGGAAAGAATAAGAAACTAGTGAGTAAAATATTGCAATCAATTAAAATTTTACAAATGACAAAAAATATTTAAATTTAGCTTTATCTCCTATCACTTGTAATAGACTATAATCAATCTGTATTTGAGCATTTCAGTCCTCTTGGGAAGTGGAGTACCACCTACCCTTCCATCATCTGGGCGGACTTCCTGGGAGAAACACAAGATCATTTACAAAGATTTGTTTATTTAGTTTTGAGAACATACTTCTCATATTTCAATTGCTTCTTGGGCAACTAACAAGTACTATGTCAAATATTAATTTAACACGCACTCAATTACAAATTCTATAAGACATGGTATGGGGTGTAAAAAAACATTGTGGCTTAAAAATCTCAGGCAGTGGTTCAGGTTGACGCAAGATTGTGATGGGTTTGGTTCAAGAATAAAAAGAAAATGGAAATCTTCTTCTTTATTTGAGTTACATAGTAATAAATGACAAATGACCTGATAGATTCGGTTCCCTTGTGTGCCATCTCAACGGTGATGAGAAAGATGGCGTGAGATCTGGAAGAATGTTCGTTCATGTCCGTTCTGCCCGTTGTTCTGTTCCTGTTGCCGGTCTTCATCACCTTGACCATGTCTGAAGCTGAACGGCACACCACGGATATCATGTCGGGAATGTAAAATCCAGTATATTCCTGGAACGAAATATTTTATATAAGACCAATATCGTTTAATATTGGAAATTACCTTAAATGCCATAAGCATCAATGGAATATTGTCACAAATAACATATATCATTATAAGCTTGACAGCCCATGTGGGCCTTGGTCTCTTCATCCAGCAGTTTCTTCCATTCTTTCCTTTCTGAAGCCTTTGTTTTCCAGACAAATAACATAAAGAGAGTGCAAAAACAAACGGGTTGAGGCCAACACTAAACATTTCACTACATGGACACTTTTTTCGTCTTAAAAGATTCAACTTTATTCTCTTCAATCTGTTAAAAATGTTTTCTAAAGTTATAATACACCTTGGCAACGACTTGCCACGAATTTCTCTCTCGAGTACTCACACGGGACGCCTTCCCGAGCAAGGTACCAAAACACGACTCACACGACACGACTGTCACATGACTCAAACGCGACTGTCCCCAGCATACATCATCTTTCCCTTGTCCCATACACACACACACACACACACACACACACACACACACACACCCCTCTCTTGCATCCTTTTACCCCTACACACACCCTTCTCCTCACCATACACCATACAAACATTCTATAGCCTTCCATAGGGTTCTTACATAACTGTCTTATCTTTTATACTCGTCATACATACGAAAATATTAATTGTTAACAAATCATATTCATGGTTCCCTATTATTAAGTCTTCTTACATTTCTTCTTTAAAGGCCCCCATTCACGATCGTGCCATCCTTCCAAATGGTCTGCTATCACTCCAAAATGCGCTCGTGAATGTCAAAACCTGCGCAGTCCAATAGGCCTGATACACCAAAATGGTGGCCGTGACAAACAGCGCGGCGTATCTTGTCGGTATGGCATGCTCGTGAGTGTGAAAACCAGCGGTACATTGCGTCATCTCATTGCGCCAAGCTGTTTGAAAATACAACTTTTTCTCTGTGTTTTTTTTCTTTTTATATATAAAAAAACCGCTTTAGCAGTTGTATAAAACTCATCATCAGAATTATAACTCATTTTTACTTGAAAATTAAAAAAAAATAGAAATTACTAATGCGAAAGCGCCAACAGCTTGTGTATACTACTGGTTAGTTGGAAGTAATTATATAATGAGTGTAAAGTTATGAATGCTAGGGAGCTTTACATTGTGAAAGCACTGTGTAAATTTTACAGCTGCATTGATATGGCACAGAGAACTCAGCAGGTGCGTTTCACTAGACTGGGAGCTTCTCTAAATTATCAGCCGATAATTGTTAAATCAACATTTGGACAAAGAAATTATTTTTATCATGCACCATTACTGTTTAACTTCCTTCCAAATAATATAAAAGCATTGAAAATGCTTGCTTTGTTCAAGAGCAATGTCAAGCAGCACATTTTAATTAAAACCTCTCCCATAAATTCATTTTTATTTTAATATTTTTATTTTTTTGGTAGCCTTTGAAGTGTATGGTCACCCTATACATGTCATGTTCTTTTGTGTTAGTTGTCTGTGTGTTGGTTGCATAGATATTATTGTCACAGATATCTTCCTTGTGCCCAACTGCAGACAACATTGTAACATAGTATTTGTTAAAAATATTGTATCTTTTTTGGACTTAGTGTTTGTTGATGTTTTTGTTTGTTTTGTTATTCAATATTCTAAAATTATAATATTGTTCTTATTTCACTCGTTGTTGTAAAGTCGCTCATCTCGATACAGGTTCAACCCTTGTGAGATGATTGACTGTAATGTTTTTTTATGTTCCATTAAAAAAAAAATTGCCATTTGGCAATAAACTCGCCACTTGCGCAGGGTGCAAGGAAGTGTTTATTATTATTATTATACTAATTTTGATGGCTCGATGGCGAGCTCGTGAGTGTGGTGAAAATTTTACAATGCTCCAAATGGAGCGACGCCGAATAACACGATCGTGAATGGGAATATATTCCATATTTGACAGTAAAAATTGAATGTCGCAACAAGTCTTGAAAACGAAGGCAAGGTATGATGCAAATGAAGCCAAGAAGGATTAATCATATATTATATCTTCTTATTGTAATCTTCTTCATTAAAATATACAGACTGAACAGGTTCAAATATTAATACTATAATAGACTTAAAGTCAACATTCAGACAAAGGAACTTCCTGTATTTTGGGGTTGAATTGTTCAACGAACTACGTACAACACTTAGACAAAACAGGTAGGTACTTGAAAACATTTAAATGCAATATAAAAATTTGGCTTGAACAAAAACGCAGAGGTTATATAAAAAAGAATTTAATCATCTGAAATTTAAATACCTTAAAATCTAAAAAGAAAACTAGCAAGACTTTTAAATACATACATAATTATTGTTACTAGATTTAAGAATAAGAATGTATGTATTTCTAAATTACCAAAATAAAAAAAAAAACAAGGATTTTCATTTTCATAGTTTTAAGCAAATAACTTGAGACATCATCTGGGCAACGCAGTGTGCAAAATAGGGTTTTTTGTTCGGTGAGTACATGTGTAAGCTATTTCCCTTTATCAGGAAGTTATTTACTGGAAGCTATATTATACAATGTCTTTTTAATACAAATTTACCATAGTATCTTAAAATTTGTTAAAAATATATATATTTGATCACAGACGTCCACATTGATCTGATGAATGTACAACACTATTCATTCCAATCCAAAACACAGAATTTTTGAGCTTTTCATTTGGTGTCCATTTGGTAAGACTCTGGAATAGCGTATGTCTGGATAAATCTTCTTCAAACTTTAAAAAATGCGATCTGTAAAAGTAACTGTGACCAACCTGTCCCCTGAGTGTGAGACCCTTGTTCTTTGAGTTGTCCTTCCTCAGCAGGTCCCTGATCTCCTCCATGTACATCTCTATGTACGAGCAGCTGACCAGGTATGTGACATCCTCGCTGGCCTCCGACTGCACATGGTGCCAGATGTGCGAGAAGGTCCTGGGTATGATGCCCTCCTGTCCCGCCACCCCCTCCATGGTGTGGGTCTTGCCCGTACCCGTCTGGCCGTAGGCAAACACGCAACCGTTGAAACCGTCCAGGACAGAGTTGACCAGCGGACGGACCTGGAAATAAAATAACTTATGAAGAGGGCAAATTTAATTTCTTAAATATGTTAAACAGTGGGTTTTAAAAAAATACCATGGGTATTTTCAACATTAATTTCTCTAGTGAATAAGCATTACACAATTTTAAAATTCAACATATATTCCCCTGAAAAACATATTTAAAATTTAATGTTTTACAGCATTTTTCATTAAATTACTCCATAACTATATGTTGTAGAGAAATAAAATCCGAATTTATAAACAATTCTCAAATGGTGACTGAGAATTCTCACGTAAACACTACTCAAACGAATCTGAGAACTACTAACAATGTCCTATTAATAAACAATACTTTTAGTTTACTCAGTCGAGAACAACTTTTGTCTATGAGTTGTATTTTTTACTTGATATTACCAACACATTTAGGGCCGCTGCGTTGGGATTCTGAATACTTATTGCATAGACACGTGCGCACTTTTATAATAATAATAACAACTAGATATGGGATGATGAATTGACAATATAATATAACAATGAATCTGCATTGCCTCTCTAGATAAAAAAAAAAACAAAAATATAAAGAGAATTACTAATTTACTAATTTTGAACAACCATGAATATAACCAAAAATATAATTAAGTACACAGTAAAATTAATATATTACAAATCTAGCAATAAAACATACAAAGAATAAAAAAAAACTATGGTTGTGGGTATTTATGTATATTTTTACTATGATGGAAAAAAAGTACAAATTCTTACATCTATAATACCTAGTATAAATATTAATCAAATGTATATGCCAATAAAAGAAGTATCATATAAAAAACAATCAAGGTATTTTTACAGAAAACATCACTATCCTTATTCAATCCCTGAATTCAACACATCATAGATATTTATGGCAAGTATCAGTCAAATAAAAAAACAATGTTGAAGTAAAAACCAAATAGATATTATATAAATTGGAGCGCAAGTCGAAAATTTAACGAGATGCAATACACGAAACTGACAACTGTAAAATATATAATGGCGAAGTTATGTACACACATATTATCATCTCTTTCACTTGGTATAGCTCTGTCCCGTTCCTTCTCACTGAGTAGTTCTCCAAGGCAGGTAGCCGGGCGACTTGAGCATTCGATATATTTCTATAGACTGCGCTGCAATGCCTAAGTACACGTTTATGACATAAGCATTGCATATTGTTTATTAATACGATGTTGGGGTGCTAAGCATTGAGCACATACTAAGTACGTTTTATAAATTTGGCCCTTAATGTGCTTAAAAAGTGCACAAAAACAAATTTTGAGATTCCAAATATTTTTTAATCTGGTTTGAATCATCCAATAAAATCAGTTGACGTTCTATATTTTGTAGCTTCTTGCATGTCACTTCTGTCCAGCCTCCCTAGACAACGTGTCATTTAGCTCAAGAAAAGAAACAAGAAAAGATAACTTAATGTATGGAAGTGACAGTTGTCACGTGACTGGCAACTGACACCTCCATACATTGAGTTATCTTTTCTTGTTTCTTTTCTTGAACTAAATGACACATTGTCTAGGGAGGCTGACCTCTGCAACCATGCTATATAAAACTCTCGCCGGCATTCTTTCACTTGTCTAGTTCCACCTACCTACATAATAAGAAAATGATAGCTAATGCTAATGAAGATAATGGTCTGAGGAAAGCACATGGCTCAAATGCCAAACAAACATGGCTACAATATAATCTCAGAAGAACCACAGAGATAATCTCGTTCAGAAGGGAATCACTAGCCAGATTTACATCAGTAGTGACGGGATACATAGTTTTTAGTTGTTCTGGCAAATTCTGGCTATTGTAGCCACAGAGTCCACAGCCACATTATTCTATCGTGTCCAATCTTTTTTGTAGCTTTCTCAGTTACAAAGTAATTTTTTGTACGTGTGTTGTAGTTGTGGATTTGTATTCTCAGCTCAAGTCTTAGTTCAGGGTTTTCTATTTTTATTTTGTGTATTAGTTTTAATGTTTCATACTGTGCCATCTTCTGTATGTTTAATTTATTTTTTGTTAAGGTATTTCAATGGTGTGTATGCTTTTAGCTGTTGGATTTTCCCCCGGTAAAATATAATAAAATTGATTAAATAAACTTGAATAGAACGATGTATGACCGGGTAAGAAATGAGGACATAAGGAAAGAATGTAAGATGAAGAAAGATGTCATTACTAGAATGAAAAAGAACACATTGAGATGGTTTGGCCACATGGGGAGAATGAATGAGGAGTGCCTGACGAAGAAAATATACAGAGCGGAAAGGAATGGAATGAGAGGTCGGGGACGCCCAAGAAAGGGTTGGCACGACCATGTGAACGATATTTTGAAAGACGGAAATGTTAGAAGTGTGTGCAATAGACGAACATGTATGAGACGATGCATGAATGTGGACGAGGTGAGGGATGCGTGCCAGGATAGAAAAATTTGGCGTTCGGTTCTCTTTGCCTACCCTGCAAGGGACATGGCGTGATGGTATGTATGTATGTATAAACTTAGTAGATTTTATGACAGGTGTCCAATTTTGTCTTTGATTCAATAAAGGTACCTACCTAGGTACTTATTAATGTGTTGCATCACCACTAGTTATTATTTTTGTTATTAATTTTTTGTAGCTGTATAGATGTAATTTTGAGCATCAAAGTTAGCGTGAAATTGCTTCAATTATCCATTTAAGAAATTATTACTGTAGACTGTGAAGGTAAAAAATGGCTCATTATGTCCACGTCATCTAATCATTTTAATTATAATCTTTGTTGATATATTATGTCCTTAAAGCATATTTTGTGTTTTGGAATTTAAAAAATGGTAGTTCATAATGCATTATTTATATTATGCATTAAATTTGAATGTTTTATTTTTAATATAGACATTTCTTTAACTTTTTTTTAAAATAATTAATATGTACTTGTATCAAGTACATATACATCATAGTATACTGCCTTAAATAAGCATAAATGTTTGTGTAATAGGTGAACAAAATTGGTCGAGACGGAATTTGAACCTGCAACCTCTGGATTACTAATCCAGCACTCTAGCCGCTTTGCCACCGACCCATTTAACTAATTTTACTAACCAGTGTTTCTATCCCAGAGAATTAAATTTTTCCTCTGCTTCGAATCAAACCCAGAACACCGGAACTGGAGCCAAACTGCTTTACCACTATGTCACAACGGTTTAATTTCGATAATATTAATGTTTGCAAAGCAATTGTTAACGGATTTCACTGCCTACCTCATTAGGGATATGGCGTGATGGTTTGTATGTACGAAAACAGTTTTGTTATTAAATGTATAATATCAAAATGAATAATGATTTAGAAATCTAATCGTAGATTTTTCTACCTTCAAAATATGTGTCTATGGATATATAATTTGGAACTGATTCTACCCACTTGTAAATATTATGGAATAATTAATCAATAATACAACAATAACAACATATAATTTACACTACAAAATAATCATTTACATAAATATTTTGATTCACCTTCAATTATTATATATTATATTGTATATAATTGTTTATGGAAACATAATTAGGTATGTGTGAAGGAAGTACCAATTATTATTTTAAACTTTCAACAATACATTACAGTATGATTATAGTCAAGACAGTTAATATCGTTTTTGATGATTCAGAATTATTTCAAAGATAATGTTATAGATAGCTCAATCCTGTGTTGTTTTAAGAAACAATATTGCGATCTGTTAATCACAAAGGGAGCTCATGTTTTGTAAATGTATGATTATAATATAATAAAAATAAATAATTATAGATGTGAGCACTTGAGGAATCAGGATAGATAGCTCGATCGTGTGTTGTTCTAAGAAACGAAACTGTTACGAATCGGTTAATCACAGGGTGCTCATATTTTGTACTATAACAAGAGGCAATCTGTATCATGTTATAAGACCACTTACGCCATCAAGAATCTGAATATTGTTGTCGTGGTGGTGAACTGAGATGCAGAACATCAACTTATCAAAATGAGATATAAAGACCTGAATGCACAGTCCTAGGTAACTAAATACTAACTCCTTACCTCACTGGAGTATTTAATATTCTAAATTTGGCAATTGTATTGCAGAGAAATCACTAACTAAATACTACGCCAAACTTAAGGTTGATGGCGTAGTATTTCACATTATTGTGTATGAAGAAAAGACATAGATAGTTTTCTATGGGTTTAGACTGAGGTTTAAATGTTTTTTTGTCATAACAACACAAACACATGTAACCAAGCTCACACTGATAGCTCGATGTCGCGTTTTTTCTGAAATTCCACAGAATTTTCGGCATCTCGTATAGATCGCTGAATACTCTGTTTGGTATTTGATTTCACAAAATTGTCAAATACATATTTGACGAAGTCGCTAAAATCATCATCCATCGAAAACATCTCGTATTTTAGTATTAAATGGCTCGTAAGGTTAATGAGTTCTCTTTTCTATGGTAAGGTTCCTCGTGATCAACCTTACTTTTTGACAGTTCGCAAATGTTGGCGATGCGCATGCGCTAAGTATTTAGATATGTCTCTGCAACGCAATTCTCATACAAAAACTTTGTAGCATCCTCCTAGGTAGCCACGTGATCTCTTAAGAACTTAAGTGAGCGACTGTGCATTGAAAACATGGTTAGTATTTAGAATTAAGTATTTAGGTCGGACTCTGCATTCAGACATAAGTCTTTATCATCTCAGAAAAGTAATTAATTAAGATTCAATAAGATAGAGTATAAATGGAAAAACTGTATTTCCCAAAGAGATATTGCTTGAATATTATAATAATTACCATCTCATCGTAGAGGCTCTCCTGAGTGGCCGCCCAGTCGTAGGACGCATCGTACGTGAAGAGTTTGTCTTGTCCTTTGGGGCTAGCAACCTGTACGGCACCACGGTCGTTCGATACTGTTACGATCTGCAAAAAAATAAGAGATTAAATTAATAACTGTCACATCCACACCTTGAATAGGTACAATGAACAGGTCTTTGGGTTGAAGCCAATACTAAACTCTCTAATTACAATGTCCAATTAATGTATTTACAATGAAAAATCAATGTACTTATACTTTTTTATTGATAAGTTCACAATCCCTGAATGCATTTTTATGAAGTACATTGTATTCATTCTTTAAATAAAAATGAATATTTCGGAACTTGAGAGCATTTTGATACTTTTCGCAGATGAAATCACAGATAGGTACATATTTTTTTTATCCAACAAATTAATATTGTTGGATAAAAAAAAATATGTATGGTAACATGTTCAAACATATTTTGAAAACTTTTAAATTATAGCATTTTTTTTTCATAGGTCTGAAAGAGTCATTAATGAATCATTATATATGAAATTTTTACATTGATTAATTTAATAAAAACAAAATAAAATTAAGAGTTTTCACAAATATTAAATAATATGTAAACAAACAAAAATATATAAAATTCCTTCGTAATAACCTTCTTCCTTCTTCGTTTATTGGCATTTATCTGTGAAACAGTGCCGCAATCTTAACAAATCAAAATAAGAGTGTGCAGAGAACATAATATTTCACTATAAATGAGAATTATTTTATACACTCAGTCATTCAAGAATAAATTATAAATATCATGTCGTTTCGAATCGACACTGGTTGAAAAAGAAATAAAAAAAAACATACAAAGTCAGAATAGTAGGAAAGCGTGTATGGATGTAAACGAGACAAAATATTTATGTCAAGATAGAAGAGTCGGGCGTTCAGTTCCTCAAATAGGGAAATGGCGTGATGGTATGAAATATATTTCTTATAGTGGAGAGAAAAAATAAAACTGCACAGTCATTTCATTTGGGTTTAACAAAGCATAAATTAAAAATGCATATCCACGCACATTGCACGAAAGAGATGTTTCATTTCAACAAGTATCATCCTCCCACACGATATGATGTTGTCAAGTGGCATTAATATGATGTGTGTTCATCTCAAGATGTTTTGTGTGGGAATATTCAGATGTACTGAAACACACACACGCATACATTTATGGTGGTGCCTGCACAATTATTTATAACACAACATTCAAATATTGTTTAGTGATTCATATTTAATCTGCATTATAATGATTGATATTAGCACCAGACACATATTATCCTTAACTAAAAGATGAACAAACTCAGTTGAAACAATTATTAGTAACAAATGTTCACTTTAAAACGTGATTGCATGATTTTTTTAACTTTTCTAGGGACAATTCTTGATAGAACTCCATTGCAAATTATAAATAAATTTTTCAGTCATCCAGTGACCATTTTCAAAGTGTGCAAAAACAAGAGGTGTTTGATGCTTATATAATGTCTGGTTAAGGGGTTTGCAACATTTTTTTTTCCGTCAGTTCATTTAGTATTGCTAGAAAGAACTGACAAAGAAAACTAGGAAACAAAGAGGAGCGTACAAATACAAAGAGAAAATAAATAAATTACATTGAATTACCAGTAAAAAAAAGTTGTTGTATAATACCTATATGTAAAGGCATATAGTAATAGTTTAAAATTTTAACAATAGAATTGAGGAAGAGATAAATACAACATTGATAAGATTAATTTGAAGTAGGTACATCAAACAATTTTTTATCACATTTGAGGGTCATCACGTATTGAAGGATTACTTCAATCTTTTTCAAGTATATAAATCGATCATAAAGATATATTAACACACAAGTAAGTCAATTAATATTATTGATTTTGACAAAACCATTGTAAAATTTTGCCATATCACATAAGTATAGTATATACCAGGGGTCGGCAACCTTTTAGCTGTGGTGTGCCAAGCCACTCTACCAATATGATTCAGGGTGCCGCCTTAATTCTAAATTATATAATGGGGTTCTAGAGGAGAAGAATTTTATACCATTTGATTAAATATGGATGAATTATAACAAATATTAAACCAATAAGATACAAGTCTTCACAAAAAAGTTAGAACGGAAAGTAACGACCAGTATTAAACGAAATGCAAGTTTAACTGGTATTACAGGCAAATGGTGCGCAGTAGCAAAACGAGAAAGAGAGGGGCGAATGTCATTCCGGCTTGAACATACGTGAAGTCCGCTTCGATAACTAGTCGGCGCTACGCATGTTTCATCCCTTTTACTCCGAATGCGCTCTCACTTACCCTTCGCGCAGATTTTCGTGACATTGGCGAGCCACGTTAGATAAATAATTATAATTAAACATTTTCTCTTATTTAAAAATCACTTCGTCTCGATATTTTCGCGATTTCCCTGATTATTTGTAGAATGCCATTCAGAACCCCATCGCGTGCCAAGCCTGGCACGCGTGCCATAGGTTGCCGACGCCTGGTATATACTATATATCTATATATTTTTTGGACAAACTTTTTAACGTCTCAATAAAGACGAAGTTGGAATATTATAGAAGAATTAGGAACTCAAGGCACCTACAGGGCTTACGACCTGTCATCGGCCGATGACAGGTCATATGAATAACATCAAAATAATGTTTTTCATTTATTTTTAATACTCCACAAAAAAACACCAAGTAAATTAAGTATGACACAATGTGTAGGTACACATTTATTTATTTACTCAATTTATGTACAAAAACAGTACATTAAAGCGGGTTTATTGAAGGCAACTCAAGCAAGTTCATTGAAGGCAACAAACTCAAGCAAGTTTATTGAAGGCAACCAACTCAAGCAAGTTTATTGAAGGCAACCAACTCAAGCAAGTTTATTGAAGGCAACCAACTCAAGCAAGTTTATTGAAGGCAACCAACTCAAGCAAGTTTATTGAAGGTAACCAACTCAAGCAAGTTTATTGAAGGCAACCAACTCAAGCAAGTTTATTGAAGGCAACCAACTCAAGCAAGTTTATTGAAGGCAACCAACTCAAGCAAGTTTATTGTAGGCGACCAACTCAAGCAAGTTTATTGAAGGTAACCAACTCAAGCAAGTTTATTGAAGGCAACCAACTCAAGCAAGTTTATTGAAGGCAACCAACTCAAGCAAGTTTATTGAAGCAAACCAACTCAAGCAAGTTTATTGAAGGCAACCAAATCAAGCAAGTTTATTGAAGGCAACCAACTCAAGCAAGTTTATTGAAGGCGACCAACTCAAGCAAATTTATTGAAGGCAACCAACTCAAGCAAGTTTATTGAAGGCAACCAACTCAAGCAAGTTTATTGAAGGCGACCAACTCAAGCAAATTTATTGAAGGCAACCAACTCAAGCAAGTTTATTGAAGGCAACCAACTCAAGCAAGTTTATTGAAGCAAACCAACTCAAGCAAGTTTATTGAAGGCAACCAACTCAAGCAAGTTTATTGAAGGCAACCAACTCAAGCAAGTTTATTGTAGGCGACCAACTCAAGCAAGTTTATTGAAGGTAACCAACTCAAGCAAGTTTATTGAAGGCAACCAACTCAAGCAAGTTTATTGAAGGCAACCAACTCAAGCAAGTTTATTGAAGCAAACCAACTCAAGCAAGTTTATTGAAGGCAACCAACTCAAGCAAGTTTATTGAAGGCAACCAAATAAGCAAGTTTATTGAAGGCGACCAACTCAAGCAAATTTATTGAAGGCAACCAACTCAAGCAAGTTTATTGAAGGCAACCAACTCAAGCTAGTTTATTAAAGGCAACCAACTCAAGCAATGTGAAGCCCCAAATAAATTTGATACCATAGTACACAGTAGTTGAAGAAAAAAGAAAATTCAATAATAAACAGACTTGTCATTGCATTGAAGGACACAGAAAGAAATAGCGTTCAAGAAATATTTGTATGGATTTTAATCAGATAACTCTCATTTTGATGGTCATAGCATAAGAGTGCAGAACTTTCGTGGCGCTATTCAAGACCGACCGTCATGGAGGCCAACTCTACAGGAGGCCATGATCCGACCTGGGTTGTAGAGCCACGGACGATGATGATTTTGACTGTCATTTTGAGAAAAAAATGACACATTAGATTTTTGTTCAGAAGCAAAAATGTAGCAGTAATATTATAGATGTATATTAATTATTGACAAACATCTTGAATAATGGCGTTGCTGCGCAGGGCTACATTCACAATAAACGCCGAGTGCACTTAGTGACGCTCTAAGTCATTCATAATGACCGGAAACAGGCGCTCGAAAGACACTCTCAGGTTGAACGTCGAGTGTACGCAACAAATGCTCGGTAAAATTGTCAGGTGAAAAACGCTCCGACAGTTATAGTATCTGTTGACTTCTATTTTATCTGTGGAATGATGACTTCTTTTTGTTTCTGTGGTATCTAATATGTCAGCTGACATTATTTATGATGACAATATGCATTCACACAGGGGTTCATTTATTAAAAAATCATTCAAAAATTTCCAATAAAAGGTCGGAGATCATTATTTACACCACTGCCCAATCGTTGTCTTTCGATGAAAATATAACCTAAAACGAGACATGTATGATAATTGACATTTAAAACGTCCGATGCAGCGTTCAGATTGAAACGCCGCTCGAAAGCGTTCAGTGAGATTGGTGTGAAAAACGCCATAATCTGCAACTTCAGGTACATCCGACACCCGACGTCGAGCATCGAATCTGAACACAGCTCTGAACACAGCTCTGAACACAAATATTGGGAATTTCGCTTAGTTGGTAGTATTATATTTAACCACATGGAAACAGTCGATTGTAACATTTATAAAACCGGGACAAAAAGTTAGACCTACAACAAAGAAATTAAAATCAATAATTGGGAAGTCCGATAACTGGAATATCCTAATGGATACGAGAACAGAGAGATATAACTTTCCAAAGGAGATCTGCATCTCGTCTCTTAGCCCTGACTTGACAATTTACTCTCTTTCATTGAAAAGAGTTATTTATGTGGAGCTGACTGTTCCATGGGACACAAATATTCCAAAAGACCACCAATACAAACTAAACAAGTACAAGAAACTGGTAGATAGAACAGTTCAAAATGGCTTTAGCACAAATATATATGATGTAGAGGTGGGGGCGAGAGGTCTGCCCACAAAATCTTTATATTCCTACTTTAAAGACCTGGGTATCCCAAGAGGTAAAATAAAAGAAATTTTGGAAAGTGTGGTAAAAGCAGCATTATCCGCATCCTATTGGATTTGGTTGCGCAGGGGAGTGGAGTAGCAGTTGGAGATTGGTGAGTGAGTGGTGAGCGTGACTTGAGTCATAAAGGGGCCCCTTAATCCTGCATACATGGTCGCAAGCCCATGTGGCTCGCCTGTTCTGGCTGGTACTTTGGTCACCAATGCTCGTGGGCCTGGATTCATGAATCCAGTGAAACCACGATTGCCTTTTTCTTTTGTATCTTAAATTAAACACTTTTTTGCGAAGACATATTTATTCGACTTATCACGATGGCGTCTTACAAGAGACAGAGAGTGAGTGTTGCCACTCTCATAATAAAATGATCCTATTGTTAAAATATATTATTTGTACATACATAACAGGTAGGTGTGCAAAACTTCCCCCACTATGCGAAAAAATGTCAATATGTCCGCCAATACCTATATATTGGCAAATAAATAGTTACATTTAACAGAAATTTCATGGCTGGCAATAAATTAATTGATTATTTACAGTAGTACGGCATTGACACGTTTTCAATATAATACTATATTTACTTCATACAAATGTAATGAACGTAACAGATTTTATTCTTCGAGGTCAACCATTTTATGTACAGATTCCATAAATTAAACATGGAGGTATACATGTACACAATAAAATTTCCTTAAGCAGTAACTGTTATTTATCAAATTTTGAACAGCAAAGTGCACTAAGGCAGGCTTATTGCCGTAAGGCAATATCTTTCAACCAACTAGAGCAACATGAAGTAAATTATGTATCTAAGAAAAAAGAGTGGATTGCGGCCAACGCTAAAGTCCTTACTAACAAGTCATTCTATAAAGTATTCAAATTTTGTATTGAAAATATTCAGCATGAAATGAGTTTGTTAAATTATTTTTTTATTTAAATATTTTATTATGAAAACTTGATAATTCTTCAATGCCATTTTATGAAAGTAGTGTGCCTTTTTATCAATTTGAAATTAAAAATTTCAAATTTTAAGTTTCCTGAGCTTGGGGTCACTTTGAAATATTTGATAGTTAAAAAAATGAGAAGCTCTATTCAGATATCCTTCAAAATCTAATGGGGTTTAAGCGAGTATTAGTTATACAAATTTGAAAAATTTGAAAACAATCAAATGAGTACTTCAGTCTATAATCGATAAAGTAAAATAAACATGCCGTACATAGCACACACACAGATACATTGTGATGAAACTTTCAGAATACAATCTCAGCATGATACTGGTTAATAATCTGCAATAAAAAAAATAGCCTTAAAATTTGCGAAACCATAACTCCCCTCTATATCTCCTTGGGTTAGTGAAGACTAAAAAATAAAACAATAAACAGACTAGGTATATTATAAAAATTAAAAAAAAAAAACACTTATTTTCTTTGACAATAACTTTAAATCTTATTCAGGACGACCGTTTCGCCTAGTGAAGGATATTCCAACTAGTCACCAGTTTTCAACAGTTGAAGAGGCCTCCACCAGCCAAAATGGTTGTCCTGAATAAGAATTAAAATATTTGTTGAAGAAAATGACACTTTTTTATTTATTTTTACAATATGGAATTCTACGCAGTATTAAGTGAGACGAGACTTGTGCTTTCGTGTTTTCTTTTAAATGGTACTACACACCCACACACCTGTCGCTGTTTACCCCACATTGTGGGATATGCCATGATGGTATGAATGAATGAATACATAGTAGTGGAGAGTAAAAAAAATTAAATAGATTTTGTAAACTACTTCTTTTTAGAAAAATCATTAATAATTAGATCTATATCCCCTCTGCGTAATGGACAACATAATTTAATAATAAAGATTTAATTCAAAAGTTGGGAAGAATAATCAAAGATACAAGCGCGTCATCAATCTAAATAAAACTGCCGAATATAATGCAAAAAGCTGGTAATTCAGACTTTAACATACGTAATTCAGGAAGTTTGACACTGTGCCAAGAGACAGAGAGTAATACATTACAAACAAAAAATATTACATTTCTTTCATAAATCCAACATTAGAAATTAGTTCATGGTTGCTAATAGTGAAATTACTTTAAAATTGTGTACAATGCTATGAACAATCTGGCACCACAATACAATATCACTAATTCAGCACTAATAAAGGCACAGGAGAGCCGAAATAATGAAAAATTAGGATTTCTGGAATGTGAGTAAAATAGGTAAAAAATCACATTTTCAACATTTTTTAACAAGGGATTTGTGGCCAACGCTTAACTCCTCACTAACAAGTCATTCTATAAAGTATTCATATTTTGTATGGACAATATTCAGCACTTTCATGTGCAATGTGCTGTGTGATATGTGCTATGTACGGCGTGTTCATTTTACTTTAACAATTATAGACTAAAGTACTCATTCGATTCTATTCAAATTTTGCAAATATGTATATCTAATACTTACTTAGACCCCATTAGATTTTGATGGATATCTGAATAGTGCTTCTTTATTTTTTTAACTATCAAATATTTCAAAGTGACCCCAAGCTCAGGAAACTTTTTATTTTCAAATAGGTAAAAAGTCACATCACTTTCATAAAATGGCATTGAAGAATTATCATGTTTTCATAATAAAATATTTAAATAAAAAAATAATTTAACAAACTCATTTCATGAAAATGCTGAATATTTTCCATACAAAATTTGAATACTTTATAGAATGACTTGCTAGTGAGGAGTTTAGCGTTGGCCACAACCCACTGTTTTTTTTTTTTTTATAATTCGCAGTTCCGGATTACTTGATGTGTTGGTATATTGAAGTGCCGGATTAATGAGATATTACTGTATGTACCTACATGCTCTTCTATTATTCTGACTTGCTATACTTATTACATCTTTAAAAATCTCATTTATATGATCATGCCAACTCTTTCTCGGGGGGGCCACGACCTCTCATTCCACTCTTTTCAGCCTTGTATATATTTTATTGCGATGCATGGTTGTAAATGAGGCAAAACATGTATGTCAAGATAGAGGTGTCTGGCGTTCGGTCCTCTCTGCCTACCCCAAGTAGGGATACGGCGTGATGGTATGTATGTACTGTATGTGCCTACATTCAAGAACTGTGTCAGAGAAAAGAGCTATCTGTGAGGCATCTAACACTAAGGTCATCTTCTTCTTCAGCTCTGTCCTCCACTGCTGGATATCCTTCCATACCCTACCATTTCCTTCTGTCGGTTGCTGCTTGCTGTGGGGGGTGAAATTAGGCTGCAAGCAGCAACCGACAGAAGGTCATCTGGATCACAATAACAATAATAAATAAGAAATGGATTACAAGACCACTTTCCTTAACCTTTTGACAACAGATATGAAAAAGAATTTACGGTGCCTGGGACGGGCAAACAGACAGGGCACGGCAGCTAGATTTTTTTTTTGAAAAAGAATATATATGTTCTTGTAACAAGTACATATACATCCTTATACATTCCCTAAACTAAGCAGTAATGCTTGTGCTATAGGTGAATAAAATTGGTCGTGGCAGGATTCTAACTCACGACCATTGGATTACTAACTCAGCGCGCTAACCCTCCCAGACACCACCCATCTGACGCTCTTCTTTTAGGCACGGAATCGACTGTTATGTATTTATTTTATTTTATTTATTTAATTTAGCTTCTCGGGCAACTAACAGGTACTATGTCAAATAATTATTTAACACGCACCTAATAACACGTTGACACATTCTGGAGACTTACGATATTAATCGTCTCACAGATCCAGACTGAAAACACAATTAAAAACTGTGTCTCCACCGGGAATCGAACCCGGGACCCTTGGATCAGCAGTCAGATACTTAACCAACTGAGCCACGAAGGCCGACATACGTGTATGACGTATGTATAAGTGACGCTCGTCTTATTATATTACATTCCATCATAATACAGAATGGTTTTATAAATACGGTCATAATTGTCCTACCCTAAAAGGGACATGACTTGATGGTATGTTTATTTATTTATTTATTTACTTTCTGTACATATAATCAGTACACTGGTGGGATTATTGCTTAATGGCAATTTATCCCAACCAACCAGAGTTAATGTTAAATATACAAAACAGTGTGTACTATGTATAAGTACTAAATATAAACGGCAGTCAGTAATCAACAAATAACACTAGAACTTATTGTAAAGATAAGAGTTTTATTGTTTCTTTTGTATTACGTCATAGATAATAATCAATAAAAAATATATATATTGTTACAGGTTGGGTCAGGTTAAGTGTATTTGAATAATATTGAATAACTCGGAGATAACAAAAATTACACATGAGATTGATAAAATATCCATAAAAAATATTTTCAAATGATATTACTTCTAATGTGAGGCACCGCCTTAGAATAGTGCTTCCGCGTCAATCCATTTGAGATCACCCAATATTAATAAAATTTGTGCTCATCATTTTTGATTTCTCTGGATTTTTTACCATGTGTTCCCAATAGATACACAGTCACAAATCACTATTTGAAAATCTCTTGCATGATATAATAATTTTAAAAATGTATACATAAAGTGTATTTCCTGCTGAACACAATGGTTTTTGAATTATTCTGATATCTTTTAAAATAGCTTGGCAATTAAACTTTCCGGAAACCACGTTTTTAATTAAAATTTGCCCACCCGCCATTATAAATATGGCCGCCAGAAAAAAACTATGGGTTTTAATTTTTTTCAAATAGCGATTTGTGACTGTCTAACTATAGGGAACACATGGTAAAAATCCAGAGAAATCAAAAATGATGAGCACATGGCTTGGGTGATATCAAATGGATTGACCCTTCCACTCTTTTCTATTATCATCGTTTTGCTGTGAGGCACCGCCTTAGAATAGTGCTTCCACTCTTATACTCGTGCCAAACTCTTCTCTTGCTTGTTGATTTCTTACGTTTATTATTTAGCCAATTTGTATTGTATGTCTTAAAAGTTGTAACAAAAATATAGTGTTTAATATCGTAAGTAATCTTTCATTTCTCTTTGCTCTATAATATTACGAACCTGGTACCTTTCATTTAAAGCATTAGAATGTAACTTGATTGATTCAATAATTGGATAAATTGAATTCATGTTTATATTAAATAGGTTAAACACTATTGTTACAAACACATTAAAAAAAACATAATATTATGAAGTTAGATGACTGTACTTTGAAAAAGAACTTCGATTTGAGTGTGTGATAAATGTCGTCACAAATTGAAACAAAGGTTATATCGGTAATGTATATTTAACATAGTTCTTTATAATAATAATAAAACTACATACGAGATGGGTGGTGGCAGAGCGGTTAGCGCGCTGGGCTAGCAACCCAGAGGTCGCGAGTTCGAATTCTGCCACAACCGATTTCCATTCACCTATAGTACAAGCATTTATGCTTAGTTTAGGGAATGTATAAGAATGTATATGTACTTGTTATACAAGGACATATTCATTCTTTTTAAAAAAAAAAAAAAACATACAAATCTTTTCATAACATCGACCATGTTGAAAAATATTAATGTCATTTACACATGTGGATTTGTGTGGGAGGTGATTACATTCAAAACCAACTAGAAGCATATTTATTGACAAAAATAATATTTAAAATTTTCATAATGCCGTTTAATGATTCAGGATCATTTCAAGGGCGCAGATTGTTCAGTCATATGTTGCTCTGATACAAAACAAAGCAATTTCCAGTATATTGTTCACATGGTTGAGCCATCCTTTTTTTGGAACAACCCTTTTCTGTCCGCTTTGTATTTTTTATTCATCAGACATTCTTTGTTCATTTTTCTCATGTGGCCAAACTATCTAAATGTATTCACTTTCATTCTGTTGAAGACATTGTTCTGAATCCCAATAAGTGCACTGTTCTGCATATTGGAAAAAATAACCCCAAGTTTGAATACCTCCTTGAAAATACTCAACTAAAGTATGTTGAACCACAAACTGACCTAGGTACCATTGTATCCGCAGATTTAAAATGGGAGGATCACATTATTAAGATTGTTAAGAAAGCAAAAAAGCATTTGATAGGGTGAAACATGCTGATTTGATACAAATGCTTGCCGATTGTAACATTGATTCCAAAGACCTAAATTTTATCAAGAACCTCTATTGGTTTCAAAAAGCCGAAATAAGACATGGGAGTGAGAAATCAAATGCAATCACCATTCAACGAGGAGTAAGACAGGGTTGTATTCTGTCCCCGTTATTGTTTAATCTCTACTCCGACTATGTCTTCAAAAGAGCCCTCAGTAACACCGAGAAAGGTCTCAAGATAAATGGAGTCCTAATCAACAACATTAGATATGCAGACGATACTGTACTATTAGCTGACAGTGTTGATGATCTTCAAGACCTCCTTGACCTTGTTGACGAATCCGGTAAAAGATTGGGACTAACAATTAATATCAGTAAAACCAAATGGATGACTTTCGGGCGGCTGGATTACACTGGATCAATGATGCATTTGAACGGCCGCAGCGTCGAAAGAGTGGAGAAGTTTAAATACCTCGGCAGCATGCTCACGCAAACCCTTGACCCGGATGTGGAGGTTAAATGCAGAATTGAGGCAGCAAGAGCTGCATTTAATAAAATGAAAACACTCTTCTGTAACGACAACATAAACCTGAAACTCCCGACAAAGAATGATAAAATGTTATGCGTGGTCTGTTTTATTATATGGATACGAGATGTGGACCTTGAAAGACAGTATGATGAACAGACTGGAAGCATCTGAAATGTGGCTCCATCGACGAATGCTCAGAATTCTTAAAGAAGAAGAAGAAGAAAACTCCCTTATTTACTGCATCAGAAAAGCTTTCCAGAACATCACACCAGACTTAATGTTAAAAATATATAAAGCATTTGCTAGACCATTGTTGGAATATGGTTTCCAGATATGGAGTCCCTATTTTTCCAAGGACTTACTTGAGAGGGTCCAAAGACGTTATACAAAAATTCCCAGGACACTTTGCAACTTAACATATGAGAAAAGACTTGACTTCTTTAAACTGTCAAAACTGGAAAACCGAAGAGAAAGTGGAGATCTTATTGAAACGTTCAAAATATTATCAGGCCATAATGACTGTGTAAACATGAACAATCTCTTTCAATATAGTCATAACACTAATTTGCGTGGCCATAACTTTAAACTTGTGAAAAGTAGGTTCTCGACAAATCCTCGAAAGCATTTTCTTTCAAATAGAGTTAACTGCCCCAACATGTTTTGGATGCTGAAAATGTTAATTTTCAAGAATAAACTGGACTTTTTTTTGAACACAGCAAAATAGTTAGAACCAAATAATAAAATTCGACAGTGGATATAGGCACATCAGCCTTGGCTGCCTGCCTATAAATAAATAATAATAATATTTAATTATTTTCTAAAGTCCTCACTTCTTACCCCATCATATATAATCTTGTTACAAATTCTTCTTAGCAATCTGATTTTAACTGTATTTATTTATTCTGCTTTCATGCAACATCTGCCATGTCCAAGTTTCACTTGCATACGTCAAGGTGGGTAATACAATTACGTAATGAATGGCAATTATTAATAATTGTATATAAATATAAAGATTTATAATATGTTATGTGTTTTGAAGATATTAATTACTTCAATATTAACACGTAAAGGTTAAGACAAACCACAACCTGGCAACAAGACATATGTCAATATTATTTATCAATTTCTATTGCTACGTGACAACTTTAGAATATATAAACAAGGTTTTTATTTACATAAGTATAATGATATGATGTTTATATATAATGTATGTTTATATACAAATTATGGCTATCTCTGAATGATTAACTCAATGGATACACACCTGGCCTATAAAATGTACATAAATAATACAACTGGCGATTTGCTTGACTTTTGTATGCAAAAACCACCATTTTAGAGACTTCGCAGCATATATATGTTATAATATATGGATGAACTCAGGATTCGGAGTAGAAAAATTAGTGTGTCTGTGTTAACCCCTAATAATTTTTGATCCACCTGATGTACAGAAACAAAAATTTCAGAAAAAAAAAAGTTTTAGGCTTACAAAACTTTCATACTCAGAATTTCGAATTTTTGTTTCAGTCAGAGGTTATCAACATTTGAATTTTTTTTGTTATATTTCCACATATCTCAAAAACTATAAAGGATAGAACTCTCATAATTAGTAATATCATAAAGAAACATAATATCTCTTGTAAAAATAACAAAAATCCAGACATTCTCGAAATTTTTTATGACAAACTTATGTGTTTTAGCTGCCTATATTTCCAAATTTAAACATTTATACGTAAGTGTATAAAAAATAAACTTTACAAAAACAAAATTCTTAGCATTTTCAAACAAAAAATAGGAAAACTCTATCATCCCTAAACTCATTATTTTTTTTGTGTTTTTTACTCCTCAGTAACCCAAGGGGGAGTTATGATTTCGCAATTTTTAAGGGTATTTTTTTTGCAGATTATCAACTAGTATCATGCTGAGATTGTATTCTGAAAGTTTCATCACAATGTATCTGTGTGTGTGTGTGTGCTATGTGCTGTGTGAAGTGTGCTATGTGCAGTGTACGGCGTGTTAATTTTTACTTTATCAATTATAGACTAAAGTACTCATTCAATTCTTTTCAAATTTTGCAAATATGTATAATCTAATACTCGCTTAGATCCCATTAGATTTTGAAGGATATCTGAATAGTGCTTCTCAATTTTTTTAACTGTCAAATATTTCAAAGTGACCCCAAGCTCAGGAAATTTAAAATTTGATATTTTTATTTTCAAATTGATAAAAAGACACTTCACTTTTATAAAATGGCATTGAAGAGTTATCAAGTTTTCATAATAAAATATTTAAATAAAAAACAATTTATCAAACTCATTTCCAGAAAATGCTGAATATTTTCCATACAAAATTTGAATAATTTATAGAATGACTTGTTAGTGAGGAGTTTAGCGTTGGCCACAACCCACTCGTTTTTATTTGTTGATAGAAATGTAATAAATTCACAAATGTACAGGGGGGCAAGCTAGTCTACATTCAGCTAGACTATGGAATAGCCTAAGTCCTGATATTACGTCGTCTGTCTCACTAAACATCTTCAAGAAAAGCCTAAAGCAAAAATATTTATCTAACAACACCTAATTACATCTTCCTCTCCTCTTCCTTTCCTTATCCCTTAGTTTTCCTATCATTGCTATGATTTGTTCTTATATGCTGTCTTCTTTGTTTTTTTTTTCTTTTTTTTATTACTTTCCTTCTGCTATCTTTATTTATTTTGTAATGTGATTAACTTATTGCCATAGTACACATTGTTTTGTATATTTAACATTTACTCTGGTTGGTTGGAAGAAATTGCCATCAGGCAATAAGCCCGCCAGTGTACTAATTGTATGTGCAAGAAGATTAAAATAAATAAATAAATGGCTTACACATTGGTACAAGTAGGTAAATAAGACAAAAATGACCTTATAAGTCTGGCGCAATTCAGGGGTGACTTCTATGCGAAAAATGCATTGTCACCTCAGATATAAGAATTGTGGCTTTCATTATTTACAAAAAACCAATTCTCTCAATAGATGGCGTTCCAACAAAATAAATAAAAATAATATGATTGTTGTTCATAATTTCACCCATAGATGGCTGTAGTAAAAATTCCTTATTTTCAAGCGAAAAGAATTTCAGTATTACAATATATAGAACTTTCAAAATTGAATTGATAGGGATCTCATTAAAAGGCATAATTGGTGAACGTTGCGTAAGCGCATAAAGTGATCACGTAAACCAGCCGATGACAGGTCGTAAGCCCTGTAGGTGCCTTGATTTCCCGGTTCTCCTACAATAAGTATTCCAACTTCGTCTCTATTGAGATAATTAAAAATCTGTTAAAAAATAAATAAATATTTAATATTCTCAAATGAATGTTTTCTATTATTTTTTTCAAACTTTGTCGGAATGTCAATTGCATTATGTATGTACTGTGAATTGGTCTTCCATAGATATACTCACATCAGTCATTTCTAACATCAATGTGCCATTCACATACATCTTGCTGTGTTATCGTTTTTCATACATCCATAAAGTATTATCTATAAATGATTCCTTGTACGTATATGTACATTTTCATTACAAAGATGGCTAGTAGTCTTGATGGTAAGACTTAATCAAAACATGTTCAACCGCAAATAAATATATTATAAAATTAATTTAAATTGTATGGCATATATTAACATATATAATGAGTAATAGAAAATGGCTTCACTGAACACACTTTTTCTTTTAATACCTACTTGAGCGTTCACTACTCAATGACATCAAATATTATATTAATGATACAGGCAAACTTCACTTTGGAATACTCTATAAGGTTAATTGATTTTGCAAAACTCTGTTTTAAAAGTAAAAAATTGATTCTGAGCATTGGAAAATCTCGCAAAAATAATATGTATCAATTTATTATTATTTTTTGTCTAATTGTACGTATTTATAAGCTCAATTTACAGTAAAGGTGGGAAGATACATACACTTTTTATAACAAATATTTATAAATGAATGAAGTACCTACCTACTTGATGTCTATGTTAGTATATATATAAAAAAATCTTTATACTTCTGTATGTATTATGTGGTAGAATGGTTAGTGCGCTGGTTGGTAATCCAGTGGTCGAGATTTCGAATCCTGCCTTGACCAATTTTGTTCACCTATAGCACAAGCATATGCTTAATTTAGGGAATGTATGAGGATGTATATGTACTTGTTACAAGGACATATTATTCATTCTTTAAAAAAAAAATTCTGCATATTGAATTGAACTATAAAATAAATGATTGTCTGTTCTTAATTTCCCTGCAACGCATCTTTTAATATATTGGACAAATTGCCAGAAGAACCCCTGATTACCTCAAGAAGCTTGTCTTGTCATAATGGGAAGCATGGAGGGTAGAAGATCGAGTGGTCGTTCACTGACCCAATGACACAACCTTGTTAATTCCATTATAGGATCTTCCAACAACCAAAGTGTTTTTTTTATTTGTCCGAAACTATCCCTACATGGACACAGACCATTCATTGAGTGATTGAGTGTAGCCGCCATCCTCATTCTTAGAATGGGGACTACACCATACACACAGATTCTTCTTGGTTGATCGAAGACCGTCCAGTATGCCAGTGGTCATATAAAGTGGAATAGATTGCCCCCAGATGTCCGCAGTACTCAGAGCAAAAGCACTTTCTCTAAAGGGCTGTAAACAACTTTGTTTCGACATAAGACTGAAATATAAGCGCCCTTTGAATGATCCAGAATCATTAAGTGGCACTATAGAAATTTTTCGCAATATAATTATTATATTGAAAATGAAACAAAGTTGATAGTCAGAGTACGCGTGTGTCACTAATTATAACAGCTTAATATTAATACTTGATTACAATTATTAGGTACATGTCTTATTATGAAATTCACTTAATTATGATTATTATATTGAAATAATCTTAAATGAATATTATTTGATATTACAATTGCGAAAATGAATTTGTGTTCAATTTCATACAAGTAATACCATCAGCACTTCATCAGTATTCTGAAAGGCAATTAATGTACTTACTTTGATGAAGTTTTTTTTTAAATAAAAAATATGTCCTTGTTTAAAAAAGTACTATAGGTGAAGAAATCACTCAAAGCAGGATTCAAACTCATGATGGCTGGATTACAAATCCAGTACACTAACTGCGCTGCCACAGAAGTATGTAGGTACCTAACAATATTCAATCTTCTCCTTTTATAACATAACATGAAGTCACAATGTTATTTATTTAACTTTTTGTACATAATATTTATTTATTTAATAAAATAACAATTATACATTAATAATAAAAAGAATTACAAACAGTATCTTAAAAATAAATTATTTAAGATCTATTCATCCCTCAGTTGAGATCAAATCTCGTGTTCGAGGGATATAAACAAATATAATGCACACTGGCAGGCTTATTGCCATTAGGCAATTTCTTACAACCAACCAGATTACAAAGTGACAGAATTATACATGTACATCAACAAAAAATTAAATCTACAAAAGAACTAAGAAAATATACATAACACCAAGATAAATAATAAAAAAAAAAACCTTAGCAACAAAAGAGGGATTAGGAAGGAATAAGAAAAGGAAATCGAGATCAGGTGTTTAGGGATAAATATTACGTAGCAAAGGGAAGGAAGGAAAAGGAGAGGGATCAGGTATTTTCGGAGAGATATCCCTGCTTTAGTCTTTTCTTGAAAATGGAAAGTGAGTTTGACGAAGTTATATCAGGACTCAAATTATTCCAGAGTCTTGCTGAACGCACTTCAAAGGAAGAGCTGAAAAATTCAGTGTTGTGAATTGGGATAGTAATTATTGTAGTACGTTCAGCAGATCGAAGCGATAGGCTGTGATTAGATAAATAGGTGAATTTGGTTTTAAGGTACTACGGTGAATTAGGATTAATGTACATAACATTGTGACTTCATGTATAATAATGTGTGCAATCGCTGGTTTATTGTCATAAGGCATTATCTTCCAACCAGCCACAGCAACGTAAGGCTATACACAGTGAAGTGGTAGGTATATTAAACTGTACATGAAAGGCCTTGGTTTAATTTTATTTTATTCATCTTTTTGTACATGGTACACTGATGGGCTTATTACCATAAGGTAATTTCTTCCAACCAACCAGATTACAAAGCGAGACAACATAGAATATGTACTACAGCAAAAATATTCCAACTGTAGATTTATTTTATTTATTTATTTATTTATTTTAATTTTGGCACATTTTACAAAATTAAATAAACAACAAAATTCGTTCAAGAGAATTTAATTCTCTTTGTACGAAGGAACATTTTGTATCGTGTAGTGGACTTTTTGCATGCCAAAAACACCAACTAAGAGGCTTCGTAGCATATATGTTCTACATATATGGATGAATTCAAAATTTGAAGTAGAACATATTGTGTGTTTTTTGTGTCTGTCTTTGTGAGTCGTCGTCCCATAATTTTCATCTTTGATTTAAGAAACAAAAATGAAATGACTCTTCAAACAACCTAACAGTGTTTTATTCTATGTGGAAATGTAAAAATAACATGCTTCAAAAGAAAAGAAAAAAAACTTTTGAACAAGTGTCACATTTCACGTTAATTTTGGAAGATATTGATTTAAGACATGGTCTTGTGTTTACTTTGTTCAATATTTGCATAGTTAATTAGTAAATGATGTTCACGCTAGCATAGAAAAGTTAATACAAAATAATATGCCATATTTGTAAAGTAAACTATTGAATATATCATAATCAATAACCATTTGTAAAAACAAGACAGTAATAAAATTTTCAAAACAAACACAAACGTTTATGAAAATATTACACATCCATTCAAGTAAAAAAAATTTTTTTTTTTTTACAAAAAATGAATATGTCCTTATTTAACTAGTACATATACATCTTCCTACATTCCCTAAAATAAGCAATAAGCATAAGTGCTATAGGTGAACGAAATCGGACGAGGCAGTATTCGAACTCGCGACCACTGAATTACTAGCCCAGCGCGCTAACCGCTCTGCCATCGACCCATCTATATAGTGTGTTGAATGAGCAATTCATTGGATTCAGGGATTGTCAACATTTCAAGAAGAAAAAAATGTACAATACGAAAAGGAGAGTTTAGTTTTGGCCACAACCCACTTGTTTTAAACATAAATTGAAGTTTGCTATATCAAAAACAAAAAAAAAATTAAGGACACACTTTTCAAAATATTCGTCACGTTGAAATGAAATGAAGAAAAAAAAAATATCATGTCAGTCCGTAGATTGTTTGCATTCATACTGCCAATGTCAAACGCAGTTGTTTTATACAGCAAACAAATTCAAATACATAATCTTTTCTGAAACGATATAAATGGTACAAACAATACATCAAGCTGGAATGTTTTAACATGAATTGTCATCGGTAACGAACAAACTATGAACGTTTCAGAGATCTAACTGGTCGGCAAGTTAGTTAAAAATCAATTGCAGAATTCTAGTACGAACAGATAAGTGTGTAATAAAAATAGGTACACATCCATTTTATATTATTAACATATAATTGTGAAACTTGTATTCTCCATAATGCTTAAGATGGAAGTTTCAATACTGTACTTTATATGTACATACACACCTAACATTACCATGTTAAGAATTCTTGCAGTATTCAATCTACCGTTACTAATACAAAAGTTTCTAGATATTTACCTTTATATAGCATTGATTTATTACTGCCTGATACAATAAGATTTCCTTACGCACTCCTGTAAGATTGCTAAGACTATTTTCAGTATGAACAACGAAACAAAACGTGGATTTATTGTCATATTAGTCATACTTTCAACGTACCATGCTATACTTTCTCATGCACTTTCCTAAAGTACATTTCTATTGCAAGTATTTTTCATCACGCCCTTTCTCTATTTGGGGTAGGCAGATAGAACCGAACGCCAGACTCCTCTCTCTTGACATACATTTCTTGCTTTCTACGCGTCCATGCATCTTCTCATACACGCTCCTCTGTTATTCTTACTTCTAACGTCTCCATCTTTCAAAATTCCATTTATGTGATCGTGCCAACTTTTCCTCGGCCGACCTCTACTTTTCGTTCCTCTTTTATCAGCTATATATTTTTTTTGTCAGACAGTCATCACTCATTCTTTCTATGTGGCCAGGTCATCCAACTGTCGATTTGTTCAGGAGAACTTTGTTCTCTTAACATATCGACAATGTATCAAGCCAGAATACGCGAGAATTGTATGGAGAGGTCTACTTTTTTCACGGCTTTTCCAACTTTGAAGTCAAAAAACACCAACTTAGAGGCTTCGCAGCATATATGTTCCATACACGGATTTACTCAGAATTCGGAGTAGAACATTTCGTGTGTCTGTGTGTGTGTGTGTGTGTGTGTCTGTGTGTCTGTGTGTGTGTGTGTCCGTCCCCCCCTTATAACTTTTGATCCGCTCAATTTACAGAGCCTAAAATTTCAGAATACATAAACAGTTACAGGCCTACAAAACTTATATACTCGGAATTTTGAATTTTTGTTTCAGTCAGGGGTTATCAACTTTTGAATTTTTATTTTATTTTTCCATATATCTCAGAAACCATAAACGCTAGAACGCTGAAAATTGGTACAAACATAGACAAATACAAAATCTCAAATTAGTTTTTTCAAAAAAATTCCAGGGTTTCTCAAACATTTTTTATTAAGAAAAATATTTTTTTTATGATAAATTTATGAGTTTAACTGCCTATATTTCCAAAACTTTTACAATTATCGAAAAAAGCCGAAACACCCCAACTAGATAATTTAATTTTCTATAAAAAATATTAACATTGTAGTAGAAGATCTCAATTTTTTTTTAACAATTTTTTTAAAATTTAATTTAGTGACGACATCGCTTCATACATTTTGTATGGCAGTCGCCTATACACAATATGTAAGAAGACTTAATAGTTTGATACTTCATCTCCAAACATACATACATACCATCATGCTATTTGCATATTCTGGGTAGGAAAAAGGATCTTCCTCCATACTATCCTATCTTGACATACATACCTACATATGTTGTATAGAAAACAAAATATCTGAAAATATTCAATAATTTGTATCTATGGGTTTATAGTTTGGTACATATTCTTCAACTATACATACTATCGCTATCGACAGTTGGATCTCATGTGTTACATGCAACTAGTTTATTTTCATCTTACTTATGATCTTTCTTTCAATCATACATTCTCGTCTTATATCCTCATTTCTTTTTCTATAATACACAGTTTTACCATAAGTTCATCTTGGTGACCTCATTTCAACCGCGTTTATTCTACTTTCACACGTCTTCTGCCATGTCCATGTCTCACTATCATACATTAGAGTCGGTACGACGATACCATTGTATACTGCGAGCTTTGCTTGCCTTTGATTTTTTTATTTATAAATATTCATTCATTCATTCATACCATCACGGCATATCCCACAATGTGGGGTAACCAGCGAAAGGTGTGCGGGTGTGCATTGCCTTATAAAAGGGAGAACAACACATCTATGTATACCCACACACCAGTCTCGTTACACCAAAAAAGGCACTACATTCAGAATGGGTGGTGAACCTCATTGCTGAACTATGTGAGATATTATTGTTGCCTGTTGTATTTTCGATTACCCGGCTCTTACGGGACACTCGAAAACAATGATTTAAAAGAAAGGAAGCACTATAATGGTTATTAAAAAAGCCGATTGGCTCTAACATTGTAATTTTAATATACCTAGTAGTTTTTCATATACAGCAACACTTTATTTCAGTTCTTGATACAATAATTGGTTTTCAATGCCCATTGGAATGCTTTTTCGTTCACAGTTTTTAGTTGTTCTGGCAAATTATTTTAGTCACAGAATCGACAGCCACATTATTCTATCGTGTCCAATATTTTTTGTAGCTTTCTCAGTTACAAAGTAATTTTTTGTACATGTGGATTTGTAATCTCTGCACAAGTCTTAGTTAGTTCAGGGTCTTCTATTTTTATTTTGTTTATTTTTATTAGTTTTAATGTTTCATACTGTGCCATCTTCTGTATGTTTAGTTTCTATTGTATATAGGTATTTCGATGGTGTGTATATATGTGTGGTGTATACATTCACTAAACCAAAAAAATCAATTTTCCAGAACGTGAGAGCATTTTGAAATTTGTGACAGATTAAATCATGTGTGGCACGGGCTTAGAATAGTGCTTCCACTCTTTTCTATTATAATAGTTTTTGGGTGTCGTGTAAGAGCCGGGTAATTGAAAATACAACAGGCAACAATAACATCTCACATAGTTCAGTCTGCAATGAGGTTCACCATACATTCCGAATGTTGCGCCTTTTTAGGTGAGACAAGACCGGCGTGTGAGGATTCACGCAAGCATGTGTCGTGCTTCCTTTTATAAACTAATGCACACCCTCACACCTGTGGCTGGTAACCCAAAATTGTGTGATATGCCGTGATGGTAGGAAGGAAATCAAAGATAAGAAATGGACGGATGTCAATGGAAAACTAATCAGCTCTAAGTTAATGCATTATACAGGTCTTATGAGATTTCAATAAAGAACATAAAACTGCATGGTATGCCATACACACAAAAACATCATGACGAAAATCATACTACATAGCACTCTACATTCAACATGATACTTGTAAAAATGAGAAAAATCCTATACTAGTCCAGAGTCAAGACAAAAATTGGGTACTTTTTAAAATTCGAACATTTTAAAATTTATAAAGCTATACATATTGCGTGTACTGCTTATTCAGGCGTTATAAAAGCGAATCTTCGATAAGTTCGATAACCATTTTTGGTATTAAAAGTATGTCTATTTAAAATACTTAATGAAAAACAACTTAATAAATAATCACGAATATTTTAAAAAACAAATTTTATACATTTAAATTCAAAAATTCTGTTATTAAAAGTTTATCGATAATATTATTTTCATAAATTAAAACTTGGTAAGTAAGAAACAGCCTTTCATATTTTGTTTATAATAAAATAATTCAAAGATAACAATCTTATTCTAATAAAATTAAAGATAAAACAACAAACGCAATGAATCACGTAATTCAAATATTTCTTTCATTCAATATAATACTTATAAAATAATCAAGTTATCAATAAACAATACTCGCGTTGACGATTCAAAATCGAATTGATCTAGTCGGATTTTTACTAACACGATTCTAGCGAGAATTATAAAACGAAACAATGTGTAAATAATTAACATAACAATACATAAAACACAGGATGTTAATAAAGAATTAAACGAGGATATAGCACAGGAAATGCCTTAATTGTATAAATAAATACAAATTAATTAAACACTTACAGAATCGTAACCTTCAGTTTGTTCTTTATCAGATATCGGTCTGCATCTCACAACCACTTTAACGCACTCGTTAAGGGCTGTACGGGGACGCAAAGGTCTCTCCATACTGTCGAATCTATAAATAAGCGATATTAATCATTATTTTTGCAAAAACACACGGCTGTATCACTATGTGAAAATTATTGATCCATCGAAATTTTTGCTAACAAACGCAACATGATAGACACCTGTCAACAAATATTTATTTTAATAAATATTTAAACACTATGACACAAAATTATTTCGGAATATAATACCGATCAATTTCAAACTTTCGATAAAACAAATGAAATACGCGCACCTATTATCTCTTCATTTAGTATTTTTGTAATAATATGTCAAATTCCCCGTCCCGCCCGAAGTCACCCGAAAACTAATGAAAAATGATTCGTTGAAATCAATGACGCACAAGCAGTTTGCACCAAGACAACGAATCAACTATTAATAATAATGAAACATTTTCAAACTGTATAAACGCTTGGTTGCATACATTTACTTTATACTTTTTTATAATAACCTTGTGTTTGATAATAACAAAGGAGTATGATTCTCACTTCGTAGACACCAATAAAAATCCATAAATGCAAGATATACAAGTACGATAAAAACTCGGATAAAATGATTCATTCGATTAATAACGGAGGAAAACGTTATAATATACTATATTTTCCTTTAGAAAATATTTTTATAGTTGATTTCGTATATATTTTGGGAAAATAATTGCTATTAAATGTGTTTTTTATATTTAAATAATAATGCTACCGAGAAAGTACTATTTTTTTCTTCTTGCAATAAATGCACAAATATAATGTCAGTGTCAAAAATGACATGTTTTTCGATTTATTTGTCGTTGTAGTATTTTAAAGCTTTCAATTTTAAATTAATAAAATTGTAGTGTTTATTAGTGTAGTTCATCTTTAGTTAATACATATATTTAAGTTTTACACCAAGGATCTCATTTATCTTATTGATTGACGCACTATTATTCAAACTTTTATATTATAACCTAATATATTCAATGTCATATTGCTGTTCATGGTGAAATATTACCTAGATCTAACGAACCGTATATAGATCTCATGAAAATTATTATTTTTATAGTAAAATTATTATCAAACAATAACAATGTTCGCGAAAGCTTTCAAACATAAATCTTACAATCCTTTGAAGGGATCTGCGAGGTAAATTATACAGTACATTAAATAAAATTCAATAGTATATTTGAAATAAATATTTACATTTAGATGTATATTTATATATCGCATGATTTTTTCGCCTTTTATATTGGACTATTTATAGTTTTTTGGATTTCTGTGACTCAAAGACCAGTTAGAAACACTGAAAAGATACCCAGTAATTTAAAAGTGCATAAAAAACTCACATCCGTATTTTTCCGCAAAATTGAGTTTGTATGAAGACATTGAGACTCGTATGTGTTAGATTTTTCATAAATTGAACGAAATACATTTTCAGTTCAAATAAATTTACTATTTATTATCAAGACCAAATTCATGACATTAGAATTTATAATACCTTCAAGATATGTCAGGCTGCTACTATGGGTTGTGACTGACACTATAGGTTGTGGATGGCCCTATAGGTTGTGGCTGATACTACAGGTTGTGACTTCCTTGTTTTTCCGGTTTAACTTTATATGTTTCCCCTCATATAAACTCACATATCTAGTCATAAACAAGGTTTTCTAATGCATTTTAACTATTTGTTCTCAGGAAAAATTTGGTGCAAAAGATACAAGCGACATATCCTGTGGTCAAAGAAGATGATTTGAAAGAACTAGTTCCGTTAAAGTCTCCTTTGTCCACCATGAAGTTGACGACTAGTGCCGGGGACGATGTTGTCATACACATTGTGGATAACTTACCCATGATGATAGAACTTCAGGATGCGTTTTATCCGACTGTCTACGCCATGTGGAGGTGCCCTCACATGATACCTACGTTGACCATCTATGATACAGTTGCATGCCGGGTATTTTTTCAATTTATTTTGAATTAATCGATATATAGTAAATTTCAAAATTATAATAATACGTAATTAAGGATTTGTTAAGTGCTGTTTAATGATAGCTTTGTTTTGTGTTAGTCATGTAATTTTCAATTTTTAAATGAATATTCAGCTGGAGGTAATTCCATATATTTTATGAGACCACTCAGAGAAAAAAGATTATGTTATTGTAGGCTGATTTGTTGACTGTTCACTTCCTTTGAGAAGTTGGTAACTCTGTTATCTAAACGAACTGAGTATAACATATATTTTTTTTACTTCGTGTACAATACATACATACCATCACGCCATGACCTTTATGGGGTAAGCAGAGAGAAACGAGCGCCATACTCCTCTATTTTTGAACACATACCTGGCTTCCTTTACATCCATGCATCGTCTCATACATGCTCGTCGATTGTTCAAGCTTGGTATGTTTCCTTCTTTCAAAATATCATTCACATGGTCATGCCATCCCTTTCTGTGGCGGTCCCTGCTATTCACTCCATCTCTCCCACTCATGTATATTTTTTTGGTCAGTAGTCGTTCATCATTTATTCTTTCAATAAGTCGAAACCATCTCATGGCATTCACTTTCATTTTACTTATAATACCCTTTATCTTGGATTCTCTCCTTATGTCCTTATTGTTAATTCTATGATATATTGTTCTATTACATACTATTCTTAGTGATCTCATTTTTACAGCTTTTGTTTCACTTTCATGCGTTTTTTGCCACGTCCATGTTTTACTGGCATATGTCAAGGTAGGCACGTACGGAAATTTTGGCTTACTTTGAGACGTTTGGATCGGACATTACTGGTCTGAGTGCTCCATTTATTTACGTACAATAATGTACACAATGGCGGGCAACATGTTTCCCAGAGAGTATTTTTATTTATTTATTTTTTTTTTCTTGGACACTTTTTTTAATGAATTGTTACTTGGTTTTTTTAAAGCATTGAACACTTATTTGTTTAACGGTGTTCAATGCTTTGAAAAACCTGCAACCACAGTAATGCGTTAGGGAAAAGATCTCTCTGGGAGATATCTCAAACTCAGGTCATCTGGATCATAGAGTAAAAACTCCTAAATGTAGTTGGACTGAGTTAACAAGGCTGTTTGCTATGATTGATGCTTTGGTGTGTGTAGTCCTATAAAGTGGATTGGTTTGCCTCCAGATGTATGCAGTGCTTAAAATGAGTGAGTAATTTAATCCGTAGGATTGAAGACAGCTTTATTTCGCAACATAGGATTAAACCATCAATACCCTTGGAATGATATTTGGTAGGACCGCTGTCAGTCTGCTGATTCATGTAAACTTATTGATGTTTTCCAACTGTCGGAGACAACTTTCCAACTTTGTTCAGGAGAACTTTGTTCTCTTAACATATCGACAATGTTTCAAGCCAGTATACACGAGAATTGTATGCAGAGGTCTACTTTTTTCACGGCTTTTCCAACTTTGAAGTCAAAAAACACCAACTTAGAGGCTTCGCAGCATATATGTTCCATATACGGATTTTGATACTAATCTCCAAACATACATACATACCATCATGCTGTTTTCACATTCTGGGTAGGATCAAAGGACTGACCTCCATACTATCCTATCTTGACATACATACCTAGGTACATGTGTTGTATAGAAAACCAAATATCTTAAAATATTAAATAATTTGTATTTATGGGTTTATAGTTTGGAACTTATTCTTCAACTATACATGTTATTGCAACTAGTTATATATAATTTGTATACTTTATATTTTTTGCACTTGTTTCCTGCCTAAGCAATTTGCTCTATTTTATTTTTATAAATAACTGATGCTATTAACGAAATTATTTTGAATATTTTTTAATTGGTATACCCACAGCCTGTCTGTGCCTTGTGGGATTTTTGTGTGCACAGTTGATTTATTATAATTGATATTATGTTTATGTATATTGTATGTTAACCGTGTACCAAATCTTAAATAAATAAATGATCCTGTATCATTAAGCAGCTCTATGAAAATTCAAATTATTATTCAATTCCTATGTCATAGTCACTTATCTACAACTCTTTTTCATTTGTCTTATCGAATATTTGGTTTTTAGTTTCAAGATGGTAACTATCACGTAACCAGGGGTCACATTTTTATACCACCCAGAGGAAAGAGGTTACCACAGTTCAGAAAAGGATCCATTGTCGCTGTGAATATGACAGACAATAAGGCGGCCATTTTGGTTGGGACTGTCAATTATTCTACGGAAGATTTACCGCAAGTACAGAGGTTAGTTTTAGTACATACTTACTAGTTTCTATTATTTTCTTGAAAACATTTTTTTGTAATTGAAGTGTTTCTTCTTGTTATTTGTGGTTTAATTTTTTTCACTATAATATTATAGGAGGCACTGAGAGTGAAGAACAATTCACTTTGGTTGAATATTGTTATAGTTATCTCAGTTTAATAAGATTTATTGTGTTTTCATGCGTCTCCTATCTTATTCGGGTATATTTTGCTTGTGTTAAATGTTCAATAAAATTTGATTACAGAGGGCAGTGTGTAAAGACAGTACATATGTATGGAGACCTGTTATGTAGATATGAGAAATTTTCAAAGATTGAACGTCCCAAATTAGGAGAACCATTTATAGAAGACTCTAATACTGTCAGTGAGGATTTATCAAAGGTATTTATCGAAGCAGATACTTAACGTGTGATTATTGTGCTAAATTTAATTTTTCCTCTATTTGTTATGCAACTTAACAACAAGGAAGTATATATGTAAAAAACGAGTCCGTTTTATATTCTCAATTCATAAAGGAAAAGTTTTTTTAAGATATTGTCTGCTTCCTTTGTATTTTTGTGTAATTGGAATATTTTCTTGTTTTTTGTTGTTTTTCTGTAATTCATACTGTGTAAATTTGTTATTTTTTCCACTCGTTAATATTCTTTTTGTTTATACTAGATGTAAGAAAATGCATTTATTTTTTACATCTAAATAAAATAGGTATAATATGTACATGCATACAATTTAAGAGTTTTAATTTTCTTAAATAATTCAAGAAAGTTTCTATATTTTTATCTGTTTGTAATTCTTTTTAGTATTATAACTGATTATAACACATAAATGGCTTATAATGTGTATTGTGTTAATAAATCACTGATACTCACAAAATATACAAAGAAACATCCAAAATAGCTGGTGTCATTAGCCTAAATGCAGTCAACAACACTTTCAACAGTGCACCTCTTTAAGCTCATATTCATTACCTTGTTTGTGGAGTCTCGGTATGGCTGAGTTAATGTGTGCATTAGTCGGGAAGCTGTTGTAGTTGAACATTTTCTAATGTATTAGATGTATTTAAAGCATATCAGCGGAGACCTATAATTGGCTGTTTGGTGGTTATCCTAATTGAAAAACTATAATTGATAGCTGTTGGTCTCCCACAGAATTGTAAAATAAAAAAAAATAAAATATCAAAAACATTGAATTAATCCAAGATCTTTCCATATATTTTTTCAGTTGACAATTACAGATAATAGGGAATCAACTCCAGACGAAGAGAACGGAGAAGAAAATCAAAATTCAGAATTGTCAGATCCTCATCAAGTGTTAGAAAGCAACGACACACCCATAGAAACTGACGAAGAATCCAAACAATGTGATAATGATGGCTTTCCTCTAGATATGGATGAATTATTCAGATATTGTTTACTTTGTGTTATCAAAACCCAAGGGAAAAAGATGCAACTACCTTTAAAGACCAATTTATTATATGCGTAAGTGTTATAGTATATTTATACATACTGATAAATTATATGCTATTTCTCCTTATTGACAGTGTTCAGGTCTCGCAACGTCCACAAGGAAAACTAAATTGACATTATATAAGACAATCATTAGGACTGTGGTGACTTACGGATGCGAGGCTCTGACACTGACCATGAAATCCGCTGAAGCATTAGATGTTTTCGAAAGGAGAGTCCTACGCCGAATATGTGGTCCTGTGAAGGAAGGAGATGAATGGCGCATAAAGAAAAATGAAGAACTGTACAAAATTTATGAAGCCCCAAAGATCTCAACCCATATAAGACTGCTTAGGTTGAGATGGGATGGCCATGTACAGAGAATGCCCAAATAAATCATGGTTGGTCACCCGGGAGGTAAACGGAAGATGGGGAGACCAAGACTGAGATGGGAGGACGACATACGCAGAGATGAAAAGCTCCTACAGGTCCCTAACTGGAGAACGGCGGCTGAGGATAGAAGAGGTTGGAGGCGCTTGTTGAAGGAGGCCAAGGCTCGATTGGGGCTGTAGCGCCATCAAAGAAGAAGAAGAAGATAAATTATATGCAACAATAAAGCTAGCAGCTATGGGTATGAGATTGACGCACAAAAGTTGGGTGATTAAATGTATGTATTAAGTTGTAAGTAATAAAGTGATATATATTGTAAGGTAAAGACTGTCCTTGGTAATTTAGACCAATTGTCAAATCTTGTTTTCAGGAATAACATGACAACATTTTGCCCATCCGACAGACCTTTGGATCTAAAGAAATCAACTTACAAGAAATTGGGAAGGTTTTTAGAAGCTATGGAGAAGGTATAGTATCAATAGTATGCTAAAAAACTTATTTATTTTGTTCTACATATTGTGTATTCATTTTCTTCTATATGGATAACTAATTATGAACTAACAGTACTTAGATGAATGATTAGCACGAACAAAGATTTTCTGATAAGGTATTTTGGTATTCAAAGGAGGTCAGTCACAAGTCACACTGATGACACCACGAAGGCAAGAAAATAAGTTATTTGATCTTAAAATGTAGACGATACAATACTTGTTCATTGTTTTTATAAAAAAACACAGTGATACCATACTCGTAAAATATATTATCAATCAAAGTATGGTAATAAGGCAATAATTTTAATGTTTACAAAAGTATTATCGGCATCGAATGCTAGATAACGCAGTGCGAGCATCTTGGGAAAGAAAAAAATGCTCATTGGCAAAATCACAAGACTCTAATAAAGCTTATATTTAGATAAATATTCATCGTAGGTATTTATATTTAATTGATATTTTAAAGATGAAGAGTAAAAGAGTAAGCTAAGATTGTGAAATTATAAATCTTCACTATCTTGTAGTTATATGGAGAGTAAAAAGATTGCATTTTATTAAGGATTATATATGATATTTAGGTATTTCTTTAAATTTAATTGTCTTTTATATTAAGGATGGCATACTCCAAGTGAAACCTCTGGAGAAAGGAGTCGACGCCGTCGTCAAAGTCAACTTTGACCATCCTTCCATCAAACAACACACCGTGATACCTGTGACGGAATCCAGTGTCGACACCTCCAACAAAAAGAAGAATGATGATGGCCCTATTTTTTCAGCCCCACTCGTCAAGGAAATGTACAAAGTTACAGCTGTTGTGGCACCATTCTTTGAACCCATGAAGTAAGTTATAAATGTTTATTATGCAAAAAATAATTATCACATAATGTAAGGGACTTATTGTCCATGGGCGATTTCTACCAGTCAACCACACCAGTAAATACTTTTGTTGCAAATATAAATATTATAAATACTAGATTTATTACAAAAAACTTCAAAAATAACATAGCGGCGTAAACCTGTGTATTATTAAAAAAAAATTGTCTACTTATTTTAATTTTTGTTTTTATCTGTCAGATTCTGTTATTTTTCACAGCAGTAACAAATTAGGTCCTTCTCCCTTCCTTTTTCCTTCCCTTCCTTTCCCATCACGGGTAAATGTGTGAAATATATGAATATGTAATAATTTTAAATATATTTAAATGTATTTTTTGTTGTATTGTAGGTACATACTTCTATTATTATTTAATGTACCTACATCAATTGTGGACAAAAGTAATTGGTCTGTCTTTTTTTTCATTTCATAGTGTATTTTTTCTGTTTATTTTATAAGACTGTATTTGTCCCTTAAATAAAATAATGATAATGTCAAAAAAAAAAAAATAGAATATGGGTGAAGGGATGAATGATAAAAGAATTATAGGTTATGGATAAGAAGTGTTCAGAAGCTTCTTAAAAACCTTCACGCTAGGAACTTCTCTTATACCATTGGGTAATTGGTTCCACAGCCGGGCTGTGTGAATTGTGAGCGAGTAAATGTATTGGTATTGAGTGTGTACTATGGTAATATCACCAAATATTACATTTATTCGATACAGATTTAACAAATAAACAGATTATGGCTTGAGGTCAACATGTAATCCACTATTATCCTATTTTATTTTACTTCTTGATAGGTCGACAATCACTGTATTTTTATGAAGTAGGTACCTACATTTCTATTACTGTTTTGAAATTTTTAACATAATATCAAATCACAGTGAAGAAATGATTGGATGTGTATGGAAAACTAAATCAGTTTATGCACTTTACATTTTTTTCATGTATAAAATAAGTATCTTTAAAAAATTGAACTGCATTTTCTGTTTGATTTGATAAGAAATACACAAGTAGTTATTTGTCACTTATAATGTATATTTACATATTTAAATTAGAAGTCCTAAATCTGTCATGCAAGACCCTGATTTATTTTTGACTGAGTGAACTGTAAATAAAGTTCAGTAATTTATTTCTTTTCCAGTTTCAAAAGAGGACAAGTCGTATCGGGATCTCAGGTGACAACATGTCTTGTGGCCTATGTAAGAAGAAACAACTTACAAGACAATGTTGACAAAACGTAAGCGCATTATTTTTTAAATTGATGAAACATTACAGTACTGTTTATATTTCTTTAACAAAACGTGTATAACTGTTGGTTTCTCATATTAAATAAAAGAACTAGAAAATATATATCAAATTGAAATTTATGACGCAATGGGGTAAAAAAGGGTCCGATATTTTCACAGCATAATTTTTTGGTACACAACGCCACCAAAATTTGGTGGCAATCAGTATAAAGTATTTGAATATTTTTCGAACGGTTCGGAATGAAAATTGAAACAGTACTCAACACTAATATCAAAAAGTACATGTTGTTAACAAAGGTATTAAAATTTCGAAAAGCAAATACTTTTTCTGCTATATAAATGTGTCCTTAGTATCCAATTTATATTTAAATATTGAATGTGTTGTGTATATCCCCGTTACACCTCACTTTGTATACCAATCCCTTGGACTAAAGCCATAGCTTATGTCAGCTCTGTATATTCTGTATGCTGTATTCTCTGTATACCCTGGCCGACCGGCGTTGGTTTTTGTGCGGGCATCTTAGGTTCGATTCCCAGCAGAGGAGAATTTTATTTAAATTAATTTCTCTCGCAAATATTGCTTCTTTGGGCTGGAAACACTGGTTTGTTGGAAGAAATTGCCATTTGACAATAAACTCGCCACTTGCGCAGGGTGCAAGGCGTTTATTATTATTATTTTATTCTTTACTTTGTAGATGGTTTATTTATTTTTATTTGATTTATTTTGTATTGCTTTTAGGGCTACTAACAGGTACTAATATTAATTTAACACGCACTCAGTAACAAGTTGCCACATTTTGGAAACTTAGGATGTTATGGTCTCACAGATTTAGACTGAAAACACAACTAAAAATTGTGTCTCCATCAGGAATCGAACCCGGGAGGTCTTGCTCAGAAGTCTGATGTGTAACCATCTGAGCCACGGAGTACGACGATTGGGCAGTTATATGAGTTTATGTGCAGTGTACGTGCGATATTGTATGATGTTCATACTTCCAGGTTAGTCAAGGTTGATCCAGTCGTGTCTCAGGTCACAAACTCTGACGTCAACACAATGACAGTCACATGGGAGAATCTGAAGGCGGCCATCATGAAGAAGATGACCCACTACACGGAAATGACCTTCTCCGACGGCTCCACATCCATCAACTCTGGAAAGTTGCCCATCATCACGATGCAGGTGGCAAACAGATCGGGAAATAAAAAAGTGAGATTTTTTTATCTTTTATGGAAGTCTCCATTCTATTCATTTCTCTAAGTTGTTATCAGTGAAACTTTACAATTTTTACATCTTTATATTTAGATTATTTTAAGTTTCCTAATAAAATAAATTACATATTTTTCTATTCTATTTTATTTTAGGCAACTCACCCTATAATGAGGATGATTGAAAACAATATGAAAGTGAAAACAATGCATTATTTATAAACAATCGATCGTTTTACAATACAAATTAATATCAATAAGAAATAAATTTTGAATGTTATAAATTAATATCATCGATGCAAATGAATTTTGAAATTTTCATGTTTATGGACAGAGAATTTAATGAAAGGTGTGAAATATTGGCAGGTAGTTGAACTAATTAACTGTGACTAATTAAAAACTGTGTCTCCACCGGGAATTGAACCCTGGACCAGATATCTAAACAACTGAGCCATAAAAGCTGACAAAAAAAATATTTAAAATAAGTGTACCTATTTATAAATTCGCAACTTACGCAAGAAAGTGTTTATTATTTATTTTGTGTTGTCTATTGCAGGTTACGATTGTTAGCAATCTCCATTTCTATGGAATAAGCCTCAACACCTTGAGCAAAGAATGTCAACACGGAGTGGCCGCGTCCTGTACAATCACCAAGAGTCCCGGATCCAAGTTTGATCAGTTGCTGGTACAAGGAAATCAGGTCAATATTTTTCGTTTGATTTTCAATCATTAATTTATAGATATTTTTTATAAGAATAAATGAAATACTTTGTCACTCATTTTTTTAGATAATAATAATAAAATATTTGTTGAGAAGAAAAAAAATAAGTTTACATACAAATACAAGAGAAATAACATTTTGCTGTAAGCGGAAATAACTAAATGTCACATATTCCTATTCTCGGTTTCATCTTCGTAAACCTAACTGTAAATAAAAACTTCGTAAACCTAACTGTAAAAATGTATGTATTATATTGTATTAATTAGTCAGTAAGGTATTTCCTAGAACCTTGTACTAGCCGACCATCCTGTAATTAGGCGACTATTAAGTAATAATATTATTAGTTTTATCTGCAACACCCCGGTCCCCGCACCCCTCCCCTCCCATTCACTCCATCCACACAATAGATGGGTCGGTGGCAGAGCGGTTAGCGCGCTGGGCTAGTAATCCAGTGGTCGCGAGTTTGAATCCTGCCTCGACCAATTTCGTTCACCTAAGCACAAGCATTTATTTGCTTATTTTAGGGAACGTAGGAAGATGTATATGTACTTGTTTAACAAGGATATATTCATTTTTATTAAAAAAAAAATATATTATATTATTACATGTATATTCAGTTTGATTTCTGCTAGTTAGTGTGTTCTATGATTTCTGCCTCTGAGGATGTCGGCTGTGTTCGGCGAAAGCGCTTAGGCTCATTAAAGTCTTACTCATTTGTGGATTAAAACTATGTGTTTTTATTTATTTTTAATCGTTGTTATCATGGAATTTCACCAAGAATAGTACGCCAACAAACTAAATAAGTTATTTGTATAGTCCCTTTATTTCTTTTATGTTATTTTAATTTTTATGGATATTTTTCCTTGTCATATCATCTGAAGTCATCGGGAAAGTGATAAAAAAATGTAATAAATTTTTGTTTGTTTCAGACATATTTCCTGGCCAAACATTTGACTGAATTTTATGGTCTGCCAAAGAGATTTATCGAGGGAGCTGACAAGATATTGGCGAAAAAGAAACAATGAAATAAATAAATTGGCACATTCAATTAAATTATCATTTGTGACCTGAATTATATTATTTCTGTAAATAAGTTCATTTCATAAATGAATTATTTGATATAATATTTATTGTTTATTCCATACATGATTATGATGTCTTTATAATCAAATCATATACCAACATTTCTTAATAAGTGAAAATACACAGGATATAATATGTAGAAATAGATGCCATGCCAGCAGGGCTACTTATGAAGTTGATAACATTAAAATTAAGATCAGCTTCAGACTTAAGCAATCTTTGAGGTTAAATTAATTGAATAATAATATTAATTTATACAAAAATTAATGACAATTTCATACTAAACGATGATATCAACAGATTTTCGAGATTAAATATAGAGAAATATTAAGTTTGGATTATAATCGAGTACTGATTTATACATTTTTAAGATTAAGGCAAGCTAAGAACATATTAAGAATGTGTCACCAGGATACACTTGACCAGATATGGATTTTCACTATCAAGAAAGATCTAATAGAGGCAGAGCTTCGTTGGGTGGATGAACGGAGACTTTGAGGATGAAGGACTAGGAGAGTTGATCCCGTGCCAATGGGACCGACACTGTTAAATCCTATACAGGTTCTGAATTTCCTGAGACTTGGGGGGACACTGCAGCCGGAAGCTCGGCGAGCAAGTACGGGAGGCATAAAAGATCCTAAGGATCGTAGTGCACAATACCACCCCAACCAATAATAATAAAACTAATAGTTTTACTCTGTACACTCGAATCCGGTCCTGAATTCGAATTTTCGTTTATAACTTACCAACATATCGCCTGCGTACATTCAAATTATTGACTATTACAATCAAAACATACCTAGGTACCTACCGTTATTCATCGTTACGAAGGTAGGTTCCTAGTGATAACTTTGAAATTGGGATTCAGTTTTGCAGTAGAGAGTAAAAGAAGTTGAATTTTTATTGAAATATTGTAAAATAAAAGAATATTTATAGCACTATAGTTTATTGCTTTCATATTGATTTATAACTTCAATAAAAACACAATATAGGTTATAAATGGAAGCTTTATTTGATTGCAAGTCAAAGTAATTGTTTGACTTTGGAAAGTTTAAATAATTGATGCGCATTTTGGTCAAGTTGTTAAGTAATGGTCATTTTTTGATATTTAAATTAGTTTATATTTTTTAATAAAAATAGAGTAACAAATGATAATCATAAACTATTGATTGGCAAAAGACATAATTATTTAAGTCATTCAACTATTGATTTTTTCCAATGTCAGTCAATCAGTAATGCCTGATTACACCAGTTTAGTGTTTGTAAACATCCTGGACAGTAGCTGGTGTCAACTTGACTTGCAAGCTGCCTTTCAAGTTGAACGAAATAGAATCGCCTTCTATTTTTTCGGCAAGTTAACGTTCCTCGCACTTTTTCATCCTCCTCGCGCATGGCACTTGATTCGCTACTTGCTGCATGTAAAGAGTCCATTTAGCACAGTGAATAAGGAAAAGTAGGCGGACACGGGCATATTTATCATCCGATATATGTGATGTTGTTCACATGGCGACTTCCGTCACCTGCCATTTGACTAATAAAACTAAACTGGTGTAAATCAGGCATTACAAAAGATACAACTATATTATCAGGAACATGAACCAAAATTTTGAATACATAAAATTTCCCAAATAAATATATACTTTAATATTTGAATATATCTTAATTAAATCTATTTAAATATAAAATAACATTAAAATATCTCATTAGATTACAATAAATTCTTTTTTTTTTAAATAATAATACATAATATATCAATAATTAAGGGCACATTATGGCAAGAAAAAAAAACCTTAGAAAAATTCATAATTATAATTATTTGTACCAAATAAAATTTTACAATTCAATATAAAATTAAACCTTAGTCAATAGTTGCCAGCACCAATATATAATTTAAATAATAATACCAAATAACTATGTTGTAACAATAAAAAAAAAACGAGTGGGTTGTGGTCAACGCTATACTCCTCACTAACAAGTCATTCTATAAAGTATTCAAATTTTTAATGGAAAATATTCCAAAATTTGAATAGAATCGAATGAGTACTCTAGTCTATAATCGATAAAGTAGAATAAACACGCCGTACATAGCACACTGCACAAAACATACAGCACATACACACAAATACATTGTGATGAAACTTTCAGAATACAATCTCAGCATAATACTAGTTGATAATCTGCAATAAAAAAATAGCCTTAAAAATTTCGAAATCATAACTACCCAATATATCCCCTTGGGTTAGTGAGGAGTAAAAAACACAAAATATTAACTTAGTTTATAAATGTAGAAAAATATTCACAATGGTGCTGAATGGAAAATAAATGCTTTTATTTAGGTTTTCGGTGAAGCATTAATGTCAAGGTATATTGATCCAGATATTTTTTTGTTTTTAATTAAAAAAAATATACTTGCTCTATGATTTACTAGTTAATTAGAAATATGAAATAAATGTCGAAAATCGGGGTATGTATTATTTTTCTAAAAGAATACTAGTAAAAAACTATACAATATAATAATAATAATTTATGCATATAACCTATTATACCCCCATGCATATAACTAAATAAAATATTAAAAATATGAAAACAAATACTGCAGACAGCGTTGTGAAAAACATCAAGTTTTAATGGCATAACCAACATTGCATAATATTATGATATATCGAAAGCAATGTTGCCAGTACTCAAAATGCATATTCCGTAAGTATTTATATAATGATTGATATTTTTATTATTCTATTATTATAATAATGTATAAAAAATTCCTATTTGTGAACCTAAACCATTCAGGGACTCACACACAAAAAGTTTCATCATAATCGGTTCAGTTGTTTAGGAGTTCAGTGACATACACACGTACAAAATTATTATATATAGGTATAAAGATAAACAGAGTATAAATAAAGAGTTAAAGAATATTTTTCTTCATTAATATAATAAGTTATTTTTCTCAAAATTACTAGATAAATCTATGTAAATATTAACTTTAGAAGTGAAAAAATAAATATTATTACTACTTAAATGGTTCTTGTAACCTCAAATGGAGGAACATGAGCCAGAGTCAAGTTTGTTATAAAATCCTATATAGCAGGCTATATAGTATATTATTTTGAAAATTATTTCCCCAATACCCTCAAAAGATACATTTTTTGTTTAAGAGGCTATAGTAGGCTATACATTATATTTTGAAAATAATTTCCCTAATACCCTCAAAAGATACGTCTTTGAAATAAGGAACAGTTTGTATGTACATCTTTAATCTATTGCATGATTTTTTTGAATTTTGAATTTGTTTAATACTTTTCTTGTAAAATTAGTTTTAGTAAAACCCTTTTTTATTTTTTTACTGTAAGTAACTAAAAAACTACAAGGCCTATGAAGTATATTTTTACTTTATTCGATAGAGAATATGAAAATCTACCGGCTGAATTTTTTATTATTATAAAATTTCAATGACTCTTCTTGCTATTTAAAAAAAACCTCTAAATTTTACCATTTTCGCACGATAAAATGTTGTATATCACATATCAGGTGATATACAATATTTTCTCGTGTTTCATACATTAGAAGCTAATTTAGTGTGCATTTTTGCGTATATCCGTATATCCAGGGTATAGTAGGGCCTTAATACTTTTAATTGTAAATTAATTTTAGTAAAACCCTTTTTTATTTTTTTACTGTAAGTAACTAAAAAACTGCAAGGACTATAAAGTAGATTTTTACTTCAATTGAAAGAGAATATGAAAATCTACCAGCTGAGTTTTTAATTTTTACAAGATTTTAATTAAAATTCTGATGCTATTTAAAAAAAACTCTAAATTTTACCTTTTCTTCTCGAAAAAATGTTGTATATCACATATTAGATTGATATACAATATTTTTTCGTGTTTCATACATTAGAAGATAATTTAGCGTGCATTTTAGTGTACAACCGTATACCCAGGGTATACAAGGGCCTCAATACGCAAATTAGAATTCAAAAAGTTTGGTTAATAAGTTTTTCTTTAAATTGGAAGTAGAAAATGAAATCACAATTTGATGTTATTCTGCCTGATCAACTTTTTGAAAACATTAAGTACCTACTTGTAATTATTAAGGTTGAGTAAGGAGGCGATATTATGAGGAAATATTTTAAATTTAATCAGGTGTGTTAATGATATTGATAACTTAGATGTAGGGCAATTGAAAAATATGTAATCCAAGTTGTCTTCTTTTTGGCCACATTGACAAAGAGATGATTTCTTAATAACCAACCTTGCTAGGTGAGAAGGGGAACAACAGTGTCCGAATCTCAATCGGCATATGACGGAAGATTCATGTCTGCCACAATGGAATTTTGGAAAACCATGGTTTGATGGGGATAAACTTTCGAGTCGAAGCATATCTTGTAACTTTTGATAAATTGAAGATAATGTGTATTCCATTCTTTCAAAATAGGAAAAATGAACAAGAAAACAAAAATAATAATTTGATATAATGTTCAATAAATAAACCGATACCTCCTACGTAAACTACCGTAAGCCACATTTTCGCGATTTTGAGTTTTTATAAATATTTGGGTTCCTTTTGGATCAATCTATTAAAAACACAAACAAAAAAAATTCAAAACGTCCTACGTTTACGTTCGTACGTTTCTCACAAACTTAAAATATCGTATCTAAAATTTAGAACGGCGTGTAGTATGGTATAAACAAATACTATTGTTTACGCAGAAAAAACGCAGAGAATTATATGACACTAGTGTAGCATTTTCCCGAAAGTATTGAATCTGTTGGAATTATTTAAATGTAAATTTAAAAAAATATTTTTTTATAACTAGTTCATAATCAATATGAACGCAATATGTTAAGATTTGTGTTTCCTTTGAAAATTTGAAACTTTAAACTGCTCTCCTCTAAATTTGACTTTTTGCACTTACGGTAGTTTACGTTGGAGGTATCGAAACATTTAAATAACTAGGATTAAAATTTGTAATTAGAATTATGTACCACATGTTTACATATAAATATGTAAGTAATTAAACACATCCATATTACTAAACACATTCTTAGTTACTTTTATCTGTTGAAACACATTGAGCTATCCCATGGTTTGTATCTAGAAAAACATTTCCACTCTTGCAATTGCTTCCCATGTTGAGAAAAACATGGTAGTTTTGTAGGCATTGTTTCTCTTTTCTTAAACTGTTTTTCGTTCGCATTTATATAAAATTCTCATGTCATAAAATGGCACAAATCGTCCTTGAATAGTCGTGTTGCCTATATTGAAATAATAATAATAGAAAAACATGGTAGTTTTGTAGGCATTGTTTCTCTTTTCTTAAACTGTTTTTCGTTCGCATTTATATAAAATTCTCATGTCATAAAATGGCACAAATCGTCCTTGAATAGTCGTGTTGCCTATATTGAAATAATAATAATAGAAAAACATGGTAGTTTTGTAGGCATTGTTTCTCTTTTCTTAAACTGTTTTTCGTTCGCATTTATATAAAATTCTCATGTCATAAAATGGCACAAATCGTCCTTGAATAGTCGTGTTGCCTATATTGAAATAATAATAATAGAAAAACATGGTAGTTTTGTAGGCATTGTTTCTCTTTTCTTAAACTGTTTTTCGTTCGCATTTATATAAAATTCTCATGTCATAAAATGGCACAAATCGTCCTTGAATAGTCGTGTTGCCTATATTGAAATAATAATAATAGAAAAACATGGTAGTTTTGTAGGCATTGTTTCTCTTTTCTTAAACTGTTTTTCGTTCGCATTTATATAAAATTCTCATGTCATAAAATGGCACAAATCGTCCTTGAATAGTCGTGTTGCCTATATTGAAATAATAATAATAGAAAAACATGGTAGTTTTGTAGGCATTGTTTCTCTTTTCTTAAACTGTTTTTCGTTCGCATTTATATAAAATTCTCATGTCATAAAATGGCACAAATCGTCCTTGAATAGTCGTGTTGCCTATATTGAAATAATAATAATAGAAAAACATGGTAGTTTTGTAGGCATTGTTTCTCTTTTCTTAAACTGTTTTTCGTTCGCATTTATATAAAATTCTCATGTCATAAAATGGCACAAATCGTCCTTGAATAGTCGTGTTGCCTATATTGAAATAATAATAATAGAAAAACATGGTAGTTTTGTAGGCATTGTTTCTCTTTTCTTAAACTGTTTTTCGTTCGCATTTATATAAAATTCTCATGTCATAAAATGGCACAAATCGTCCTTGAATAGTCGTGTTGCCTATATTGAAATAATAATAATAGAAAAACATGGTAGTTTTGTAGGCATTGTTTCTCTTTTCTTAAACTGTTTTTCGTTCGCATTTATATAAAATTCTCATGTCATAAAATGGCACAAATCGTCCTTGAATAGTCGTGTTGCCTATATTGAAATAATAATAATAGAAAAACATGGTAGTTTTGTAGGCATTGTTTCTCTTTTCTTAAACTGTTTTTCGTTCGCATTTATATAAAATTCTCATGTCATAAAATGGCACAAATCGTCCTTGAATAGTCGTGTTGCCTATATTGAAATAATAATAATAGAAAAACATGGTAGTTTTGTAGGCATTGTTTCTCTTTTCTTAAACTGTTTTTCGTTCGCATTTATATAAAATTCTCATGTCATAAAATGGCACAAATCGTCCTTGAATAGTCGTGTTGCCTATATTGAAATAATAATAATAGAAAAACATGGTAGTTTTGTAGGCATTGTTTCTCTTTTCTTAAACTGTTTTTCGTTCGCATTTATATAAAATTCTCATGTCATAAAATGGCACAAATCGTCCTTGAATAGTCGTGTTGCCTATATTGAAATAATAATAATAGAAAAACATGGTAGTTTTGTAGGCATTGTTTCTCTTTTCTTAAACTGTTTTTCGTTCGCATTTATATAAAATTCTCATGTCATAAAATGGCACAAATCGTCCTTGAATAGTCGTGTTGCCTATATTGAAATAATAATAATAGAAAAACATGGTAGTTTTGTAGGCATTGTTTCTCTTTTCTTAAACTGTTTTTCGTTCGCATTTATATAAAATTCTCATGTCATAAAATGGCACAAATCGTCCTTGAATAGTCGTGTTGCCTATATTGAAATAATAATAATAGAAAAACATGGTAGTTTTGTAGGCATTGTTTCTCTTTTCTTAAACTGTTTTTCGTTCGCATTTATATAAAATTCTCATGTCATAAAATGGCACAAATCGTCCTTGAATAGTCGTGTTGCCTATATTGAAATAATAATAATAGAAAAACATGGTAGTTTTGTAGGCATTGTTTCTCTTTTCTTAAACTGTTTTTCGTTCGCATTTATATAAAATTCTCATGTCATAAAATGGCACAAATCGTCCTTGAATAGTCGTGTTGCCTATATTGAAATAATAATAATAGAAAAACATGGTAGTTTTGTAGGCATTGTTTCTCTTTTCTTAAACTGTTTTTCGTTCGCATTTATATAAAATTCTCATGTCATAAAATGGCACAAATCGTCCTTGAATAGTCGTGTTGCCTATATTGAAATAATAATAATAGAAAAACATGGTAGTTTTGTAGGCATTGTTTCTCTTTTCTTAAACTGTTTTTCGTTCGCATTTATATAAAATTCTCATGTCATAAAATGGCACAAATCGTCCTTGAATAGTCGTGTTGCCTATATTGAAATAATAATAATAGAAAAACATGGTAGTTTTGTAGGCATTGTTTCTCTTTTCTTAAACTGTTTTTCGTTCGCATTTATATAAAATTCTCATGTCATAAAATGGCACAAATCGTCCTTGAATAGTCGTGTTGCCTATATTGAAATAATAATAATAGAAAAACATGGTAGTTTTGTAGGCATTGTTTCTCTTTTCTTAAACTGTTTTTCGTTCGCATTTATATAAAATTCTCATGTCATAAAATGGCACAAATCGTCCTTGAATAGTCGTGTTGCCTATATTGAAATAATAATAATAGAAAAACATGGTAGTTTTGTAGGCATTGTTTCTCTTTTCTTAAACTGTTTTTCGTTCGCATTTATATAAAATTCTCATGTCATAAAATGGCACAAATCGTCCTTGAATAGTCGTGTTGCCTATATTGAAATAATAATAATAGAAAAACATGGTAGTTTTGTAGGCATTGTTTCTCTTTTCTTAAACTGTTTTTCGTTCGCATTTATATAAAATTCTCATGTCATAAAATGGCACAAATCGTCCTTGAATAGTCGTGTTGCCTATATTGAAATAATAATAATAGAAAAACATGGTAGTTTTGTAGGCATTGTTTCTCTTTTCTTAAACTGTTTTTCGTTCGCATTTATATAAAATTCTCATGTCATAAAATGGCACAAATCGTCCTTGAATAGTCGTGTTGCCTATATTGAAATAATAATAATAGAAAAACATGGTAGTTTTGTAGGCATTGTTTCTCTTTTCTTAAACTGTTTTTCGTTCGCATTTATATAAAATTCTCATGTCATAAAATGGCACAAATCGTCCTTGAATAGTCGTGTTGCCTATATTGAAATAATAATAATAGAAAAACATGGTAGTTTTGTAGGCATTGTTTCTCTTTTCTTAAACTGTTTTTCGTTCGCATTTATATAAAATTCTCATGTCATAAAATGGCACAAATCGTCCTTGAATAGTCGTGTTGCCTATATTGAAATAATAATAATAGAAAAACATGGTAGTTTTGTAGGCATTGTTTCTCTTTTCTTAAACTGTTTTTCGTTCGCATTTATATAAAATTCTCATGTCATAAAATGGCACAAATCGTCCTTGAATAGTCGTGTTGCCTATATTGAAATAATAATAATAGAAAAACATGAGCTCAATAAAAATGTATACCTTCTTAATTTTAAAAAAATATACATGTCTCCATCATTATATAAACATGTGATATTTATAATTATATTATTATGTATTCCAACTGTCGATTTGTTCAGGAGAACTTTGTTCTCTTAACATATCGACAATGTTTCAAGCCAGAATACGCGAGAAATGTATGGAGAGGTCTACATTTTTCACGGCTTTTCCAACTTTGAAGTCATATATGTTCCATACACAGATTTACTCAGAATTCGGAGTAGAACATTTCGTGTGTCTGTGTGTGTGTCCGTCCCCCCCTTATAACTTTTGATCCGCTCAATTTACAGAGCCCAAAATTTCAGAATATATAAAAAGTTACAGGCCTACAAAACTTTTATACTCGGAATTTTGAATTTTTGTTTCAGTCAGGGGTTATCAACTTTTGAATTTTTATTTTATTTTTCCCTATATCTCAGAAACCATAAAAGCTAGAACGCTGAAAATTGGTATAAACATAGACAAATACAAAATCTCAAATTAGTTTTTTCAAAAAAATTCCAGGGTTTCTCAAACATTTTTTATTAAGAAAAATATTTTTTTTATGATAAATTTATGAGTTAAACTGCCTATATTTTCATTTTTTTTTTAAATATCGAAAAAAGCCGAAACACCCCAACTAGATAATTTAATTTGTTATAAAAAATATTAACATTGTATTTGTCCATCTCAATTTTTTTTTAACAATTTTTATAAAAATTGAATTTAGTGACGACATTGCTTCATACAATTTGTATGGTAGTTGCCTATACACAATATGTAAGAAGACTTAATAGTTTGATAGGATCTTAATATCCAAACATACATACAGAACCATCATGCAGTTTTCATATTCCGGGTAGGAAAAGAGGACTGACCTCCATACTGTCCTATCTTGACATACATACCAACATGTGTAAAAATTTTCAATAATTTGGATTTATGGGTTTATAGTTTGATTCTTATTCTTCAACTATACATACTATCGCTATCGACAGTTGGATCCCATGTGTTACATGCAACTAGTCATATTGTAAGACTACTTATATAAACTTGAATCACTAACAATATAGTATAAATTTTATGAAACAATATACATATACATAAATATATTTTAATCTATTCTCAGATACTATCTCTTAAAACAATTCATATTTTTTTTTTTAAATAATTTTATAAAAAAATATTTTTTTATTGTTTATATTGTAAAAATAAAAATTTATATTTCAAATACATAAAAATTTTATTAACAGTAAATGAAAAAAAAATGGAAGCTCATTATGTTGTTAAAACATTCTTAAATAACCGAGATTTTTATATACCTAACTGAGATATTTCAAAAATATAAAATATTTCATGGTAAATAACACCTTAAGAAATAAATTTAAAAGTAAAATCTGAATATACAAAATTACGAGTTTTTATTGCTAAATGATAGAATGTCATAAAAAAATATAGAATTCTATATTTGACAACACTTACAATCTGAACTTAAATGGTGTTTTGAATCCCAATATTGATCTTCTTTTGGAATCTTTTTTTAATTTTGGCAACGGTGTGACGACGTTTTCTTTATTTTCATCGGGAAACAAAACTTCATTTTCAAAATCAATGTCGACCAAATGTGGACCGATTGGTTTTCTGCGATCGTCTTTCATCGTCGACGATATACTCGAAATACTCCTGCGACTGCTGCCAGAGTGAGAACTGCAACCGCTGATTCGTGACGATGCAGAAGGCGGTCTCTGAATGTTGCAAGACATCTGCTTTTGGACATCTTCGCCATTTTGATAGTTGACCTGCTTCAGGTTCGGCTGCTGACGACTGGACACAGAATTGAACTTTTTCAAATTCTCCGCCGCTCTCACCTTGGTCTTCAGAGACGGCTTTGTGTCTCTGTTGACCTTCGGCGGAGTCTTTCGCAGCTCTTCCATCAGCGCCCTCTTCTTGTTGGTCATTGCTTCGAGATCCAGGTATGTGAATTTAGCGATCCTATCGGCGATGCTCTGTTGAGACGGTGGAACGACTTTCGGACGTTCGTAGGAAGTGTTGAAATTTTCTATTTCAAAAAACGTCAGAGTGGTACTGGAGACTGTATCGTATTCTGCAAACGGATTGTTTCTAGAGTTGAAATGGACTTTTCTCCGTGTCGTATTGTTTATGCTTTTCGGTCTCGGTACAACATCCGACGATATCTTTGTCGAGGTCGGGAGAATGCTCGTGTCACCTTGATCAGCCGATAACGAGCTGTTCATATCTTCGTAATTGAGCTGTTGTTTTTTGCGGAAACGTGTTCGGACCGAACTGGATCGACGATGATTTCTCCTCGTGTACGACGATTGACTCTTGTCACTGACGCTTCCGTCGGAAAGAGACACACCATTTTTGTTTCTAGTAACGCATACTTTATCGTTTAAAGCTTTTATTTCTTCTTGAAGATTATCCGTATCATCGTTGAGAACTTTCTGGGTCATAGCTGTTTGAAGAGTGATGCCCGGCATACACTTAGAAATATTTTTGTTAGCTTCACATTTGACAGGAACGTTTTCTGCTCTTTGCGAGTCCAATGATGAAATCTTAGAATTGATTTTGTCGAAGATTTTTTTTTTATTTATTTGCTGTTCCTTTAACCTGACGGCTTCTTCTCTTTCCCGCAGTGCTGCCAATCTACGAAGCCAAACCTGACTCAGGGCCTCCTCGCTGACCTCTTGCGGTTCTTTGCATAATTCTAGACGACTCTTCCACTTTTTGACGTTTTCGGATACCTTTGGCGGAACGTAACCGGGTATCTTAAGATCCAACGCGAGTAAGGTTGGAGACAGCTGTCTGTTCGTAATAGGACGTATGGTCTTGGGAATGGATTTGTTTTCGAGAATGTTGGAAGAGTTATATTTGGGTGTTGTGGTTGACGATGTGTAACTGCATTTTGGTGTTACGTTAATATCTTCGGCAGAGAGGCTTTTTCGAATAATGAACCCAACCTTTGCAATTGATTCGTCAGATTCAAATGCACTATCATTACTTAATGTTGGAGTGGTAGACAGATTGGGTTGACAAAATATCTGATTTGGTTTTAAAGTTAAATTTATTAAAACGGTTGGATGGTGTAAAATGACATCTGGTTTGAAGTCACAAGAAACTTTACGTTTATTATCAGCCAATAATATATTGATTATATTCTGTAGGTCGTTGCTGAATGGAAATATTATTTCATTGAAATTTTCGTTGTTGTATTTCTTGAGAGTACACATTTCGTAAACAATAGATCCAATTTCACAAACACTGTTGAAATCTGTCGTTTTGTTTATGTTTCTTTTATTGTCCTTTAAATAAAATGCGTCTATTTTGATCTTGTAATCGGATGTCACGAAAATGTTTGATGTTTTTATCTGTTTCTGTAGCAAGTTTATATTTATATCTGTTATTGATTTGACGACGAAGGCGATTTGATACATAATATGCCATATAAAGCATTCATCAAAAATTATGTTTTCGATTTTCGCTTTTGCTATGAGTTCCGACAAATTTTCGTCTGGGTACAATTCGGTTACAACATATAAAGTATTGGACAAGGAATGTAATATTGTATCTATGTAATTGATAATTGCGTCACTTTCCACCGATTGAATAAGTTTTATTTCATTCGATATGTTGTTTATTTGTTCCGACGAGTATTTTTTACAGTCATAGGCTTTCCAAACGTAAAGTGAATGAGTTTGTTTATGTCTAACCTTGTAGCAAGATTCTCCATAATTACCACTCGAAAGAATTTCTAACACTAAATAATCACTCAATTTTTCTGCCATTTTACTTATGTAGTATGTTCACTTCACATCATTATGCACCTATTGCAAAAAAAACACTATTTTTGTATATTATATTAAAATAAACACTAAAAAACATAACTAAAAAACTTCTTGTCAAAGTCAAATCAATAATATGTCAAAATTCGAATTTTAAACTTAAACTGATTAAACCGTTGGAATGTTGTTATGTGTTACCAGTATATAATTTTATTAACATTGCCAACTAAATATTTTTTATCAGATTTTTATTCAAAATATTAATAGGTAGGTATATTTTATGTTTTTCGGAATTCCTCGTTAGTAAAATAAAACTTATTTATAGAAAATTTGGTCGTTTCTCCATAAATTACAAGAAGCATTTATTTACGAGGTAATAGACTTTTCTTTAGATAAACATTCGCGTTATTTTTTTGAAGAGATGGGTTATTTTTAATAGAAATGTGGTGTTATTTTGTTCAGAAAAGTTATTATACGTGTCATTTTATGGAAAAGGGGTGCTATTTTTGTTGAAAAGCTATGTTATTTTTTTTTCAGAACAGTGAAAAAATAATATTTACTTAAGTAGGTATATGAAAAATATATTTTTATAGTTTTATTTTTTTTTATCAATAACGGTGTTATTTTTTTAGTGAACTTGTGACATTGTAAATATTAAAATACCCAACGCTCCAGTTTATCTACGAAATCAATTTCACTTCCTGTCAGAACACGGGATGTCTCTTTGTTCAAATACTGAAAGAACGCTCAGTATCCCAGTACACAATTATACTTCCTTTTTTCTTCCGACCACCGGGAAGACCATCAAAGAAATGGAGGGAGAGCTGGACGTCCTCGTCCCAGGACCTGTAAAAACAGATCATAGATCTAAAAAAAGAGGAAGAAGAAGATTTAAAAAAAAAACTCCGTTTAAAAAATCAAAAATAAAGATTTAGAATCAGACAAGTGAAATTCTTTAAGGTGATTTGGAGATTTTGAAAAATGAGCGATTGACTACTCACAGGCAGAGAAAGGGAAGGGTCACCTAAAAAGAGGACGGTATTTAATTTATTGAAAGAAGTAGGTTAATCAAATACATAATATTATGTAAGTATGAGATGGTGCATAAATACGAAGAAAGCAACGAGCGTTTGCAAGGACAGAGTTATTTGGTTCTCTCTGTCGACCCTATAATATTATGACATACCTAGCAGGTACATCAAGGCATTTTGTTGTATTCTACAAAACACAAAGTAGGTAACAATATCCACCTGAGATTTTACCATTGTGTGAACGGATAAAAAGTTTTTTAAAGATATCTTTTGTTTTGATCGCTCTCCTTTGTTTTGCAAAGGTCAAAAGACTTGAGGGGAAACATTTTTTATTTAGGACTCGACAAAGGCGAGTAAATGTTACGGTTTAATCTTTTTAACGTCTGCTTCGGGAGTAAATTCACTTTTCTTTTTGATCCTGGCTAAAACAGCGCGGTTAATGTAATTGAAACTTATCTAATTGGAACCTTTTGTTTATACGATTATATACACCGGACGATAGAACCTATAAAAGATTTCGGACCTATTATCCTTTGGTGAACAAAATGCTTCATGGATTATTTAGGTTCCTTATCAGAATTAACAAAGAATACGAAAACCGCGTTTATACCAACACAATTCAAAGTAAAACGCCTTCTATCTTAATTCTTAATTATAATGAATCTTCGATAAACAAAAAACATCTTAAATAATTGAATCCATCACCCGTAATTTCATACATTTGGGACCAAACTTATGTTTTTTAATGGAAAAAAGGTATTACAATACTCCCATCAAATGTAAAACTTGAACTAAGGACAGGGGTCAACCGGCGGAATAAAAACCATCCATGTTTACCCATATCATGATATAATTATCATATGGAGTGAACTCCATAACATAATTATATCCTTGATATGGGTAAACATGGATGGTTTTGATTCCACCGGTTGACCAGAATTGCCCCCCAGATCAAAATAAAAATAAATAGGTACTTATGCGGGGAGCAGATCGCGAGAGAAAATATAGAAGACCAACATAATATTATAATATTTCATTAAAAATAAAATCGATTCCTAAAAAAATAGTTGACGTGATAGTTAATTTATTAGGTATTCGCCCATAATCTGCAGTCTTTATTACAAATTATATTTTGTAATAAGGTACAGATTGCAGATGCCTTTGCAAATTGAAGATTTTGATTATTTTCTCACGAATCCCTTCATACGATATTGACCAAATTTACATAATATGGAACCACCCCCTTAAATACCCCCTTTCTAACGAAAAAAGAATAATTAAAATTGGACAATAATATAATAAAGAATTATCGCTGAACTGCAAAATTGAAGAGTTGATTATTTTTTCGTGGATCCCATCATCAGATCTTGACCAAATTTAAATAGGTCCACTCATGAGATACCCACTTTCTAATGGTATAATAATCATGGATCAATCGGACGATCAACGTGGTAAAGAATTATCGTTAATCATACTTGACTAAAATACACGTTGAAATGGTTACCTACTCATTTTTTGAAGTCGCTTAAAAAGAGCTGTAAGTCCACATCCTTTGTTCCATCTTTCTTTTTTATCCGCTTAGGTATAGTTTTCGGCAAATAACCCGAGGAATCACGAGGGCTGCATTTTGCGATTTTACGTTTGTGTTGTCGCAGATGACATATTATTCCAATTCATACCTATCGTCATCTTCATTATAATATACCAAAATCCATTTCTTACCTACATCCATACCTTGAACGTGGCAACAATACTCTCGCCCCTTGTCCGCGCGAGAGAGGCCACCTTCAGTCTCCATACTTACCTCATACAGTGCAACATATACAATGTCAAAGAACTAACACCGCGTCGTGCGTAAACTATTAAAACTCAGTTAAAAACGTTCGCGGGCCGCGGCATTCGACCGTTTATTGAAGACAATAAAGTGAATATTTGTTGAACCAGTGACGAGAAGGAATGAAGAATTAAATCCGAGAGAGAAAAGAGCTGGCACAGTAAGTCAACATCCTTTAATTTTTCCATCTCTCTAATCTGATTTTCTTATGCCGTTATCGCACATACCTACATAATATGTGCAAACCGCACCCTTCACGACCAATATTCTCAAGTTATTTGCCGGAAACCGTAATATATCTACAGACAGTAAAAAAATGGCGAGACCACGTTGCTAGGATGGAAGGTGACAGACTTTTATACACTGCAGCTAATGAGATTCCATCTGGACACCGTCCGCCTGGAAGACCACCGAAGAGATGGAAGGACACTTGGATTTCATCATCTCAGAAATAATAGTTTCTGCATCACAAACCAATATGTATATCAAAAGAAAAAAAGAAGTAGATAAATTACACATTTCAATGAAGATTCCCATGGTGCGATATCGTTAAAGGATCAAATAATTGAAATGCATCTTTGTGGTGAAAACCATTGTAAATACGGAATAAGTACATTTCTCATGCACTAGTATGTAATTAAAGTTTGGTCCCAAATGGAGGTGGTGGAGTCTCTCAGGGAAACCGATGGTGAGTGAGTGTTAATTAAAATAGATCCTCTTGACATTTGAGACCAGCAGACTCTTGATGAGGATAATCAATACAACTGCTGCACAAGGATAGAGTTCCTCTCCTGTACAAGGTTTTTCCCGCAGGAATTCAATCTTCCCACCGCTTGTAATAACTCGCATTTCTAACAACTCTATACTTCAGAATCGTGCTCAGTCGTATGGCGCCCTATCTCCGTGAAATTTTTAATTTATTATCGTCAGACAGAGGCAGCCAAGCTGATGTGTCTGATTTTTACACTACATAGAACATGAAAAATAGGGATTTGGATATTTACATAATATAAGTGTAGTTATGCAGAAAGCAGCCAATCCACAATTAGGTATAAAATGAGTTATGATGTGCAACGAATAGAACAACTGTCAAATCAATGGTCTACAAAAATCAGCCAAACAACTTTTCATACAAATAATAAAAACAGCAGATTGCCACTTGATTCAAAATATATTCTGCAGAAAATAGACAAAGTGTTCTGACCTACATACTACAGAAAACAGCCAGTCCACACTTATTGAGATATGACTATCTACTATAATATCTTCTAAGTGAATTTTTAAATCCATTTAATAACATCCCAGGGTTTACTTTGCTTCATGTATTGGATAATAAATGAAACAGTGAAAATCACTGGATACAATAAAATGGATTTATAAATTTACTTAAAAAGAAAAGTGGCTCAGTTAGTGTCTTTTGTGGGTTGCCTGTTTTCTACATAACTACACTCATATAATACTGCCAGAAGACCAGGCAGACCACCTTCAAAATCCATCCTTTCATTTTTCCATTCTTTAAGATTCTATTTATTTTATTTATTTAAAAAATCTTGCATTTTTTAAATAAATAAAATATTTTTTTTGTCAGATTTTGCCTTCTATGTGGTCAAACCAACATTTTTAATCTTATTTAAAATATCTTTAAAAAAAAGAATGGTTATGTGCTTGTAACAAGTAGGTACCTTCATATACATACTCATACATTCCCTAAATTTAGCATATGCTTGTACTATAGATGGCCATTGGATTATTTACCCAGCGCGCTAACTGCTAGCTGCCACCGTCTATCTATCTCTTGAATATATTTGAAATATATAGGTAAAGACAATCCAAGCTCAATCGCAATATTTAATATTTTTTTGACAACCTTTACATCTCAAAGTTGGAATATATATTTATAAGAGTACCGGGAAATCAGGCACCTGCAGGGCTTACATAATCAATACAACTGCTGCACAAGGATAGAGTTCCTCTCCTGTACAAGGTTTTTCCCGCAGGAATTCAATCTTCCCACCGCTTGTAATAACTCGCATTTCTAACAACTCTATACTTCAGAATCGTGCTCAGTCGTATGGCGCCCTATCTCCGTGAAATTTTTAATTTATTATCGTCAGACAGAGGCAGCCAAGCTGATGTGTCTGATTTTTACACTACATAGAACATGAAAAATAGGGATTTGGATATTTACATAATATAAGTGTAGTTATGCAGAAAGCAGCCAATCCACAATTAGGTATAAAATGAGTTATGATGTGCAACGAATAGAACAACTGTCAAATCAATGGTCTACAAAAATCAGCCAAACAACTTTTCATACAAATAATAAAAACAGCAGATTGCCACTTGATTCAAAATATATTCTGCAGAAAATAGACAAAGTGTTCTGACCTACATACTACAGAAAACAGCCAGTCCACACTTATTGAGATATGACTATCTACTATAATATCTTCTAAGTGAATTTTTAAATCCATTTAATAACATCCCAGGGTTTACTTTGCTTCATGTATTGGATAATAAATGAAACAGTGAAAATCACTGGATACAATAAAATGGATTTATAAATTTACTTAAAAAGAAAAGTGGCTCAGTTAGTGTCTTTTGTGGGTTGCCTGTTTTCTACATAACTACACTCATATAATACTGCCAGAAGACCAGGCAGACCACCTTCGAAATCCATCCTTTCATTTTTCCATTCTTTAAGATTCTATTTATTTTATTTATTTAAAAAATCTTGCATTTTTTAAATAAATAAAATATTTTTTTTGTCAGATTTTGCCTTCTATGTGGTCAAACCAACATTTTTAATCTTATTTAAAATATCTTTAAAAAAAAGAATGGTTATGTGCTTGTAACAAGTAGGTACCTTCATATACATACTCATACATTCCCTAAATTTAGCATATGCTTGTACTATAGATGGCCATTGGATTATTTACCCAGCGCGCTAACTGCTAGCTGCCACCGTCTATCTATCTCTTGAATATATTTGAAATATATAGGTAAAGACAATGCAAAGCACAATCGCAATATTTAATATTTTTTTGACAACCTTTACATCTCAAAGTTGGAATATATATTTATAAGAGTACCGGGAAATCAGGCACCTGCAGGGCTTACATAATCAATACAACTGCTGCACAAGGATAGAGTTCCTCTCCTGTACAAGGTTTTTCCCGCAGGAATTCAATCTTCCCACCGCTTGTAATAACTCGCATTTCTAACAACTCTATACTTCAGAATCGTGCTCAGTCGTATGGCGCCCTATCTCCGTGAAATTTTTAATTTATTATCGTCAGACAGAGGCAGCCAAGCTGATGTGTCTGATTTTTACACTACATAGAACATGAAAAATAGGGATTTGGATATTTACATAATATAAGTGTAGTTATGCAGAAAGCAGCCAATCCACAATTAGGTATAAAATGAGTTATGATGTGCAACGAATAGAACAACTGTCAAATCAATGGTCTACAAAAATCAGCCAAACAACTTTTCATACAAATAATAAAAACAGCAGATTGCCACTTGATTCAAAATATATTCTGCAGAAAATAGACAAAGTGTTCTGACCTACATACTACAGAAAACAGCCAGTCCACACTTATTGAGATATGACTATCTACTATAATATCTTCTAAGTGAATTTTTAAATCCATTTAATAACATCCCAGGGTTTACTTTGCTTCATGTATTGGATAATAAATGAAACAGTGAAAATCACTGGATACAATAAAATGGATTTATAAATTTACTTAAAAAGAAAAGTGGCTCAGTTAGTGTCTTTTGTGGGTTGCCTGTTTTCTACATAACTACACTCATATAATACTGCCAGAAGACCAGGCAGACCACCTTCGAAATCCATCCTTTCATTTTTCCATTCTTTAAGATTCTATTTATTTTATTTATTTAAAAAATCTTGCATTTTTTAAATAAATAAAATATTTTTTTTGTCAGATTTTGCCTTCTATGTGGTCAAACCAACATTTTTAATCTTATTTAAAATATCTTTAAAAAAAAGAATGGTTATGTGCTTGTAACAAGTAGGTACCTTCATATACATACTCATACATTCCCTAAATTTAGCATATGCTTGTACTATAGATGGCCATTGGATTATTTACCCAGCGCGCTAACTGCTAGCTGCCACCGTCTATCTATCTCTTGAATATATTTGAAATATATAGGTAAAGACAATGCAAAGCACAATCGCAATATTTAATATTTTTTTGACAACCTTTACATCTCAAAGTTGGAATATATATTTATAAGAGTACCGGGAAATCAGGCACCTGCAGGGCTTACATAATCAATACAACTGCTGCACAAGGATAGAGTTCCTCTCCTGTACAAGGTTTTTCCCGCAGGAATTCAATCTTCCCACCGCTTGTAATAACTCGCATTTCTAACAACTCTATACTTCAGAATCGTGCTCAGTCGTATGGCGCCCTATCTCCGTGAAATTTTTAATTTATTATCGTCAGACAGAGGCAGCCAAGCTGATGTGTCTGATTTTTACACTACATAGAACATGAAAAATAGGGATTTGGATATTTACATAATATAAGTGTAGTTATGCAGAAAGCAGCCAATCCACAATTAGGTATAAAATGAGTTATGATGTGCAACGAATAGAACAACTGTCAAATCAATGGTCTACAAAAATCAGCCAAACAACTTTTCATACAAATAATAAAAACAGCAGATTGCCACTTGATTCAAAATATATTCTGCAGAAAATAGACAAAGTGTTCTGACCTACATACTACAGAAAACAGCCAGTCCACACTTATTGAGATATGACTATCTACTATAATATCTTCTAAGTGAATTTTTAAATCCATTTAATAACATCCCAGGGTTTACTTTGCTTCATGTATTGGATAATAAATGAAACAGTGAAAATCACTGGATACAATAAAATGGATTTATAAATTTACTTAAAAAGAAAAGTGGCTCAGTTAGTGTCTTTTGTGGGTTGCCTGTTTTCTACATAACTACACTCATATAATACTGCCAGAAGACCAGGCAGACCACCTTCGAAATCCATCCTTTCATTTTTCCACTCTTTAAGATTCTATTTATTTTATTTATTTAAAAAATCTTGCATTTTTTAAATAAATAAAATATTTTTTTTGTCAGATTTTGCCTTCTATGTGGTCAAACCAACATTTTTAATCTTATTTAAAATATCTTTAAAAAAAAGAATGGTTATGTGCTTGTAACAAGTAGGTACCTTCATATACATACTCATACATTCCCTAAATTTAGCATATGCTTGTACTATAGATGGCCATTGGATTATTTACCCAGCGCGCTAACTGCTAGCTGCCACCGTCTATCTATCTCTTGAATATATTTGAAATATATAGGTAAAGACAATGCAAAGCACAATCGCAATATTTAATATTTTTTTGACAACCTTTACATCTCAAAGTTGGAATATATATTTATAAGAGTACCGGGAAATCAGGCACCTGCAGGGCTTACAACCTGTCGTCGGCTAGTTTACGTGATCACTTTATGCGATTGCGCAACGTTCACTTATTATGCCAATTGTCAATAAAAATATCCTTAGAGTCCCGACAGGGAACAAAATCCAATGTTTGCGTACCTATGTGTAATTAAAAAATATATTCGATTTACATACACATTGGTACAAGTAGGTAAACAAGCCAAAAATTAAATAATATTTCTGGCGCAGTTCAGGGGTGACATCTGTGCGGGACACCGTCACCTCATTTATAAGGACAGTTGCTTTCATTGTTTATAAAGCCAGTCGATGACAGGTCGTAAGCCCTGTAGGTGCCTGAGTTCCTGGTTCTTCTATAATATCCCAACTTCATGATGTTATTGTCAATAAAAAAAAATTCCTTTATCAATTCAAATTTGAAAGTTGTGTACCATATTGTGTACTTCAGGCACTTTAATACTTGTTTTATGATTCAAATATATAATTACATTGTTTATGATTTTTCGTTTGTGTATGAAATTTAGTTTTTTTTTATAAATTTAAATTTTATTTCTCAACTTTGGAACTTCTCAGATTTTGCACCCTATTGAGGTGACTGTGTTTTTCCTTCATGATTTCGGTTCTGGCATTTATACATATAGGTAAAGATGTTGACTATTTAAATGCAATCAAATTACTGTTTAAAGTGCAATACGATGTTAAATGTGAATTCAAATTAAATTGAAATAGTAAAAAAACCTATTTATATTATACACCTACAACCTACAAAGTAAACTAAATTCAATTTAAATTGTAATAACGAAAATATTTTATTATTAGCTATAATAATAATTAATAAGTTATTTGTATAGCGCCGTTTAATGATTCGAGATCATACCAAGGGCGCTGATAGTTTAATGTTGTGTTGCTCTATGAAACAAAGCTGTTTTTAATCCTTTAGCGAAAGTGATCTTGCTTTGAGCACTGCGGACATCTAGAGGCAGTGAGTTCCACTTAATAGGACCACTCACACTAAAGCATCGGTCATAGTAAGCCGCTTTGTTGACTCTGTCCAACTCCTTTAAGGAATTGTTACTCTGTGATCCAGACGACCTGAGTGTGAGATGCCTCCCAGAGAGATCTCTTCTCTGACACAGCTCTTGTATATATTTTGGTGCCATGTTGTTCAAAGCATTATATACTGTCAAACAAATTTTGTAATCAATTCGCTCTGGACACTTCAACCTGTGTTATTCTTTAGTAGTGGAGTTATGTTACATAGTTTTTCTGCACCGAAAATAAGTCTTAGAAATAAGACTTTCTTCCGAAAATACGTTTTCTGCACCGAAAATAAGCTATCTACCTAGTAAGCAGAAATCAAAATAAATTGGAACCATGAAAAAACTTCTAGTAGGTACCAAAACCATAGATTTTCATTATAATATACTAGATGGAGTACTCCGTGCAAAAAGTGAATCATGGTATATCGCGCGTTTGGCGTTTTGGTTGGCAACATATTGCAGTTTTCCTTAGTAGGAAGTGTTGAACATGTTCTCTAAATCTTAATTAAAAAAGTATTTTTTTCGACAAATAAATCCGAAAAAAAATCACATTAGTAGTTATTCTACATAGAAAAACGACGTGGTCTGCCCATCAAAACGTCAAAAATCCCCCGGAAAAATGCCTAACTTCGATTCATAAAAAAAATTGCTAACTACGACATCTAGTATATTATATGAAAATCTATGACCTAAACTAAATTCAAATTAAATTGGAATAGTGAAAAAACTTCCTAGTAAGTATGTACTTATGTACCTAAAATTAATTCAAATTACATTGCAATAATAGAAAAACTTCTAACAAGATACCTAGTAAACATGAATGAAGATCTTAAATTTATCTCTTCTTGGTCATCGGATCATGGTCTTCTTATTAATCCGACTAAGTCCCAGGCAATTATAATCGTTAGTCCTCGTCTGCTGTCATCTATAAGGAATTTACAACTCCCACTGCTGTATATCAATAACCAATGCATTCCTTATACCAGGGTTGTAAAAGATCTTGGAATCTTCATCGATGATGACCTTTCGTGGCATGAACAGGTATCGCATGTTAGTAAATCTATTTTCTTTGCCCTACATTCACTTAATAAACTTAAAAATTTCCTTCCATTCCGTTGTAAAATAACTCTTGCTCAATCACTTCTTCTTCCATTGCTTGATTATGCCGATGTATGCTATTTGGATGCAAATGAAGTGCATCTCAATAAACTTGAACGTCTTCAGAATATATGTATCAGATTCATCTTTGGGTTGAAAAAATTTGATCGCATATCACCTTACCGCAATCTTCTTTGTTGGCCCAGGATACGCCAGCGGCGCAATATACACATTTTGTCACTATTGTACAATATTCTCTCGAACCCAAACCTACCACAGTACCTAAAAAACAAATTCACTTATTTATCCAATCATGGACTTCCACTCCGATCTGCTGAACGTACAACACTATCCATACCTATCCATAATACAGAATTTCTCAGCTCTTCGTTCGAAGTACAATCAGCAAGATTATGGAATAGCCTTAGTCTGGATATTGCGTCGTCTAACTCACTTAGTATTTTCAAGAAAAAACTAAAGAAGGAATATTTATCCTTGAACACCTGATCCCGATTTCCTCTCCTGTCCTTACCATATCCTTTTTATTGCTACGAATTATAATTTTTTTTGTTTAATAGAATTATTTGCTGTTGTACATACACAATGTTGTCATACTTTGTAATCTGGTTGGTTGGAAGAAATTGCCTAATGGCAATAAGCCCGCCAGTGTACAATTATATTTGTTTATATTATGTACAAGAAGATGTATAAATAAATAAATAAATAAATAAACCGAATTCATATCAAGTTGGAATAATGATGAAATTTAAGTAGGTACATAAACTAAATTAAATTGGAATAATGAAAAAAAACTTCTAAGTAGGTACCCAAAATGTATACAAATTAAATCGGAATAACGGAAAAACTTGGAATAACAAGAAACATACCTAGTAAACCGAATTAAAATTAAAGTGGAATCATAAAAAAAATAGGTAGGTACTTAAATACCTATGTTAGTATACTGAATTTAAATTAGATTGGAACAATGTATAAACTTAGGTACCTTAGCTAAATTCAAATAAAATTGGAATAATGAAAAAAAAAACTACTGAGCAATTTTGATATTATGTTGCATCAAAAGTTTTTGAGTGCGCACTTTCCAATCATTACAAATAAAAACATACGATCCGTCGAGTGTTATCTATAAAATATTTGTTCGGCAACGACTTGTGATTTGACAAAAAGTGATTTGATGTAGGTAAATAAATATTTTTCAGCCTGTGTTTTTTAGTCATATGTCTTGTGTTACACGTGCAATGAACGTGCTTTTTTTACTTTTCAGTGGATTTTTATTGTTAGTTTTTATGTTTACATTATAGCTGTTTTTGACTAGCGTCAACAATCCGCATTCATATGTTTCCGGTTTAGTAACTCAAAGTCTCCGGTTGGCTCTCTGATTGGTTGAGATCTCGAAATGCGAAAATTGAAAAAAAAATATATAAATTTAATTTATAAAAAAATATTATTAAATTTATAAAGCAACTCGCTCACGCGAGTCGCTATTATTTTTAAAAACAAAATTAAACCTAACCTAAGAATGCAGAATAGAAAAGCTGGGACTAGACGCTACTCTGTTTTTGGAATAGGTTTTTTTAAATTCTTTTTATCCTTTATTGAAACAAAAGTAGCTGAAATATAAATAAAACATTCATTAATATTAAGTATTTTTCAAAAAACAAGAGTGTTAAATGTTAAATTGCAACGAGAGAATTATACTTTCCTATCAAATTCAGTTTTTCTTTTCAATTTTCTTCTCCTGTCTATTTTGCTTATGTATATCTTGTATTATGTGATGGAGATATTCAAGGGGTAAGACATAATATTATATACTATCTACCTACTCCTATATCAAAAGTTTTCTTTCGAGTAACTTAAGGCAACCTTCAAAGATGGTTGAAAACCGAAAGAGATTCTTATCCCGTTGAGACCTTCGTATAAATCGTGGATGTCAGATCAATCTATAAGTCTTACATTTCTTACTTGCTAAAGAGACAGAATGTTTTGGGACTTCATATAACACACACACACACACACACATACAGTCACACAAGCACACTCTTTTATATAATATACGTATTTACTCTTTTGATTTCCGTTTCGTGCCAACTTGTCAGGGGTGTACTTATTTTGATTTATTTATTATTAATTTTATGTATTTAAATAACAGATACATTTCGTTTTGAAGCACCGTTTTAGAATAGTATTTCCAGGTTTTTTTATTATTATTGTTTTAGGTGCCCCTCAGAGCCGGGTAATCGAAAATACAACAGGTAACAATAACATCTCACATTTGTTTCTGCAATGAGGTTCACCACCCATTCTGAAAGTGGTGCCTTTTTGGGTGAGACGAGTCTGGTGTGTGTTGTGTGTTGTACACGCATGTGTTGTGCTCCATTTTATTCGGTTATGCATACCGGCACACCTGTCGCTGGTTGAATTAATAGGTACAATGATAAATTTTGCTGTACCTAATCAATAGATTAGAATTTTATGCTTGGTGAGGGATTCGTGTAATTTTTAACATTGTTTTTATATGTGTTATAATTTGAGGTAACCAGCGACAGGTGTGCGGGTGTGCATAACCTTCTAAAAGGAAATACAGCACATACGTGTATGGCCGTTAAGGCGTAGCTCCCGCTGGTTATCCCACGTTGTGGGATATATCTTGATGGTATGTACATACATAGGTATAACTACAATATTGTGGTTACATAATTTATTTATTTATTCATCATTCTGTACATAAAAGGTATAAACATATATATTGTACATTGGCGGGCTTATTGCCAGGAGGCAATTTCTTCTAACCAACCAGAGATAATGATGTTTTGAATTTATAAACTAGCCAAAAATATTTAAACTAGCCAAATATTACGAATTAATAAAAAAAATATTAAGTCTGCAATGTGCTGAGCAAAAATAAAATAAAAATAATGAAAAAGTAGCATAAAAACAACGTTATTATTTATTTAGACATTTCATTCACCCCGTGCAAATGGCGATTTTTTTGCCAAATGGAAATATAATACAACTAAGTAGTGTTTCCAGCCCTGAGAAACAAGATTTGCGAGAGAAATGAATTATAAGAAATTTCTCTTCTGTTGGGGATCGAACCCAGGTCGTCGATAAGTCAAGCGGCTTAACCACAATGCCACGGCGGTAGTCGAACATATCATAATATATTTATTATTATAACTGCCGCAAAAAAACTGCGTCCTCACATTTTGAAAGATTTCATTATATACTTTTTGATGCAGATAATATTGGTCAATATCGAACAGAACATAAATTTGAGATTTGGTATTTATTTATATTTATTATATTTTTTAGTAGATGTACAATGTTTTGGCAAATGTAACAATATTAAATAGATACTCCCCGCTTTTAACACGAGATTTTATCTCAATTAAAAAGGGTTATTATGAATTATATGATGGAAATTGTTAACCTAATCTTTTTGTACACATAATTAGTACACAGGCGGGCTTATTGCCTAATGGCAATTTCTTCCAACCGACCAGATATATTTATACTGGTTATATTTATAGTCTATATTTATACCAATTTTCAGCGTTATAACTTTTATGGTTACTGAGATTTATGGAAAAATAAAGTAAAAATTGAACAGTTGATTACCCCTGACTGAAACAAAAATTCAAACTTCTGAGTATAAAAGTTTTGTATTTTGTAGGCCTATAACTATTTATACATACTGAATTTTAGGCTCTGTAAATTGAGCGGATCAAAATTTATAAGGGGGGATGGACACACACACACACACACACACACACACACACACACACACACACACACACACCCTCACACACACACACACCCTCACACACACACACACACACACACACACACACACACACACACACCCTCACACACACACACACACACACACACACACACACACACACACACACGCACGCTGCACGCACTCTCTATATGATACCCATTGAGAAATTGATGTAAAAAATACGCTAAAAATTGTAAAATTATGACTCTCCACTATTCCGTTTTTTTTCCTTTTTTTATATTCATAGTTTTTAGAAAGTTTATTATATTAATTTCCTCTCCTTCCCTTTCCTTCCCCCCTCACGCTCCTTCCATGTTATATATTATAAGGCAACAAGTAATTGGGGCACTACATTATTTTATTTAAGGTCATTTAATTTAGTTACTATATGTTAAGTAGTTGTACCTATTTGTTGTCCAATAAACAAAATAAAAAAAATTAAAAAAAAAAAAATCCATAGTGTGGAGGGTAAAAAAATAAAATAAAAAAAACTTCAGCACGAAATGATGACCTCTCTGTTTTAGAAAGTCGGTTGTAAAAATAGTAGAAATGTACCTACAGTATATCTGTTTATAAATATTATGTCCAAAATGCAAAAAAAAGATGTATAAAATAATGCACCTACGTTAAGTTCACCCCTGTTTAGTTGGTTGGTTATGTTGGTAGGAATGATTGAAACATTTATCTTTAGAATGTTGGTAATATCCATTTCGACTTGGACAGAATGATATAAGCACAAAACTATAATAGGGAGATTTCTTACTTGAAATTCTCGTTTTCTCATCATCATCATGCTATGCTTTATGTAGTTCGATTTTTTTTTCATATCTAAAGATGCACTTATTTTTATGTTGTAAATTTAACTAAATTATTATAATTATTATTTATTTATAGGCAAGCAGCTAAGGCTGATGAGCCTATATCAACTGACGAATTTTATTATTTGTTTGTAACTATTTTGCTGTGCCCAAAAAAAAGTCCAGTCTATTCTTGAAAATATTAACATTTTCAGCATTAAAAAAATGTTTGGGGCAGTTTATTCCAAGTATTCGCCATTCTATTTGAAAGAAATTGCTTTTAATGGATTTATCGAGAACTTACTTTTCACAAGTTTTAAGCTATGGCCATTGGCCACGAAAATTAGTGTTATGACTATATTGAAAGAGATTTTTCATGTTTACACAGTCATAATGGCCTGATAATATTTTGAATGTTTCAATAAGATCTCCACGTTCTCTTCGGTTTTCCAGTTTTGACAGTTTTAAGAAGTCAAGCCTTTCCTCGTTAATTTAACAAAATATATTTTTGTTATTGTTTTGAAATACTTTTTTAATATTTTTATAAATTTGGTAAACACTGGGGAAGAGTATTGGATATTATTCCTATTCTCGAGTCTAGGAATATCTGTGCGAGTGTTGGCTTGAGTGGAAAATGATAATTTTACGAAGTGAAGGATATTAAAGGGGGACTTTAGTTATAAATTAAGGAAGCGCCATTCTCCAAAAGTCGTGGAAAATTATCCCAGTCATCTACATCTGTGAGACAACTGTTGCTGATTCCCATTTCCCAAAAAGAGGCTTCGTTATTCGCTCGCCCCCAAAAGATATTAAACAGGAAACGATAGAAAACTTTTCCAGACATGATTTATGACAAAAAGGGCGGTTATTTTAAAATAATAATATTAATGTCTATACCTCGGTCACACCATAGATATGCACAGATACGCTTGTCTATAGATGATACAATGTTGATAATAATTAATAGATTCTTACCTACTTATAATATGTTTTCCTTGTAAGCCGGGAGATCAGAATTCTTTATTTATTATTTATTTATAAACTTAATGTACAAGTGTACAAAGGTGGGTTTATTGCCATAAGGCAATTTATTACAACCAACCCGAGCAACGTGAAGTCTCTAAAAAGCTAAATTGGTACATTTTTTTATATTTACTGGTAATTTATGTATTGGTATTCAGTGAGAAATAAATAAAAAATAGAAAAGAAAAAAAAGAATACAAAGAAAGAAAAAGAAAAGAGAGAGTAATAATAATAACACCTCACATAGCAATGAGGAAAAGAAGGAGGGTACGGAATGATATAGAAGGAATATTCAGGAACTATTTGTACAATAATAATAATAACACCTCACATAGCAATGAGGAAAAGAAGGAGGGTACGGAATGATATAGAAGGAATATTCAGGAACTATTTGTACAATAATAATAATAACACCTCACATAGCAATGAGGAAAAGAAGGAGGGTACGGAATGATATAGAAGGAATATTCTGCAACTATTTGTACAATAATAATAATAACACCTCACATAGCAATGAGGAAAAGAAGGAGGGTACGGAATGATATAGAAGGAATATTCTGCAACTATTTGTACAATAATAATAATAACACCTCACATAGCAATGAGGAAAAGAAGGAGGGTACGGAATGATATAGAAGGAATATTCTGCAACTATTTGTACAATAATAATAATAACACCTCACATAGCAATGAGGAAAAGAAGGAGGGTACGGAATGATATAGAAGGAATATTCAGGAACTATTTGTACAATAATAATAATAACACCTCACATAGCAATGAGGAAAAGAACGAGGACACGGAAGGATATAGAAGGAATATTCAGGAACTTTTTGACATACCTATATTGTTTTTTTAGTTTACCTTTAAATATTTGTATGGATTGAAATGACGTAACTTCACCACTTAGTCCATTCCATAGTCTAGCTTATCGTTCTTGAAAAGATGAGCTGAAAACTTCTGTATTGTGAATGGGGATAGTTAGTATGGTACGTTCAGCAGATCGAAGGGGTAGGCCGTGATTTGACAGAAAACCACGTAATTTTAAAATATTGTGGTGAATAGGGGTTATGGCAGAGGGGTTAGCGCGCTGGGCTAGTAATCCAGTGGTCGCGAGTTCGAATCCTGCCTCGACCGATCTCGTTCACCTATAGCACAAGCATTTATTTGCTTATTTTAGGGAACGTAGGAAGATGTATATGTACTTAACAAGGACATATTCATTTTTTGTAAAAAAAATAATCTTATCCAACTGTCGATTCGTTCATGAGAATTCAATTCTCTGAATGAATCGACAATATTAAGCCAATATGCGTGTACGAAGGAACATTTTGTGTGGTGTAGTGGACTTTTTGCATGCTAATAACACCAACTAGAGGCCTCGCAGCATATATGTTCCCATACATGGATTATTCGGAGTAGAACATTTTATGTGAGTTTTGTGTGTCTGTGTGTCTGTCTGTACCCCCTTATAACTTTTGACGCGCTCAATTCACAGAGCCCAAAATTTCAGAATATACAAACAGTTATAGAACTACAAAACTTTTATACTCAGAATTTTTAATTTCTGTTTCAGTCAGGGGTTATCAACTTTTGAAATTTTGGTTTATTTTTCCATATATCTCAGAAACCATAAAAGATAGAACGCTGAAAATTGGTATAAACATAGAAAAATACAAAATCTCAAATTAATTTTTTCAAAAAATTTCCGGGGTTTCTCAAACATTTTTTAATTAAAAAAAAATTTTTTTTTATGATAAATTTATGAGTTTAACTGCCTATATTTCCAAATATTTTAAAAATATTGAAAAAGGCCGAAACACCCCAACTAGATAATTTAATTTTCTATAAAAAATATTAATATTGTAGAAGTAAATCTATTTTTTTTAACAATTTTTATAAAAAATTAATTTAGTGACGACATCACTTCATACAATTTGTATGGTAGTCGCCTATACACAATATGTAAGAAGACTTAATAGTTTGATACTTAAATCTCCAAACATACATACATACCATCATGCTGTTTTCATATTCTGTGTAGGAAAAACAGACTGACCTCCATACTATCCTATCCTGACAAACATACCTACATGTTGTATGTAGAAAATAAAATATCTTAAAATATTTATTAATTTGTGTTGTTTATAGTTTGGTACGTATTCTTTGATTATGCATACTATCGTCATCGACAGTTGGATCTCATGTGCTACATGCAACTAGTAAAGTAGTGACAGTATGTGAATGTTATGACGATCTCGTATCTATGGCCAATGAAGTATATTTCTATAAGTCGAAACATGACCATATTATTGATGGTTCGGCTGCCAAAACTTCCAATACTTAGCGTTACTCAGGGTGCACCGAGTGCAGGCTAGATTTGTACCCAAGATTCCTGTATAATATATGGAGTATGAAATCGAATTCTCGAGTGACTGGCGCCCCCGATCTAACTGTTCCAACACCTAATCCAGGAATGTAGTTATTGACGATACATCGGCTGTTGCCTGGCTCTATGACTTAGACCGAACAACCTTGCTATAAATGTCGCCAAATATCTTGAACCAGGTTTCCGGGTGCGCAGAAAGCAAATTTGTGTCTTTTAGCTTCGTTGGTATACATGGAAATCGCCCCCCATTTTGGCGAAATGGCTCAAGATATTTGGCGACAACTATACACAGTGTACAGAGGAAGATTTTTGTACAATTTCCGGTAAATGACTTCAGAATTTTCGTCGTGGAGGGAGGCGGTTTGCCCACATACCAACCAAGTAAAAAAATGTGCATGTGTGGGAGATACTTCTTTATCTTAATGTCATTTAAAAACAATGTTTTGATATCTTTATCCTGCACTCGGCATTTCTCACCCATACTTAGGAATGATGTATTTTGCCTCCATAATCTAATAAAAAATTTTTTTTCGTTTATCTCTGTTTATGCCGTGAAAGTAGAAACATTTCGTATCTCCGGTGTAGCCATATTTATACGTTGTATTTCCGCGACACAGAAAATCCAGTGAATTTGTTTATTTTTTGATTATATCGCGTCATCATAAATCTAATGTCAAATTTTTTCCATGGTTTCATTGGCGAATAAACTGTCTCACAGTACTTATCTACGTATAGGTACATACTTAGTTTAGACTCGAGTATTCGGCAAAATATCAGAATGCCAGCAACTCTGCAACAATCTTTTTATTTTTAAAAAAGGAATTTATCAGTGTGGTAACACATTCTGTGTCGTCTCGGCGGGAAAGTTTGTCGAACACAAACGTGTAAATTTAAATGTACGTGGAGCCAGTTGCCAGTGTAAAAATTCGGGAAGCATTTCGCGTAGTTATTTTAGAAAATTTTCTATAAATCATAGACATGTTTATATACGTGTAAGTTGTAGATATTTCACATATAAGTACCGACCAAAATGGCATACTTTCAACTATTCAAAGTGTGGCATTGCTTAAAATTTAATATAGAATTATACCAAAATGCGCACTGTGTATTTTTAATAGCTTCATTGTGTTTTAAAAAATCTTACCTACTTACTACGAAGATCACCTAAATCCAACATAAATAATACTTTTGATCACAGATTTCGTGGTTGCGATTAACAATAAATAATACGCGGCTGATTCAGAAGCAATGATTAATAGGTATGCAGTTGATTAAGATATGTCACTCTAAGTGCAGTGTCTGCGAGGTTTTAGAGTTCTGCGGACTATGTTCTTCATGATGTGACCTTTCAGAGTTTTTGCAAGGGGCAATTATCAATCTCCATAAGCGGAACGGGAGGTGACGGGGAATGAACAGTTGATGCACGAAGTATTAATGCAGTTGATTATAAATTGAAAAAGAAATTACACAGTTGATAACCAATTTATTGAAAATAAATGCGGTTGATTAAGAATCGAAAAAACTCACTACTATGACAGAGATACCGAAATCCACAGAAAAAACATCTACCTATGTTTTCTTTCAAAGATTTTCACTGTTGATTAGAAATCAATTAAAAATTAACACAGTTGGTTAAGAATCTAAGAAAATGCGATTGAATGAGAATTAATATAGAATGTAAAAGAAATAATACGAACAAAGATAACCCAAATTTATAGAATAATAATGTTTTCTATTATATTTTTATTTACTTTGTAGGTATTGACCAACCACAATGTAAATATGACCACATTATTAATACAACATAATACTGTGATTAAAAGGTGATCTATTGTACCACAAAGTTAAAATACCTATTTTGATAGTTGAGAAAAATATTTGCAATAAATATTTTTGCGGTTGATGATCAAAGAATCAAATTTGTTTTTATTCACAGATCTCACGGTTGATTAGGAATATAACTTTATTTCGATATTTATAAAGATACATAAGAGATAAGTTTGAATTGATTGTATAGAAGTTTGGTTCTACCTACATACATATCTCCTACTTCAGACACACAAAAACAATTCAATTTAGTCTCTACCTTGTTATTTATGGTCCTATGGGGGAATCACCCCCACAAAGACAACACACTTTTTATATATACCTACCAATACAATTTATAGATAAATTCATACATACCGTCATGCTGGCATTGATAGGCAGATATAACTGAACGCCACATTTTTATTTGGTTGTTGGTTTTCTGTATATGTGTAGATACATACTATGCTGGGCTGTCAATGTATGGAGAATTTTATTTTTTAACATATCTTGGCGAAAGGGACAGAAAAAACCAACTGCATTTTTAATTTTCAGATTTAATAGTACTTTTAGCCCTCTACTGATACTTGAAGCTGGGTCTTGTAGGATGTTTTTAGGAAAATATAAATTATTTTGGATTTTTTTTTATTTATTCCAAATCAATACAAAGTTTACATATAAATCACAATTTAAGAAGGATTACAAATATCATTATATGATTCATAATAACCCGCTTTAATTGAGATAAAATCTCGTATTAAAAGAGGGGAGTATCTATTTAGTATTGTTACATTTGTCAAAACATTGTACATCTACTAACAAATAAGAAGCTACATACACAAAAATAAGAATGAAATAAACAAAAAATAAATAAATCAGTACAATTTTTTGATTTTACTCTTAAATATATTATATTTTTTTTCGAGTCTAATACTCAAAGGGAGTTCATTAAACCACTTAGTACCTTTATACTTATAAAAATCAAAGAGTATATAATACCTACGGATAATAAAAAATTTGTGAGGCAATTGTAGGTACGCAAAAGAGAAATGGTAATACATCCTTGTGAATTTATTCTTTTGCTTATAGAAAATGACAATTGGTTTGAATCTGGAACAATGAAATTTTTTTGTAGTTATTTTCAACAGTTGAAATTTTAAATTCTTTAAATACATTAATAGTTGGACAATCAAATCTCTTTTTTAATATAATTTTAATAATGATTCTATGAAAAACTTCTAAAGGCACTAAAGTGGTTTTAAAAGCTCCCCTAGTGGTTTTAAAAGGATGTTTGTATTTCTCGAATTTGCCTCTGAAATATGGAATCCTATCCACGTGACTAAGTCACACCGATTGGAAAGAGTGCAGCATAAATTTTTAAATTACCTCAACTTTCGTTCATATCACAGATTTGCATCTAAATCAGATATTTTAACAGCCTTCAACATTGAGACATTGGAACTTAGACGTACCGTTACTGACCAAATGACATTATACAAAATTCTAAATTACATAATTGACTCACCCGACATATTAAAATTAATTCCATTTCATGTCCCGATGCGGAGTGGCAGACGTAACACCCTATTCTACACAGACCGAGTGCGTACCACTACAGGGCAGAACGCATTCATTGTGCGGGCTTGCAATAGTTACAACAATAACTTTGCAGGCCTGGACATGTTTGATAGTAGCCAACTGCGGTACAAAATTGAACTATATAAAAGGTTGCATTCGCCTACAACGATAGTTGAATAAATATTAATAAATATGTTTACTTCACTCCTTACAACCCATCCTATAACCATGCACATCCTTCTTATACTCATTACAATATATGAAATGCTTTTATTTTTATTCAATTTTTTGTACCTGTCATTATTCTGTACTTTCTGGGATTGGTATGTAATTGGTCTCATTTCTGTAAATCGTTTGTGTATTGTGAGTGTAAACATGACTGTTTACTAATCCAAATAAATTAATAAATAAATAAATAAATAAACTAAATAATAAAAGTTTTATTGCAGATAGATAATTGTCATTAACAACATATATCCGATCAAATTAAGTATTACAGCGCAACTGACAGCTCTCCCGAAATAATTGACCAACATTTAGGTACTCCCTTTCAAATCAACGATTGGTGCGCGACACACTAGAACAACACGTACTAATACACTTAAAATGAAATATTTATTATTACTACTGCATTCCACGTATTCCAACAACCATAAATAATTATATTCACATTATTAAACTTTTGACAAAAATTAAAAAAAATACTATTATGAAAATTTTCACTTCTGGCGTAGGGCCAAAACTAGTAGGTATAGAATATTCTTAAAAATATTTTTCATATTTACAGTATCCAAATAAGCAACTTTTTAGACCCCTTTCATATGTGGATTCGAAAAAAATGTACTCGTTGAGAAATTGATGCAAAAAAAAACGTTTTAAAATTGTGAAATCATGACTCTCCACTATTCCATAGTGTGGAGAGTAAAAAAAAATCATGAAATGATAAACGAATAACAATAACATACAGGCAAAAATTAATGTAAAAATGCAGATATCAAATAGAAACTACGAATTCCGTCAATATAAAATAAAAAATGTATATTGACGGTATTTATGGTGTTGGCGGTATTTATTTGAGGTTTATTAAATCTCACAAAATTGATTGTTGTTCTACATATTTTCTTCTTTTAGCAGGACGACCGTTTCTCTCTTTCGAAGGATGGACGTAAAACGAAATAGGAAATAATTTAGTATTTTTGACGTATCACAAGTTTAATTTTCACGGCGGGAATTTAATCAAAAGCTTAGTCATGTAGATGTGTGGTGTGGTGTCTATGGAAAAGCATGAATTGAAGCATGTTCCAGTGCAAACCTTAGTAGACGAACGTACGGCGCACTTTTTACTAGGAATATTATAGTTACGGCTAACATAACTGCATATAAAATATATGTATACATAACCATGTTAAGGGAAGCGCTAGCCATGCTTCGTGGGATTAAATTTAGTGCATTACCCTCTGACAGGAGTGGTCAATCTTTGCTAGTCAATTTTCGTTTAATTTAAATTATACAGATTATTAAATATATTCTACTTCAATGACTCTATAGCCCATATCTCCCCTCGGCCTTCAGAAACTTCCTCCTCCAACCTCTCCTGTCACTTGCTGCGACCTTCAATTTTGGCACACCCAGAAGCTGGGATGCGTCCCTCACAGTTTCGTCTTCCCATAGCAGCCTCGGTCTCCCGACCTTTCTTTGGTCACGTGGATGCCCCTCTAAGACTCTTTTTGGCACCCGCGATGGTGGCATCCGGCAAATCTCAGTCTGCTTAGTTTTATATGTTCAGAAAGTTTGGGAGCTATATATATGTTGTACAACTCATCGTGAAATCTAATCCTCCATGTTTGTTCATCATTATGCTGTGCAAACGCGAGCATACACTGTACGAACCAAGGGTCTCCTAAGGACAACGGAAATGAAGGTTCTAAGATTAATCACTAGAAAAAATCTCCGAGATCGTGTTCACAATGTTGAAATAAGGAAAACATGTGGAACAGAGGACATCGTTCGATGGAGTAGATCCAGAAGAAGACATTGGAGGGACCACGTAGCCAGGATGGATAGTGATAGACTTGCGTATATAGCAGCAAATGAAATCCCCCATGGTCGCCGTCTACCGGGAAGACCACCCAAGAGATGGAAGCAAAGTTGGACTTCCTCATCCCAGGAAGCATAGTTTCTGAATAATTACAGTGTCCTTGTACAGTTTCTTGTACTTGCGGGGTGGAACTCGTCTATTTTACATTCAAGTAAAAGATATATCTTTTTTTACATACTTTATTTAACACTTGTACTTGGGGTGGAACTAGTCTATTTTATATTCAAGTAAAAGATATATCTTTTTTTACATACTTTATTTAACACTTGTACTTGGGGTGGAACTAGTCTATTTTATATTCAAGTAAAAGATATATCTTTTTTTACATACTTTATTTAACACTTGTACTTGGGGTGGAACTAGTCTATTTTATATTCAAGTAAAAGATATATCTTTTTTTACATACTTTATTTAACACTGTGTGGCAGCCGAATTTATCAAGTATGGCGGTAAAATATCTACGGAGTGGTGTCTATCGCTTTTCAATAAATGTTGGGAAGCTGGGTACACTCCGTCGGATTGGAAAAACGCAGTTGTAGTTCCTCTTTTCAAAGGGAAGGGATCAAAACTCGACTGCAAAAACTATAGAGCTATCAGCTTGTTAAGTTCGGTTGGCAAGATGTATGCAAGAATTATTGATAAGAGAATACGCAAGATTACGGAATGCAAGATATGGGATGCGCAAGGTGCCTTTGTGGGAGGCAGAGGATGTATCGATCAAATTTTCTCTTTACGTATGGCTACAGAAAAGGTTCTGCATAAAAACCAGAAACTTTTCTGTGCGTTCATAGACCTAGAGAAGGCATATGATAAAGTGGATAGAGAAAAATTGTGGGATATCCTATCGATATACATATGTAGTGAAGAGCAAACTAATACGTGCCGTTGCGTCTCTGTATGAAAATAGTGGAGCCTGTGTCCGTGTCAACGATGCGTTGACAACATGGTTCCCTATTAATAAAGGGGTGAAGCAAGGCTGCGTATTATCTCCATGGCTGTTCAATCTGTATATTGATCACTGCGTTAGGACATTGAAGAATGAAAATAAAGGTCTGAAACTAAGTACTGTAAACGTACGTGATTTGATGTATGCAGACGACAAAGTGGTGATTGCTGAATGTGCGGATGAGCTACAGTATTTAGTGAATAAAGTGTATGAAGGATGCCTACAAAATGGACTGAGAATGAATGTTAGTAAATCTAAGATATTGGTATTTGAAAAGACTGAAAGTATAACTGCATGTATGATAAAAGTAGAGAACGAATGGCTAGAACAAGTTGAGGAATATTTATATTTGGGGAGTATGTTTGAACGGAATGGAAGACCCGATAAAGATATTGAAAGAAGAGTTATGGCAGGGAATAGAATAAACGGAGCACTTAGACTAGTAATGTCCGACCCAAGCATCTCAAAGGAAGCCAAAATTGTAGTACACAATGCAATTGTGGTGCCTACTTTGACGTATGCTAGTGAAACATGGACCTGGCAAAGAACACATGAAAGTAGAATAAATGCTGTAGAAATGAGATCACTAAGAAGAGTATGTAATAGAACGATATATGATAGAATAAAAAATGAGGACATAAGGAGAGAATGCAAGTTAAAGAAGGATATTATATGTAAAATGAAAGTGAATGCTTTAAGGTGGTTTGGACATATAGAAAGAATGAACGATGAACGACTGACCAAAAAAATATACATGGGTGCAAGAGATGGAGTGAATAGCAGAGGTCGCCCCAGAAAGGGATGGCATGACCATGTGAATGATATTTTGAAAGAAGGAAACATAAAAAGTTTGAACAATCGACGAGCATGTATGAGACGATGCATGGATGTAAAGGAAGCCAGAAATGTGTGCAAAAATAGAGAAGTATGGCGCTCAATTCTCTCTGCTTACCCCGTAAGGGACATGGCGTGATGGTATGTATGTATGTATGTATGTATTTAACACTTGTGCTTGGGGTGGAACTAGTCTATTTTATATTCAAGTTAAAGATATATCTTTAGTACATACTTTATTTAACACTTGTACTTGGGGTGGAACTAGTCTATTTTATATTTAAGTAAAAGATATATCTTTTTTACATACTTTATTTAACACGATCAATATACAATACAATTCAAGGTCAGTACTATTTACACACATGACGGAGGTAATACTACAATTAAAGCGGAACGGAGAATGACGCGCCGCGTGCTCATTCAGACAATATATTATACTCTCACGCTACAGATATGCTATCTCTTTCATTCACATATCTCACAATAATTGACCAACTAGGTCTACTAAACGAAGAAGAAGAATATTTTTCAGTTAATTGAAAAAAGGTTTGTATCCCCATTTCACAGATGAGCTCGGTAGAACTAATGTAGTCATATTACTTATAAAAACGTGGTATTTTATCTTTCCGGAGGTTTTACATGGGATATATTAAGGCTAAAAAAACATATTTTATTCTACTCCGTTTTTGCTCAAATATTATATGCCTGTGTTACTCAAGTACATATTTCACTTAATGAAATATTATGATTCACAATGTTTTGTGGTGTTTTCATTACTTAAAAACATATTTATCTAGAGGTGTTTAATTAAAAAATCACGTATCCTCGATACTTATTCATATTTATTTAAATTTGAATAGATTGCAGGACAGAATTTGAATAGATTACATGAGAGGAGACTTTACTTTGACCAAATATTACTATACAAAATTTGCAATAACTTGATCGATTCCCCTGATATACTCAAAACTGTATCACTCCATGTACCGAATAGACATACCCGCTCACAAAATTTATTCCACATATTACCATTATGCCACACTAATTACAGATATTTTTCACCTATGTTTAGAATTCAGCGAGATAATTTATTTATTATTTATTTATTGATAATTATACACATTTCAAATAGACACTTTATAAAATTATCAAAAACAAATAAAGGTGTTCTTAGAGATGGGACCTAGAAGACAAGTAGACCATTGACCACTTGGATGTCCACAATAACCAGAGATCTCAATGAGGCAAGGCTTCGTTCGAAGGACGCGGACTTGGAGGATGAGGACTAGGAGAGATACAGATGTTCTTAAACTCTAATACACAATACAATAATTCTCTCTACATTCACTAAAGATCCCTCCTCCTCATCCTGAAACATACTGCATATCTTTATTTTTTTATCTATCTTTTTAAATTTTCTTTTATCATGTATTTTCTTATCCAACTGTCGATTTGTTCAAGAGAACTTTGTTCGCAGCATATATTTTCTATGTAAGTACGGATTTACTCAGAATTTGGAGTAGAACATTTCGTGTGTCTGTGTGTCCGTCCCCCCTTATAACTTTTGATCCGCTCAATTTACAGAGCCCAAAATTTCAGAATATATAAAAAATAATAGGCCTACAAAATTTTATACTCAGAATTTTAAATTTTTGAATTTTTACTTTATTTTTCCATATATCTCAGAAACGATAAAAGCTAGAATGCTGAAAATTGGTATGAACATAGACAAATATAAAATCTCAAATCGACATTTTCAAAAAAATTCCAGAGTTTCTCAAACATTTTTTATTAAGAAAAATATTTTTTTTTGTGATAAATTTATGTGTTTTTTTTTAAATATTTCCAAAGTTTTAAAAATATCGAAAAAATCTGAAACACCCCAACTAAATAATTTAATTTTCTATATAAAATATTAGCATTTTAGTAGTACATCTCATTTTTTTAAACAATTTTTATAAAAAAATAATTTAGTGACGACATCGCTTCATACAATATCTAAGAAGACTTAATATTGATACTTAATCTCCAAACATACATAATACCATCATGCTGTTTTCATATTCTGGGTAGGATTAAAGGACTGACCCTCATACTACCTAGGTACATGTGTTGTATAGAAAACCAAATAATTATCTTAAAATATTAAATAATTTGTATTCATGGGTTTATAGTTTGGTACTTATTCATCAACTATACATACTGTCGCTATCGACAGTTGGATCTCATGTGATACATGTAACTAGTATTGATAAACATAACATTTCTGCAGTGTTAATTAAAAAAATGGATATTTTGACTTATGTCGTTGTTCTCTGATATGTAATATAGAGAAGACAAGGAGGGGTCGGAACAAGGCATCTTTTTCGGCTCCGAATCTTGTAAATGGATCGGTTTGAGGAATGTGTAGGGGCTGTTTTGCATTGCCCAAGACTAAGTGGCTTTCTTCCAAATGATCATCAACGTAAGGGTAACCTGACACGATACGTACCTGTTAATAAGAAGAGAATGCATAATATAAGATGTTGTAGTGATGTAACATATATTTTCTTCACAAATCGTACAAACACGTGTTTATACGAATTTAAGATTCAAAATATGAAACATATTCTCGTAGTGATGTTTTTATTGCACTATAAAAATAGAAATTCAAAATATATGGGCGCCTCGAAAAGACGCCATTAATACGGTTTATTGCCGCTTCGCGCCACGGCCGCTAGGGGCGCGCTGGAGTGTTTAATCTTTTTCCCGCCATCTAGCGCTGGAAGGCCCATCTTAGATAAGCTCCCCCGTTCCACTTTTAAATAATCAGTTTAATGTGATAGCACCCGCGGGTATACGCGGGAAGATTGGATTAATATAATAGTATGAGAGAGAAAAGCGTTTTCGCGCCAAATGCGTTAGTGTTGTCCGTTTAATTGTTAATTTAAACGTTTTTTTTTTCATGACGAGTGGTCACAAGACCGAGTGTTATTGGTCATAGTTGAAAAAATAATTATAAAAAATATATATTGCGATTGCGACACAATTGTAAAACTTGACATATATTGGAAATAATATCATTATGAAGTCAATTGGACTTAAAGTTTGGACTGTAGAGAGGACAAAAAAGGATACATACAAACATATCTCGACGAAAATCTAAATGTGCATTATCTACATGATACCCGTTAAAATTGATGTAAAAAAATACGGTGAAAAATATGAATTCATGACCATCATTATTACTCAGTCTTCCACAGATATAATACCTACCCAAAGGTTTTTATTATAATATATTAGATGTCATAGTTGGCAAGTTTTGTGTGAATCGAAGTGAGTCATTTTTCCGAGGGAAGTTTTGACGTTTTGGTTCCAGACCACATCGTTTTTCTATAGAAAGTAACGACTAATGTGAATTGTTTTCGGATTTGTTTGTCTAAAAAAACATTTTAATTATTAAGGTTTAGAGAACATTTATCTAGGATGTGTTGAAATGTAAGGAAAACTGAAATATGTTGCCATCCAAAACGTCCAATGCGCGATATTCCATGACTCCCTTTTTGCAAAGAGTACTACATCTAGTATGTTATAATAAAAATCTATGTACCTACCTTTTTTATATTATTTTAAATTTCAGACCGAGACCAGTGTTGCCCGTCGCTAGATATCGTCCAAATTAAGTTTCGCCACCTATCTCCGAACACGTTGTTGAATTAATAATAATTATTTTAATGGCAATACAAGAAGGTAATCGCGCTGTTTCAGGTGTATATTAAGATTTAATGTGTATTCTCATTCGTTAAATGTTTCCAGTATAAATATTTTTTTGTCAGCCATTAGACGTTGTTATATTGTCTGGTCTATATATTGTTGTCTTGTGGTCTGACACTTTCGACCGATGAAAACGAATGGGTTGTGTCCAACATCAGACTCTCTACTACAAACACTTTTTTTTCGATAAAAGAACGTATTTTTTTGTCTCATTACAATTTAATATATCAATAGAGACGAAGTTGGAATGTTATAGGAGAAGCAGGAACTCAAGGGACCTATATGGCTGACGACCTGTCATCGGCTAGTTTACATGACGCGCTTGCGCAACGTTCACCAATTATGTCTTATTGAGTTCCTTTATTAATCCAATTTTGAAAGTATTATCTGAGTGCTTGAAAATAAGCTAATGACATCATTGCCATCTATGGAAGAGACGAGGAAACTTTTCTTTAGCGCCATTTATTGAGAAAGTGGTTCGTATACAATGAAAACAAAGGTAGGTACTTACTAAAATATGTGTTCATATGAACCGCCCCAGAATTATTATTAAATAATAATACAAACTTCCTTGCACCCTGCGCAAGTAATGAGTTTATTTCCATGTGACAATATCTTCCAACTAACCAGTGTTTCCAGCCCAGAGAAGCAATATTTGCGTGAAAAATTAGTTTATATAAATTTCTCCTCTGTTGGGGATTGAATCCAGGACGACCGCACAGAAACCAAACGGTTTACCGTATGTGCCAAATTTTGGGCTTTGTGCATCAAGTGGATCAAAAGTTATAAGGACACACACACACACACAATTAAATGTTCTACTCCGAATTCTGAGTTGATTTGATCAAGAAATAAATTCTCTTGAACAAATCTGAACAAATCGACAGTTGGCATTATGTGTTTGACACTGGCAGTGTTAATTCAAAGAATCTATGGACTGACGTGAAATTATTTTGTATTCTTCATTTTAACGTGACGAAAACATTTTTGTAAAATCAGTATATTTGATATTTTGTTTTTGTCCAGAGACTCATAAACTGTTGTAGAGTTTTTGGTCAGTAAAATTGTTACTTCTTACTTAATTTTCATTTTACATCGAATATAGTATTTTTCTGCTAGTATCTCGCTATATTGTTCGTCTTTCACTCTTATCAAATATTTACTTTAGATTTAGTTGCATTCATTCTAAGTCCTTTTTGCATGCATCCATCGAATACTATTTTAAACAAATACTCAAAGTCTTCGACAGTTTCTGCCATTAATACTTTTCCATCTGCATAAATAAGATCACATACAGTCACACCTTCCAGTTTCAACCCGATGTTCTTATTTTTTAGTGCTCTTAAAAGGGAAGATATTGCTTTTATCAATCTGCCCCCCGCTGCATACACTGATGTACGTTCCAAAGCTTTTCATAGGCCTTTCCAGGTCTATGTAATCTTCTTTGTCATAGGCCTTTTCCAGGTCTATGTAAGCACAGAAAAGCTTCTGTTTTTTTGCCCGAACCTTTTCAGTCGCCATCCGAAGGGGAAAAATTGTTCGGCGTATACACAACCTCCAACAAACGCTCCTTGTGCATCCCAAACCTTGCTTGCTGTAAACTTTCTTAACTTTTAGTCCAGTATCCTAACATACAATTTTCCAACTGAACTCAGCAGACTGATAGCTTTGTAGTTCTTGAAGGCTAATATTGACCCTTTTTTAAAAAGGGGCACAATCACTGCGCTTTTCCAATCGAACGGGATATGTCCTGTCTCCCAACATTTGTTGAAGAGGCAATGAAACCATTCCATCATCTTTTCGCCGCATATTTGATAAATCTCAATCACTGCGTTTCTACAATCTAACGGAGTATGTCCTGTCTCCCAACATTTGTTAAAGAGGCATTGAAACCATTCCATCGTCTTTTCACCGCATATTTGATTTATCACAATCACTGCAATTCCCCAATCTAACGGGGTATTTCCGTCTCCCAACATTTGTTAAGAGGCAATGAAACCATTCCATTATCTTTTGCCACATATTTGATAAATTCAGTCAGTTCAATAAATAAAATATAATAAAAATAATTCATTAACAAGGCTGTAATTGTCCTTAATAAAATATATAAAATTAACAATCATCGTTATACTCGTATGTCATGAAGTAAGTATAACATATTTTGAAGTTGAAAAAAAAAACATTTATTCGCGAGGATATTATAGCGCGAGCATTCATTTTATGTTGTATAGTCGTCAGGGTCCATAAAGCAAAGAGGTTTACATAGAAAGCAGCGCTAAGCCGCTTGCAAATTACCGCCTTTTTGTATGTCATTTTCTTTCTTTCCCGCCCTTTTTCAATCACGCCGGTCCCAGCCGACGTCTCGTTTCATTCCCTTCATCTTCCAATGTCAGGGGAATGTTCTCCAGGAGGCATTATGTAAATGATCTCAAGTCTCTAATGCGGTATTTACTTTAAGATATAAAATAAGTAATGTACGCGTCGAGTAAAATACTCTATTCCCCCGCGGCCCGTTACCAACTCTATTCACGATGCCTACGACACGCACGAGTAACGCACACGCCGCCATATTGACTCCGACTATCCATTCTATTGTGGTTGACAGGCAGAAATCGGCTACGAAATCCGAAATCAGAAATCCGCCACATTATACATAAATTATTTTATTATATAATTTTATTTAATATTTTTCTGTTTTTTATCTCGTCTTATTATACATTTTACTTCTCGGGCAACTAGCAGGTACTATGACGAATATTAATTTAACATGCACTCAATAACAAGTTGCTATATTCTGGAGATTTAATCTTCTTTAATCGATATTAATCGTCTCACCGATCCAGACTGAAAACACAATTAAAAACTGTGTTTTTATCGGGAATCATACCCAGGACCGTTCGATCAGCAGTTAGACACCTAACCAACTGAGCCACGAAGGCTGATAAATATTTTATTTGTTTGTGTTCTTTGTTGATATTTTTATTATCATTCTTATGTATTTTTATGGCTAAATATTATGATAAATAGTTATTATTATTCCAGTTCACATAGAATTAATTATTTTTTATTTATTTATTAAGAGAAAAAAAATTACACACGCATATACATTTTTGTTTCATAAATAATAAAGTTGATATATATGTGCAATCACAATATTTCCCATAGAGAAGTTACATACAATGTAAACATAGACGTGCTTAGACATTAAGATAGAGATAAAAGTAATAAAATATAAAAATATGTGCAATCACAATATTTCCCATAGAGAAGTTACATACAATGTAAACATAGACGTGCTTAGACATTAAGATAGAGATAAAAGTAATAAAATATAAAAATATGTGCAATCACAATATTTCCCATAGAGAAGTTACATACAATGTAAACATAGACGTGCTTAGACATTAAGATAGAGATAAAAGTAATAAAATATAAAAATATGTGCAATCACAATATTTCCCATAGAGAAGTTACATACAATGTAAACATAGACGTGCTTAGAGATTAAGGTAGAGATAAAAGTAATAAAATATAAAAATATGTGCAATCACAATATTTCCCATAGAGAAGTTACATACAATGTAAACATAGACGTGCTTAGAGATTAAGATAGAGATAATAGTAATAAAATATAAAAATATGTGCAATCACAATATTTCCCATAGAGAAGTTACATACAATGTAAACATAGACGTGCTTAGAGATTAAGATAGAGATAAAAGTAATAAATCAATACTTATTGAAAAAACATATTATGAAGTGTTAAGTATGATGGTATATATGTAAGATTTATATGTGCAATCACAATATTTCCCATAGAGAAGTTACATACAATGTAAACATAGACGTGCTTAGAGATTAAGATAGAGATAAAAGTAATAAAATATAAAAATATGTGCAATCACAATATTTCCCATAGAGAAGTTACATACAATGTAAACATAGACGTGCTTAGAGATTAAGATGGAGATAAAAGTAATAAAATATAAAAATATGTGCAATCACAATATTTCCCATAGAGAAGTTACATACAATGTAAACATAGACGTGCTTAGAGATTAAGATAGAGATAAAAGTAATAAAATATAAAAATATGTGCAATCACAATATTTCCCATAGAGAAGTTATATACAATGTAAACATAGACGTGCTTAGAGATTAAGAAAGAGATAAAAGTAATAAAATATAAAAATATGTGCAATCACAATATTTCCCATAGAGAAGTTACATACAATGTAAACATAGACGTGCTTAGAGATTAAGGTAGAGATAAAAGTAATAAAATATAAAAATATGTGCAATCACAATATTTCCCATAGAGAAGTTACATACAATGTAAACATAGACGTGCTTAGAGATTAAGATAGAGATAGAAGTAATAAAATATAAAAATATGTGCAATCACAATATTTCCCATAGAGAAGTTACATACAATGTTAACATAGACGTGCTTAGAGATTAAGATAGAGATAAAAGTAATAAAATATAAAAATATGTGCAATCACAATATTTCCCCTAGAGAAGTTACATACAATGTAAACATATACGTGCTTAGAGATTAAGATAGAGATAAAAGTAATAAATCAATACTTATTGAAAAAACATATTATGAAGTGTTAAGTATGATGGTATATATGTAAGATTTATATGTGCAATCACAATATTTCCCATAGAGAAGTTACATGCAATGTAAACATAGACGTGCTTAGTGATTAAGATAGAGATAAAAGTAATAAATATAAAAATATGTGCAATCACAATATTTCCCATAGAGAAGTTACATACAATGTAAACATAGACGTGCTTAGAGATTAAGATAGAGATAAAAGTAATAAAATATAAAAATATGTGCAATCACAATATTTCCCATAGAGAAGTTACATACAATGTAAACATAGACGTGCTTAGAGATTAAAGTAGAGATAAAAGTAATAAAATATAAAAATATGTGCAATCACAATATTTCCCATAGAGAAGTTACATACAATGTAAACATAGACGTGCTTAGAGATTAAGATAGAGATAAAAGTAATAAAATATAAAAATATGTGCAATCACAATATTTCCCATAGAGAAGTTACATACAATGTAAACATAGACGTGCTTAGAGATTAAGATGGAGATAAAAGTAATAAAATATAAAAATATGTGCAATCACAATATTTCCCATAGAGAAGTTACATACAATGTAAACATAGACGTGCTTAGAGATTAAGGTAGAGATAAAAGTAATAAAATATAAAAATATGTGCAATCACAATATTTCCCATAGAGAAGTTACATACAATGTAAACATAGACGTGCTTAGAGATTAAGATAGAGATAAAAGTAATAAAATATAAAAATATGTGCAATCACAATATTTCCCATAGAGAAGTTACATACAATGTAAACATAGACGTGCTTAGAGATTAAGATAGAGATAGAAGTAATAAAATATAAAAATATGTGCAATCACAATATTTCCCATAGAGAAGTTACATACAATGTTAACATAGACGTGCTTAGAGATTAAGATAGAGATAAAAGTAATAAAATATAAAAATATGTGCAATCACAATATTTCCCCTAGAGAAGTTACATACAATGTAAACATAGACGTGCTTAGAGATTAAGGTAGAGATAAAAGTAATAAAATATAAAAATATGTGCAATCACAATATTTCCCATAGAGAAGTTACATACAATGTAAACATAGACGTGCTTAGAGATTAAGATAGAGATAAAAGTAATAAAATATAAAAATATGTGCAATCACAATATTTCCCATAGAGAAGTTACATACAATGTAAACATAGACGTGCTTAGAGATTAAGATAGAGATAAAAGTAATAAAATATAAAAATATGTGCAATCACAATATTTCCCATAGAGAAGTTACATACAATGTAAACATAGACGTGCTTAGAGATTAAAGTAGAGATAAAAGTAATAAAATATAAAAATATGTGCAATCACAATATTTCCCATAGAGAAGTTACATACAATGTAAACATAGACGTGCTTAGAGATTAAGATAGAGATAAAAGTAATAAAATATAAAAATATGTGCAATCACAATATTTCCCATAGAGAAGTTACATACAATGTAAACATAGACGTGCTTAGAGATTAAGATGGAGATAAAAGTAATAAAATATAAAAATATGTGCAATCACAATATTTCCCATAGAGAAGTTACATACAATGTAAACATAGACGTGCTTAGAGATTAAGGTAGAGATAAAAGTAATAAAATATAAAAATATGTGCAATCACAATATTTCCCATAGAGAAGTTACATACAATGTAAACATAGACGTGCTTAGAGATTAAGATAGAGATAAAAGTAATAAAATATAAAAATATGTGCAATCACAATATTTCCCATAGAGAAGTTACATACAATGTAAACATAGACGTGCTTAGAGATTAAGATGGAGATAAAAGTAATAAAATATAAAAATATGTGCAATCACAATATTTCCCATAGAGAAGTTACATACAATGTAAACATAGACGTGCTTAGAGATTAAGATAGAGATAAAAGTAATAAAATATAAAAATATGTGCAATCACAATATTTCCCATAGAGAAGTTACATACAATGTAAACATAGACGTGCTTAGAGATTAAGGTAGAGATAAAAGTAATAAAATATAAAAATATGTGCAATCACAATATTTCCCATAGAGAAGTTACATACAATGTAAACATAGACGTGCTTAGAGATTAAGATAGAGATAAAAGTAATAAAATATAAAAATATGTGCAATCACAATATTTCCCATAGAGAAGTTACATACAATGTAAACATAGACGTGCTTAGAGATTAAGATAGAGATAAAAGTAATAAAATATAAAAATATGTGCAATCACAATATTTCCCATAGAGAAGTTACATACAATGTAAACATAGACGTGCTTAGAGATTAAGATGGAGATAAAAGTAATAAAATATAAAAATATGTGCAATCACAATATTTCCCATAGAGAAGTTACATACAATGTAAACATAGACGTGCTTAGAGATTAAGGTAGAGATAAAAGTAATAAAATATAAAAATATGTGCAATCACAATATTTCCCATAGAGAAGTTACATACAATGTAAACATAGACGTGCTTAGAGATTAAGATAGAGATAAAAGTAATAAAATATAAAAATATGTGCAATCACAATATTTCCCATAGAGAAGTTACATACAATGTAAACATAGACGTGCTTAGAGATTAAGATGGAGATAAAAGTAATAAAATATAAAAATATGTGCAATCACAATATTTCCCATAGAGAAGTTACATACAATGTAAACATAGACGTGCTTAGAGATTAAGATAGAGATAAAAGTAATAAAATATAAAAATATGTGCAATCACAATATTTCCCATAGAGAAGTTACATACAATGTAAACATAGACGTGCTTAGAGATTAAGGTAGAGATAAAAGTAATAAAATATAAAAATATGTGCAATCACAATATTTCCCATAGAGAAGTTACATACAATGTAAACATAGACGTGCTTAGAGATTTAGATAGAGATAAAAGTAATAAAATATAAAAATATGTGCAATCACAATATTTCCCATAGAGAAGTTACATACAATGTAAACATAGACGTGCTTAGAGATTAAGATAGAGATAAAAGTAATAAAATATAAAAATATGTGCAATCACAATATTTCCCATAGAGAAGTTACATACAATGTAAACATAGACGTGCTTAGAGATTTAGATAGAGATAAAAGTAATAAAATATAAAAATATGTGCAATCACAATATTTCCCATAGAGAAGTTACATACAATGTAAACATAGACGTGCTTAGAGATTAAGATAGAGATAAAAGTAATAAAATATAAAAATATGTGCAATCACAATATTTCCCATAGAGAAGTTACATACAATGTAAACATAGACGTGCTTAGAGATTAAGATAGAGATAAAAGTAATAAAATATAAAAATATGTGCAATCACAATATTTCCCATAGAGAATTTACATACAATGTAAACATAGACGTGCTTAGAGATTAAGATAGAGATAAAAGAAATAAACTATGTACAAATCTATAAACATTGAAAAAACATATTATGAATTATTAAGTATAATAATTTTAATGCACAAGAATGGCGTTTTATTTTTTAAATAATCATTCATGTATCATCATTTCCTCAACGGTGCAAGACAGCAATACCCAGGAGGCTGTATCAGTGATTTTTTTTTACAATTTCCCTTTTGAATATAGATTCAGATACAATAAAAATGTCAATATGGTCATTAAAGTTTTTACATATTCTATAAAGCACTAAATTTTCATGCACAAAAGCAAATATCTTTCTCTATACGGATCGGGTAAGTAATTGTACAGGTCAAGGTTCGTGCATCGTCTGAGTTTACTATAGCTATAGATCTAAAATAGGTGACAGAAAAATTTACGTCATAGTATAAAGGCTGATGTTTTTTTTTTTGTAAAATGATACCACAGCATGCAACAACGATCGGATAATATGAACCCTGAGTAGTGGTGGTATTTGGAGATAACAGTATATAAAGTGTTGAAAATCGCTATTTCAACACGTCAGTTATAGTATAAAGCGTGATTTTTTTATACTTACTTAGGAAGACTATTAGAAATCACACCTTTCAAAATGATACCACAGCATGCAATAACGATCGGATAATATGAACCCTGAGTAGTGGTGGTATTCGGAGATAACAGTATATAAAGTGTTGAAAATCGCTATTTAAACACATCAGTTATAGTATAAAGCGTGATTTTTTTATACTTACTACGGAAGACTATTAGAAATCACACATTTCAATGACAGACGCTTAAGTTTAGACAGGCCTTTAATATTTTTTTTAATATGTTCATGAAATTTTCATTATGTGTACGGGGCATATTTTTTTTGCATTTTGCGGAGCATAGGATTTTGTCCATTTAGTTTAGGTCAAAACACATTTGTTTACTCATTGCTTGAGCAAGAAATAAAAGAAAAGAAAACTAATTTCAAAGTTTGACCATCAACACAGTGGAAGTTCATGATGGTTAATTAGTTTTATATCCATTTAATTAAAAAAAAATGAAACCTACTAAGTGCTAACCCACAGTGAGTATGAATTCATTGAGCTATTTATTTCACAAGACTTCTAGACACAGCTATCTTCCTACGGGGCAATATTTTTACAATTTACTATATTTAATGCATGTTGCATCTCTGAGGATGTAATCTGTGTTTATTGAAAGCTCTAAGGCTATATAAATTCATATTTGTTGTGGTTAAAAACTGTTTTTTTTTTAAACAAAGGAAAATGTTGACTCGATAATATTATCCAGTGCCACATTCGATAAGTGTAAGAAGGACTAGAAGAAGCCTCAAGATAAAAAGCGAGACCGTTTTTCTGCGACCCTAAATGTAAATTTGTTTATGTTAAATACAAACAAAAAATAATAATGGAACTTTATCAATTTTATTAAAGGAAAGTTACGGTCTAGATACTAGAAGCATCGAGAAAAAAAGAAAAAAAATCCTAAAATCTATACATGTATGAGAATTTACTATACCTATTTATTTTACGATTTATACACATACATATAAGAGTCATTATACCATGTCCTTCACGGGGTAGGCAGAGGAGACCATACGCCACATAATTCTATTTCGACTCGCAACCATTACCGTTTCATACATTTCAGTCTATATAAAATGTTAGATTTATTTAAAATTTTAGGATTTATTTGGAGAATCTCCAAACCCTTTAAATTAGAAACTACACTTAAAACTCTGTATTACGCGTATGTCAGGAGTGTACTGGAATATTCATCAGTAGTATGGAATCCTTTTCTTATTACATACATCAATAGAATTGAAGGAGTACAGAATAAATTCCTTAAACATTTGGATTATCGCGATAAACTTAATTTCCCCAACTACCGCCAATCTGCTATACATCATAATATTTTAAACTTAGAAAATAGACGAACAATTATAGACATGATATACTTGCATAAAATTATCCATAACCGTGTAGACTCACCTTACCTACTATCTTAATTAAATTTTTATTGCCCATCACGCAATTTCAGATCTCAGTTTTTGTTCTATGTCGACCGTCGATTCACAAATTATTCACAAAACAATTATATTAGGCGGAGTTGCTCCAATTACAATACATACTTTAGACAATTCGATATAATACATAAATCACAAGCAGACTTCAAATCATACATTTTACAATTATTCAGTAAATAGTACCTATACCTAAATTTATTACCTACTTTCATCATAATTTGTCTCGCTTACACTTACACTTTCACCCTTTAATTTTAATTTATTATTATTTTTTCTGTAACAATTTATTATAAATTTTTTCCACCCTAAATTTTTTTTACTATTTTTTTCTGTAAAAATATGATTAAATATATATATTACCTACTATATGTGAAAACATTTAATTGAGATGCAATGTATCATCCATATTTATTATAACTATTGTATATTCTTTTACCATTGTATCTTGTTTGTTTTCCTGAAATAAATAAATAAAATAAAATAAATAAAATATACTATTGTAGCTGTGCTCCTCATTGCCTGTAATGTGCATATCCCCGACAGTTTCCGATGTAAACCGAATATCAACAAATGATGACCGAAGTTCTGTCTGCAAATGAAACGAGCCTTCATTCACGCGTCAACCGCCTATGTCGAAGATATCGTCACGATAATCGCAGTTATCACGGTTTTTCCAACTTTGAAGACAAAAAAATACCAACTTAGAAGCTTCGCAGCATATATGTATGTTACATATATGGATTTACACAGAATTGGGAGTAGAACATTTATTGTGTCTGTGTGTGTCTGTGTCCCCCCCCCCCTTATAACTTTTGACCCGCTCAATTTACACAGCACAAAATTTCAGAATATATAGATAGTTACTATACAAAACTTTTATACTCAGAATTTTGAATTTTTGTTTCAATCAGGGGGTTATCAACTTTTTAATTTTTACTTTATTTTTCCATATACATTTTTTTGTGATAAATTTATGCCTATATTTCCAAAGTTTTTAAAAATATCGAAAAAACCGAAACACCCCAATCAGATTATTTAATTTTCTATAAAAAAACATCAACATTAATCCCAATGTTTTTATATTTTTTTTTTATAAAAATTGAATGTAATGACGACATCGCTTCATACAGTTTGTATGGCAGTGGACTATACACAATATCTAAGAAGACTTAATAATTTGATACTTAATCTCCAAACATACATATATACCATCATGCTGTTTTTATATTCTGGGTAGGAAAACAGACTGACCTCCATACTATCCTATCCTGACATTATATACCTACCTACATGTTATATATAGAAAACAATATATCTTAAAATATTTATTAATTTGTGTTTATGTGTTTATAGTTTGGTACGTATTCTTCAATTATGCATATGGCCATCGACATTTGGATCTCATGTGTTACATGCAACTTGTTTTATCAAATTCGTTCCACGACCTTACGACATTGCGCGAACAGCTGCAAAATTTATTAACTGCTTTAATTTTTATATTGTTCGAAATAATATATAAACATCAGTGGCGTACCTAGAACATTCGGACTAGGCAAACCTTGAAAGAAAATTGGGAAATGTCAAAAATTTTATGTTAATCTTGTAGTAGTATATTTTTAATAAAACAGACAAAAAAATATTGGTTTAGAATTTCTTAATATAATATTCACAGGCAAGCCAAGATTTTCGGCTTCTATAAGCAATTCCGCTAATGATAAACATTGATCATGAAAGTAATGTTTTACTTTAAATCTTTCATCACTGTTAATTGAATGTCTAATTTTGAACTGACATACTTATGCAATATTATTTTTTATTTATTTTATTTACATATTTCAATACTAAAAAAAACTAAAGAAGGAATATTTATCCTTGAACACCTGATCCCGATTTCCTCTCCTGTCCTTACCATATCCTTTTTCTTGCTATGAATTATAATTTTTTTTTTGTTTTAATAGTATTTAAGTGTTATACGTATTTTCTTTGATTTCTTTTACTCTTTTTTATTTGCTGTTGTATGTAGGTACATACACAATGTTGTCATACTTTGTATGTAATCTGGTTGGTTGGAAGAAATTGCCTAATGGCAATAAGCCCGCCAGTGTACAATTATATTTGTTTATATTATGTACAAAAATATGTATAAATAAATAAATAAATAAATACAGTACATTTCATAATAAGTATACATAATAAAAATATTGAAATTTTACTATCTCACTAGGCTGAATGCCTGTTCTCATAAAGCATTTAGTCAAAGGTTAGATATTGAGGGTAGGTATATTATTAAAATTACATAACTAAAAAAATATACTTTTACTGGATTTGTAAGATAATTTAGATGTTCAATATATTATATGTGTGCAAATCAAAATGTGTGTTAGTGCTGTTTCCGATACCTGTCTGCCCTTATTCATAAGCCAAAGTGTTACCAAACGTTTGAAATTGTTGTGCGTGGAGGAGGGTAGTGTATCGTTATTAATAATATTAAATATTTTTGGAGCAAGATATCTGTAATGTCTTTGTCCGTAAGTAGTACGTGTCCATGGTGGTAGAACGTTATGTCGATGTCTTGTGTTGTATACGTTTTGCCCCGCAGTATTACTTGTACTTCTATCTTTGTTGAAATGTGAAACTATTGTTCGTATGTAAAGTTGTCTGACATCAAGTACATTGAATTGTTTAAATAATTCCTCCGATGGGTACCTATACGGTTTCTTACATATGGTTATCAATATACATTTTTGCGATTTGACCAAAGGATACAATATTGTTTTTATTATATTTAGAGGCAAATGTTCATTATAATATGGTAGTTCTTCTGAACACGTTCATTTAGTATAATCTTAACTTTCTGTTATGTATGTAATTATTTTGAATAATCAATAGACATATAAATAACGAATTTACTGTGCGGGCGTCCTTGGTTCTTCCTTGATCAGCAGAAGAGAAATTTATTTAAATTAATTCCTCACGCAAACCTTGCTTCTCTGGGCTGGAAAAGATGGTTAATTGGAAGAAATTGCAATAGCCATTTTGGCAATAAAATCGCCACTTGCGCAGGGTGCAATGAAGTGTTTATTATTATATAACCTCAAAATATATTTTTCATGTTACTTTCTTTTACGTTTTCCGAATTCTAGAAAATCATTCACATTTTTTTAATTTTTTTTTAATTAAACGAGTTTTTCTTGGTTTGTTTAAATCTTACATACTTCATCTTACATTCTTTCCTAATGTCCTCATTTTTTATCCCGTTTTATTATATTTTTACATATCTTATGTTCAAATGTAATATTGTTTGTTTTGATAAATTAAAATCAATATATAGTTTAAACTTAGTTTTTAAGATTACCTAATTTAAAAAAATATAAATAAGTTTTTACGACCAATATACCTAAGATTAATTATTTCGGACATTTTCTATGACTTTTTCTTATTTCTCTATTAAGATATTTTCTATAAATAATGTCTCAATAAGATGAAACAGCTATCGGCATAAAATATATAAAAAATATAGCCAAAACAAAAGAAATCGTAATTTATTATATAATTCTACCAAGAATATATTTTTGAATTTTTTGATAATAAACATACCTACCTGTTATTTTTATCCTTTCATTTCAAGGACATACATAGTCAAATATTTAAGGGACAAATTTTGTCACAAAATACATAAAAAAAAACATAATGCAATCAACTAAAAAAACAGGCCCAATGAAATGATTAAAAAATAAGTATAACATTTCAACAAAAAAGAAATAAAAATATTATTAATAATTATTGTAAGTACCTAAGTTTGCTTGTATATAGGAAGATAGTTTTCTTCAAGTTGAAATGTTAGTCGAAAATAATTTATAAAAATACTCCTGGTTTAATGCGATAAGATTTATTATTGTTTACTTTGTATAAAATAAAAAATGTACAATTTGATAATAATATCAAATGCATTGTCATAGGGAATATATAAATATCTGGAAGTTAGTTGAAAATCAAATACGATATTCCAGTACGGACAGATATGTGAAGTAAATTAAAAGGGTGTAATAAAAATAGTGGAAGTAGGATTGAATTTGCTACTGTCTATGATTATGATTAGATTGAAACCAAAATTAAAATGTGGTAGGTACTCAAATTAAAAATATTTACAATATGTGTGTATACACTTTGCATAGATAAATATATTCATAAAATAAATTTCAGTTCAATGCTAAGAAGGTCAAACTTTCAAAATGATACAATAATTCAAAAATGTTCTTTTTGCAAAGACAAAATAGCGGGAATGGTGTGACAACGGCGCGGCGCGTCGGCCCGATTTCCCACATTTTTTTTCTCTATGGTTCGCCATTTTTTCAATTACGTTGGCAGCACTTCGGGAGGCAGTGGCGGGAAAAGGAGTCGGTTTAGAGATAGGGACGTTAGGTGTAGGTTAGGTTAGGATGGGACGTCGGGAGCAAATTTGCCGCTGGGACCCACGTCGTTGTTTACCAGGGACAAACAGTTTTGGGCTAAGAAATATTACCGGTCGAGATTGGCGGATTACAGTACGGAATGTATAGAGGTAAGTACCTACCTATATATAAATAAAGAGTAAGATGGAGTAGGTATATAGTACACTGCTGGCGCCAGCTTTATTGGAATGTCAGGTGTTTATTAAAAAGAGACTTTATTTACGAGTGGCATCTCTTTTAAGAACATCTACCAGCACTTCCTACAGGGTGATACATTTTATTTATTCAATAAGGCAGAAACGAGTATTTTTTTGACAGAAATAATGAAAAATGACGTCGTTGAAAGTGTGGCATGGTCGGCACGAACCGCTAGATGGACCAAGAAGATTATGGAATGGAGACCAAGTAGAATAAGACCTATGTGATAGTCGATGCTCAATAGATGGCGTTACAAAAAGGCTTTTCCGTTAATGCATAGTTCCTTATTTTCAGGTGAAATGTTACACACTATTCAAATATATAGAACTTTCAAAAATTACATTAAAAGGGAACTCAATAAGAAGGCATAATTGGTGAACGTGACATTATGAATTTGAAACTGTTGAAGACTTCAAATACCTGGGTTCCACAATCGACAAAGATAATGAGGACGCAACAGAAATAAAAAAAACAGAATAACAACAGGTAACGGAGCATTTTTCTCTCTTCTACCGGTGTTCAAATCAAGAAGTGTCCATAGAAAAACGAAAATCACGCTGTATAAAACCATTATAAGAACAGTTGTGACAAATGGATGTGAAGCATGGACACTTAAAGCCAAATCTGCTGAAATACTGGACACATTTGAGAGACGAGTGCTTCGTAGAATCCTAGGACCTGTGCCTGATGGTGACGCCTGGAGGATTAGATACAATAATGAGCTGTATGCTATCTACAAGACCTCCAGGCTCTCTGTGCATATCAGATTGAGCAGATTGAGATGGGCCGGACATGTACAGAGAATGCCACCACAGCGAATACCAAAGAAAGTTCTGTATGGACATCCAGGTGGAAGACGAAAGGTTGGAAGACCGCGGCTGCGATGGGAGGACGAAGTTGGAAGGGATGCTTCCCAACTACTGCAAGTGCCGGGCAGTTGGAGAGTTGCTGCAGAAGATAGGAGAAGCTGGAGGCGAAGACTGACGGAGGCCAAGGCTCGATATGGGCTGTAGCGCCATTGAAGAAGAAAATTGGTGAACGTTGCGCAAGCGCATAAAGTGATCACGTAAACCAGCCGATGACAGGTTGTAAGCGCTGTAGGTGCCTCGAGTTCCTAGTTCTTCTACAATATCCCAACTTCGTCTCTATTGAGATGTTAAAGAAATGTCAATAAAAATATCCAATCCAATGTTCGCGTAGTTAAAAAAATATTCGAAAAGTATTTTGATGTATCGTTATGCATTATTTTAATGTTTGTCTTAATATACAATTGTCGTATGTCCAGCACTCCAGATTCTTTAAAAAGTTGATAAGTGGGATATCTGTATGGTTTACGTGAAATAACTTTTAATAAAGATTTTTGAGCCTCCGTGATTGCATAGATATTGTTCTTTGCCATGCCACCTCAACCAACTTTACCGTATGACAAAATAGACTGCTCCAGTGCGATATGGAAGGAGAGCTGGACAACTTTGTTCTAGGACCAGTACATTCTGTAGAAACAGATCGCAGATTTGTTGAAACAAGAAGAATAAACGAAGCTTTTGAGTTTAACAATGAAAAACTATTTATGTTTAGCCTTTTCGAATGGTCATCACAGCAATACAAATAAAAATATTCATATTTAAAAACACTATCGATTTTCCGATTGTAGGTACAATTTTAACTTTTTCCTTTTTAATTAACTTTTGAATCACCCGCTATTTTCTATATCCGTATAAAACTGTGTATCTAGTTGAGATTTTTATAAAAGAACTGAAAGGCAAATTAATAATATGAAGAACATGAATCTGGAGAAAGCGAATTTTAAAACGAAAACTTTAAATATTACATACTAAAAGTGTAAAATATTTTCATATTTTACATTTTATTTGTACTATGGTAGTCATTAGATAGTTACCACTTTGAAGTTATATAAGTTTTGAAAATAAAACTCTTGTCATGAGGCCAAAGAACTAAATGAAAAAAAAAATAATATGGAGCATTTGCTGGCGATTGACTCACGACATGTAATATTAGAGATAGCTAAATTCATCTCCACCACCGGTATAAAGATAAAGCTAATTGTAGAAAGCCTTTCACTGTTTCACTCGAACATTAGAATGTGACTGACGCATTTAATAATTTATTGGAAATTCTTTAATTGCTTGTACATATGTATGCTTCCCTTTTGCAATCGTATAATGTAAACCCGTATTTCTCTAAGATCTAATGGAATTCTGTTTTTACTCTTCTTTTCAACAGTAAATATATTATGATCTAAATTGTGCAGCAAAAATCCGCCTCTATTGGTGGCTGTGCCTTATTAAAAAAAAAATAAGCGAAAACTCTTGTGCTATGTGTAGATGAATTTGGTTTCTCCAGAGTTCAGGTATTCGCAAGGATCAAAACTTGCGCTTGAACCACCATTTTCAAATATGTTTTTAAGCAAGTCTGCATGTTGATTTTTTGGCACTGCTACCAACTTCACCACTTCTTCACTGGATGTAATAAGACATTATAATATTTTTATCGTAATCAATCATAGGAACATTTGAATTACCATTTAAATTAGACGCCATAAGAGTGTGCTCGGCAAGCTGATTATCATAAAACGTTAATAAAATTGCAAGATGTGAGAGAGATGCCATCTATGTGGGGCGCAACGTAGGTAGATTGAGATATGGTACCTATGTCATGATAGGATGTAGAGGTACATATCTCCGGAGTACAGTCACGACCGCCATTTTCGGATACTTGATTATTTTCCCGCCTCGTTACTCGCAACACTGCGAATTGAAAATCATAACAACACCACAGTACCTACCTACCGATAATTTAAAGAAGACAATATTTTTGACTCGATGACTTGATTTTTTTTTTGATTTGCAAGATTTTGTATGGCCAGGTCTATATTTTTCATAGTTTTTTTACTTTGAAGTCAAAAAACATCAACTTCGCATAATATACATATGTCCCATACTCTATGGATTATGGATTAACTCAGAATTCGGAGTAGAACATAGGGTGTGTTTCTCGAACAAAGATTAAAGTAAAAGTATAGTTAAAATACTTTAGATTTCATTAAATTATTCAATACTTTTGGTTGTTTCATTGAAATCTAATGTCGTTAATCGACACAATTTTGAACATTTTTATGAAATCAAAGTATTTTAACTATAGGTACTATTATCGATACTTTTGTTGAAACAACCCAGCCTTAGTGTGTCTGTGTGTTCCGTACCCCCTTATAACTTTTGATCCGCTTGATTCACAGAGCCTCAAATTTCAGAAAGTATAGAAAATTTAAAGGTCTACAAAATTTTATACTCAGATTTTATATTTCAGTCTGGGTCTCAAAAATTGTGAACAATTTTTGTATAAATTGAATTTAATAACGACATCGTTTCATACAATTTTGTAAGGCAGTAGGTATATAGATACTACAGAATATCTACAGCGACTCAATAGTTTGATAAATCTTCAATCACCACTAAGCTGTTTACATATTCGGTGTAGGAAAAAAGTACTGACCACCGCACTATCCTAACATGACATAGGTACATGTTTTGTATAGTAAGCGAAATATCATTGATTTAAGGGTTTATAGTTGGGTATGTATTCTTCAACTATACATGCTATCGCCATCGACAGTTGGATTTCATGTGTTACATGCATCTAGTATGTAAAAATACTGTTCTTCATTTCAAAAATGTATATTCACTAATCATTTTTTTTGTTAATAAATAGTAACAAAATTTCATGTTTCAATTAACTATAATGACTAAAAAACATTTGGTTTTATGCAACTAAATGTTTTGTGCACACAGCCAAACAGTACAGTCATAAATAGATATATCTTTATTACTGATAACAACAGTTTGGCTAAAACGCAGGTAGCAACTTCGTTTGTCATAATATTTTTTTCAGTATTTTGAGTGTACTGGGGAAAACGTTTTCAAAATTTACTATTTAGCCAACTTACTTTATTTAAACCAATCTTGAACGGAATTTCGCGCAGTGTATATCTTGGCTCAGATTTATACACGCATGTTCTGAATGCAGAACATTTGACGGGACGAAAAAAAAACAAGGGTTTCTTACGATAAAGTGATTTTATAGTCTTGGGTTTCTTACCCAAGAATTGCTCTACTCTACGGTAGAACTTGCAAAATGTCATTTGACCCTTTCACGCCGGACACTGCTGTTGAATGTGAATCATTCTGTTTTTTATCTGCAACGTTGTATTGAAGTGAAAGAAATGAGTGGGTTGTGATCATCGCTATACTCCTCGCTACCAAGTCATTCCACGAAGTATTCAAATTTCGTATGGAATATTTTCAGCGTTTTCATGAAATGCGTTTGTTAAATTATTTTAGACCTGATAATGAATGAAACCTTTTTAAGTTTCCTGGGGTCACTTTTAAATATTGTACAGTTAAAAATATTTGGAGGAGCAATGATCAGATACCTTTCAAAATCCAATGATGTATAAGTGAGTACCTACTAGATATACAAATTTGCAAAATTTGAAAAGAATCGAATTAGTATTCGATAACGTAGAATAAACACGCCGTACCTATATACACAGATACGCCACACAAACACACATGTCATGTTTTGTGATGAAACTTTCAGAATACAATCTAAGCATGATACTTGATGATTATTTGCAAAAAAAATACTCTAAAATTGCGAATTCATAACTCTCCACTACATCCCCTTGGAGTATTAAGGAGTAAAAAAGAGATATCTTTATTAACATCATCCCTTTTCTTTTGCGAAGTATTTTGCACTTTTCCATTACCGAAACGAGTTGGTTATGACCAATACTAACACAACTTTTTCCCATAAGTACCACATGTTATACGATCACGCCATTTCCCTATTTGGGGTAGGCAGAGAGAACCAAACGTCAGACTTATCTCTATTGACATACATTATTCACGTTCATGTATCGTCTCAAACACTCTTATATTATTGAACTTCTTAATTTTCCGTTTTTTAAGATCGTGCCAACGTTTTCTTTAGAGACATCTACTTGTTAACTAGCTTTGATTTATTTTTTTCTTCTTAAAGTTGAAATCATTGAATGTATTTCGAAAAACCCATATTATGACTTAAAATGAAATATTGTGTTTAGAAAGAGAGAAAGAAAGATGCATACGTTTGAATGCGTATGTATGTAGGTACATGTAAGGTATATTATATGTAAATGTATCTATAAATAAACAACGTAATAGACAATAACATAAAACTAGCTCACCTTAGCACAGGCTATGCCTAGTGAGGGGGCTAGTAACAAAGATACAAACAAAAAGAGATAGCTTTAACTATGTAAGCACAGTGAAATAATAAAATGATATTTATTGAAATGAAATAACTTATATTTACTTTGTATGTCTACTATGTATGAATAAGCTTATATTACCTTCAATTATTTTGTATCTTATATCTACTCTATTATTTTGGAAAGAAATAAATAAAAATAAATATTTTTTTAACAGATTTTTAATTATCTCAATAGAGACGAAGTTGGAATATTTATTGTAGGAGAACCGGGAAATCAAGGCACCTACAGGGCTATCGACCTGTCATCGGCTGGTTTACGTGATCACTTTATGCGCATAGATGGCTGTAGTAAAAATTCAAGCGAAAAGAATTTCAGTATTACAATATATAGAACTTTCAAAATTGAATTGATAGGGATCTTATTAAAAAGGCATAATTGGTGAACGTTGCGCAAACGCATAAAGTGATCACGTAAACCAGCCGATGACAGGTCGTAAGCCCTGTAGGTGCCTTGATTTCCCGGTTCTCCTACAATAAATATTCCAACTTCGTCTCTATTGAGATAATTAAAAATCTGTTAAAAAATATCTTTGACTCCCGACAGGGAAAAAAATCCAATGTTTGCGCATATGCAATAATAAAAATATTCGAAAAATAAATAAATAAATAATATCATTTTACGAGAGCATTTTGAATATTTTTGAAGATAAAACTATGGAGTAGAAATTAACTATTATAATGTAATTCTTGAAATTATTACGAATATAAACCATAGTTTTAATCCACAAATTGAGTTAAAATTAGCCTGAGCGCTTTCGATGGTTACACCATCATCCTCGGAGGCGACAATAAAAACTTGGTGTAACCATCGAAAACGCTCAGGCTAATTTTAACTCAATTTGTGGATTAAAACTATGGTTTATATTCGTAATAATTTCATTATGAACTTCCACTCTGTAAACGAAATAACATTAAACTTAAATATTATAATGTATTGAAGAGAGAGGGTGTCTGAGAGTGTATGTAGACCTTTATTTACGCTTTTAAAAAGATTTTACGCATATTATTGAGTACCTACATGAATATCATGTTGATCGATTGTTGGAAAACTAATCAGCTCTTACACTTTGCTCATGGATTGATTGATTGTGAGCGACTGAGTGGATTAAGTGTAGTCGCCATTCTTAGTCATGAAACCAAGGAAAACGAAGAAGTAGAAAAAGATAAACAAATATGAAAATAACGCGATTCTTAGCTCAAAATAAATGCAATGAATTCGTGTTCTGAAAGTAATTCTTTCTAAATCATCAGAGAGCAGAAAAATGAGGTAATAAAAACTATCAAAACAAGATGGTCGTGTTTCCTGAATCCTTACAGGATCTCTAGGATATAAAGCATCGGTTTATATTGGCCATAGAACACCACATATTGAATAATAAAGTCAGAGAATGGTCGTCGAGGATATTTTAACTGTGTCAGGATTATGTCCAGGAAGTAACGACTGCCTGGACTAAAGTTGGGATTGCACCTTGTGGACGGGATATTAAAACTATCTTGAATATACGTCAAAGTTGGTGCCTATGTTGGTATGTACGTTTATTAATAAGGTGTTGCAAGTAATGAAAATAAAAATGAATAACTGCCACTGAAAACAAAGAAAATACTTAGTTTGTTATAATTAGTGATGAGCAATCGTTAGACCAAGACCAGTGAATTGGTCTTGCATGACACTTCCTTGCACCCTGCGCAAGTGGCGAGTTTATTTGTAGGCAATTTCTTACAACTAACCAGTGTTTCCAGCCCAGAAAAGCAACATTAGCGTGAGAAATGAATTTAAATAAATTTCTCCTCTGCTGGGAATCGAACCCAGGACGCCCGCACAGAAACCAAACGGCTTACCAACTGTGCCATGGTGGTCGACAGTTTGTGGCTTGATTATGGATATTCGAAAAAAAAAACATTTTAGGTTTACGTGATCACTTAATGCGCTCGCGCAACGTTTACTAGTCATGCCTTCTCATCGAGTTCCCTATTAATCCAATTATTAAAAGTTCTATATATTTTAATCTGGGGGGCAAGTCTGGTTCAATCGGCGAAATCAAAACCCTAGTGATTACCCATATCATGGATATAATTATTATATGGAGTTCTACAATATCTTACCATACCATACCATACCATCACGCCATTTCCCTATTTGGGGTAGGCAGAGAGAACCGAACGCCAGACTCCTCTCTCTTGACACACATTCCTCGCTTCATTCACGTCCATACATCGTCTCATTCACGCTCTTCTATTATTCTTACTTCTAACATCACCATCTTTCAAAATCCCATTTATGTGATCGTGCCAACTTTTTCTTGGCCGACCTCTACTTTTCGTTCCTCTTTTATCAGCCTTGTACACTTTTTTTGTCAGACGGTCATAACTCATTCTTTCTATGTGGCCGAACCACCTAAGGGCATTCATTTTCATCTTACATATGATATTTCTTTCAATCATACATTCTCGTCTAATATCCTCATTTCTTATTCTATCATACATCGTTTTACCACACATTCGTCTTAGTGATCTCATTTCAACCGCGTTAATTCTACTTTCATGCGTCTTCTCTGCCATGTCCATGTCTCACTAGCATACATTAGAGTCGGTGCGACGATACCATTGTGTACCGCGAGCTTTGCTTGCCTCGAAATAATTGTTCAGCCATTACCGTTCTTAATGCACCATTCACTCTATTACCTGCCGTTACTCTCCTTTCAATATCTTTTTCCAATCTTCCATCACGCTGAAACATGCTTCCTAAGTATAAATATTCATACAATATTCAATCATTTATACAATATCTTTATATGTCATAGAACTCCGTACGATAATTATATCCATGATATGGGTAATCACTAGGGTTTTGATTTCGCCGGTCGAACCAGACTTGCCCCCCAGTTCTATATATTATAATCTGTTGTTTGAAAATAAGCTGAAAAACTCCATCGCTATCTATAAAGCGACGAAGAAATCTTTTGTAACGCCATTGAAATTGAGAAATTGGTTCATAAGCCCTGAAGGTGCCTTGAGTTCCTGGTAATTTCTAATATAAAATCATTGACTCTCGACAGCAACAATATAAATATTCGATTTATATTTTTGTATGCTTAAAGGTAAAAAATACAAGTGAAATTTGAAAAAAATATCTTTTCTCGGCGGGTAGCCATTTACTCACTATGTAAATAGTATTAATTTTGGTTGATCGCAACTGCACTGCACTGTCTTGTGAGATTCTCGACAACTGTAGGGAATCCCGTAAACTTCAGGCGTAGGTACTTCCGAATTATTTTTTATCGAGAAAATTTTTAAATACAATTTTGTTTCTGGAACTGTCATTCTGTAGACAATACTATAATTATTTATATTTGTCTTTAATTTCAACACAATATTATTAGTACCGATTGGCTGATGAGTAAATTAGGAAAGGCCAATGCAACTAATCACATTTGAGTGTGCAGTCTTAAGAGGGTGACTGCTGCCAAAGTACACATTTTTTTAATTTGAATTTGCATCATTACTACAAAACGAATCATTTTGAAAAAAAAATAACCTAGTAGGTAAGTTTGGATATTAATAAAGAAAAATATACCTTAACTTTTTAATTATGTTCTGTATATATTCTTGTAGGAAAATAATACGCATACCCCGATTTTTGACATTTATCTTAAATATCTAAAAAACTATAAGGTATAGAGCATTATATTTTTTTATAAATTAAAGAAGATTAAAATATCTGGAAAAATACGATGTAACGTTGCATTAATGCATCAGGTTAAGTTAATAAACCAAAAAAACTTTTTTTTCGCAATGGCGCTGAATGGAAAATAAATGTTTTTTAGGTTTATTTACTAAACCTGAAGCATTAATGCAACGTCACATCATATTCTTCTTTAATTTAAAAAAAAATTTGTTGAACTACGCCTTATATTTTATTAAAAATACAAGATAAACGTTGAAAATCGGGGTATGCCATTATTTTTCTACAAGAATTTATACAGAACATTATCAAAAAGTAAAGGTATATTTTTATTTATTAATACCCAAACTATCTAAATTATTTTTTTCAACACGATGTGATACGAAATAATTATGGTATAATCAAATTGAAAATAGGTACGTTGGCAGCAGTCCCCCTCCTTAATGGTTTTTACTTATGAACTAATAACCTCAACTTTCAAAATAATTTGAAACTAGCAGATACCAACTTAATGATTCGATGGAGCGCCATGTAAGCTAAATAAGAACTAGTTGCATGTAACACATGAGATCCAACTGTCGATAGCGATAGTATGTATAGTTGAAGTTTAAAAATCAAACTATAAACCCATAAATCCAAATTATTGAAAATTTTAACACATGTTGGTATGTATGTCAAGATAGGACAGTATGGAGGTCAGTCCTCTTTTCCTACCCGGAATATGAAAACAGCATGATGGTTCTGTATGTATGTTTGGATATTAAGATCCTATCAAACTATTAAGTCTTCTTACATATTGTGTGTAGGCTACTACCATACAAATTGTATGAAGCAATGTCGTCACTTAATTCAATTTTTATAAAAATTGTTAAAAAAATTTGAGATGTGCTATCAAAATCATAATATTTTTTATATAAAATTAAATTTTCTAGTTGGTGTTTCGGCTTTTTTCGATATTTTTAAAAAATTTGGAAATATAGGCAGTTAAACTCATAAATTTATCATAAAAAAAATATTTTTGTTAATAAAAAATGTTTGAGAAACCCTGGAATTAAAAAAAAAAATTTGAGATTTTGTATTTGTCTATGTTAACACCCATTTTCAGCGTTCTAGCTTTTATGGTTTCTGAGATATATGGAAAAATAAACCAAAATTTCAAAAGTTGGTTACCCCTGACTGAAACAAAAAATTACAATTCTGAGTATAAAAGTTTTGTAGGCCTATAATTTTTTATATATTCTGAAAATTTGGGCTCTGTAAATTGAGCGGATCAAAAGTTATAAGGGACGGACGGACACACACACAGACACACACAAAACTCACATAAAATGTTTTACTCCGAATTCTGAGTAAATCTATGTATGGGAACATATATGCTGCGAGGCCTCTTGTTGGTGTTATTAGCATGCAAAAAGTCCACTACGCCATACAAAATTTTCCTTCGTACACGCATCTTGGCTTAATAATGTCGATTCATTCAGAGAATTGAATTCTCATGAACGAATCGACAGTTGGAAAACTAAATTTTGAAAAACAAAGGCTGTTTTCCATTTGTATTCCTAAAAAAAACATTCTGTCACCGAAAGGTGGGTCTCGTTATTATTTTCAAAACTTTGTGTTTATAACGGCTTATTTTCTATTCATTCGCGGGGTAAAGTCGAGATTTTCACCCCCGTCTCAGGATTTTTTCTCCGATAAACGGCGCGAGATCGTAGGTATGTATCCGCTTTTGGCGCCCTTTTCTCGGGGATTTTCGCCGTTTGGCGGTGGGATTTTCGCCTTTTCGACTGGTAATATTGATATTAGAGTTAACATGACAAAGGATTTTATTAGGCGAGGGGCAACACCGAGCGTCTACATCATCTTAGCGATTCAAAACGTTTGTATTACGAGAATCCGGAGAGAGAGAAAAGTGTTAGAAACTTCTTTTTCATTATTTGTGCTGCGAGATCTTTCATTGCCATACTCTTTGTCGAGATATTATTCACAATTGGAGTTTTTATTGCTTCTTCTCGGGACGTTTATTTACCGTGTTATATGGCAACTTTTGATATTTGTTTGTTAGTTTTTTTTTACTTTTCGCTACCATGGAATAATATAGGGATGTGATTTCACAATTTATATGTATATTATCAGATCAATTTTACAACGGGTATCGTGTAGAGAGTGCATGCTTTAAGATTCGTCGTGATGTTTTTGTATGTATGGCGTTGGTGCTTTTGAATGAACTCGCCTTTGTGCTCACTGTAGTGCCAATGTAAATTGAATAAATAAATTATACGTAGGCGTAACTCATCTACTACGGTAAAAATTGCATGTATCAATATGTAAGTATCTAACTAACACACGACTTGGGCTAATATTCTAAACTCACACACTTGACTTGGTTTAATACTTACTTACTCAACGAGTCCGAACGAATGGTCCAATATTCTAAACTCACACACTTGACTAGGTCTAATATTCTATACTCACACAATTGACTAGGTCTAATATTCTAAACTCACACACTTGACTTGGTCTAATACTTACTTACTTACTTAACGAGTCCGAATGAATGGTCTAATATTCTAAACTCACACACTTGACTTGGTTTAATATTCTAATCTCACACACTTGACTTGGTTTAATATTTTAAACTAACTCACTTGACTTGATCTAATACTTACTTAACGAGTCCGAACGAATGGTCTAATATTCAAAACTCACACACGACTTGGTCTAATATTCTAAACTCACACACTTGACTTGGTCTAATATTCTAAACTCACACACTTGACTTGGTTTAATATTCTAAACTAACTTATATGACTTGGTCTAATACTTACTTACTTAACGAGTCCGAACGAATGGTCTAATATTCTAAACTCACACACTTGACTTGGTTTAATACATATTCTAATCTCACTCACTTGACTTGGTCTAATATTCTAAACTCACACACTTGACACGGTTTAATACATATTCTAAACTCACTCACTTCACTTGGTTTAATATTTTAAACTCACAATTCACGCTTGACTTGGTTTAATAATGAAACACAAACTAATACAATACATATCTACATAATACGTATTAGAATGAAGACGGTTATTCAATACATTTTTATTTTATTTTTTGAATTGCTTTTTTTAGATAGCAAAAATAATATCCACCGGGAATCGTTCACAGGTTTTTCGCTCTGGAGTCAGATATCTAACTAACTGAGCCACGTAGGTCGACATTTCCTACAGTTAAATTATATTGAAGGTCGATTGTCTATAAAGACCAAAAATGTTTACGTTGGTAAATAATGATTCACGCCGCTGCTGGTTCGAATGACACGCACAGTCTGAAACCCAAAGAAACAAACTTCGCTTGTGTTTACGACTATAGACACCCGTTGGTGCTTATAGATAATCGAGCTTTGGTTTGCATAAAAATCGGTTGTAACAGCATTCCTGCTGATTCTAATGTGAAATGACCTCCTGAATTCGAATATGACACCATCACCTACCGTTCTTAGGTCTCAAATTCTTGGATCACGGCTTCAACAGTGGAATTTGTGGAGAAAGGCTTAAAATCTCTTGATGATGTTGGAAAATAGTGGTTATATTCTGATTATGGAGGTCATTTTACAAAAAAATCAGTAGAAATTTTATCGGCGCTCGAAAAAATATTTTAAGGAGACCGCTGTTATAATACTAGTTGCATGTACCACATGAGATCCAACTGTCGATAGCGATAGTATGAATGGTTGAAGAATAAGAACCAAGCCACCAAATTATTGAATATTTTCCAACTGTTGATTTGTTCAAGAGAAATTAGTTCTCTTAACATATCGACAATGTTTCAAGCCAGGATACCCAACAGATAAAAAAAAAATATAGAAACAAAATAGCCAAAAAATTACACTGTATAAACAGTATAAAAAAGTTCACATAAAGAAACAAATGTGGCAATTGATTAAACTTCAATAAAATCACCAAAAAAAGATTAGAAAAAAAATGGAAATTGATTAAACTTCAATAAAATAACAAAAAAGATAAGAAGGGAAACAATGTGGCAAATGATTAAACTTTAATAGAATAACAAAAAAAAGATAAGAAGGTAAAAACAAATGTGGCAATCGATTAAACTTCAATGAATTAACAAAAAAAAAGATAAAAAGGAAAAATCAAATTTGACAATTATTTAAACTTCAATAAAATAACAAAAAAAAGATAAGAAGGCAAAAAATATGGCAATTGATTAAATTTCAATAAAATAAAAAAAAGATAAGAAGGAAAAAACAAATGTGACAATAGATCAACTCTTTTTTTTTATACGGCGCTGGCCGATTTACTAATGATATTAATAACAATTAAGCACTACAAATAATAACACTCAATTATTATTATTACCATTATACACTTCCTCAAAAGAATTAGTAGATCAATGCGTAAATTGTAAATTATTTAAAAGAGCAAAATAAAATGCAATAAACGCATCATCAAGCTTTCAATTAGGAATAGTTCACCCATCCAGATACTTAACATATCAAAGGATTAGGCTCTGAGGAGGTCTCTATACTACCTAACAACCCTACTGATTCCCGAATATTAACATTTAAAAAATCTTTAACGATTCTACATGTATTCATTATTACCGTTTTTTGCATTTTTATTATTAAGTTTTTCGATAAATCTATAATTTCTAAATTACGGATTAACGATTTTGGAATAATGCCAGTGGCTGAAATAATGAACGATAATATTATTATTTTACGAGAATGCCAAAGTCTTTTAATCTCGTTACCTAAAGCGGTGTATTTTCTAATTTTTTCATCAAAAGTTTTTATATTATTACTAGAATTTTTAATATTATGCTCGTAAATCTAAAATATCGTGTTTGGAGTTACCGTCGTTAGAAATATTGAATTGAAAATCTGTTCGTCCAAGCAATAGGAAAGATACATGCATGTTAGTATCTATGTCGTAAGATTACGTGGTAGGTCTATACGAAAAGCAGATATTGCTTTTGGCGACATAGTGACAGACCCCATTCTCATTAGTGTACATCTAATACCAGATGCACCCATCAGCAAATATGTATAAATGCACATATTATGATGGAAGTATTTGAGTACCCACTATGTTGAATATTACAAGTCCGTCGTCGGCAATGTCTAGGAAGATTTTAACCGTCTTACTATATATAAATGTAAACTATCTATAGTACCTGATAATAGAGTGTGATTAACGAAAAAGTTTACTCATAAAACGTGACTATCTTTATTACACCTTTATCTAGTAGACGTGAAGTTAAGACGGGTCGAGAGTTTGTTTGACGCGTCATACCAAATATTTGAAAATGGCGGATCTTTCACATAATATAATATGATCCGACGCATGTGATTGACAGAAAAATTTAATCATTATAACGATTTTCCTTGTTATTCTTCATCGCAATCTTGTTTAAATTGTCTCAACATTGCACAATGCTGTGTTTGTTTTCATTTTTCGAAGTCAGTTATCCAAAGATGCTTTTATCTATTTTTTGACATCTGTGAAGCCAATTAAACGGCGCGAATTTTTTTTTCAATTTACGAGATTGTTATTTTTTTATTGTTTAAACTCTATTATACAGAACATTTACAGTGGTACCTCGACATACAAGTTTAATTCGTTCCGCAACCTTGCTCGTATCTTGAATTACTCGTATCTCGAAGCAAATTTCCCCATACAAAACAATTGAACTACCATTAATCCGTAATCATATTTGTTTTAGATGCACCTCCTCACCCGATCATTCCATGAGAGATAATGGATTGTACTAATGCATAGTATATAGTTTTCAAAGTTTTTTGGTCCATTATATTACGAATGTTTTTAAATAGGTATATAAGTTTTCTTATTTTTTTCGCAGTTGCATTGATATGTTGCATTGATATGTGCATGGATATTTTATTACTTTTTATGTTTTCACTGTGTTATTACTTGTGTTATTTTGTACCCTTTGACTTTCAATATGTGTGCATCCCTGCATGCATTTTTTGTTGAAGATTTTTTTATTTGATTTGGTTTTGAGCTGGAAATATTTTGACTTGATTGTTGACCATAATAATCTTTCATTAATAAATACGTAACACAATAACCCATTGTATCACGGCGGTCACTCCGAATGCGTGTTCACCGTACACACTTGCGCAACGTTCACCAGTACTTCGGTAGTTCGATTGCCATAAACGTTTCTCGGGTAAAACATCGTCAACGGGTATATCCTATCGCAAACTATACGCAAACAAAGTGTTTGTGTGTGTACTTCCATTAGCCAGCAATGAAGATTAATTGAAAGTATGAATTAATTAATTAATAAAGCAACTTCGGAAACAATTTAAGGGTGTGTTAGTACGGTTAGGAGCGGGGGTTCAGCGGTAGTGGTAGAAGGGGATGATTGTAGATGGGGTTGTCATGTTGAAAGCCTTGCCATGGCGTATTAATATATTGCCTTCATTCATTCATGATTTTGATCAACATAGCGGTACTATATTAGTGTTTGTTTTGCTACAAATATGCATGGTGTTTTAACCTGTACAGTATACACACTTTACACAGAAACTAGAAAAATGTAAAGAAAACGCCGGAAAAATATTTTACTATATAATTTAACTTGAAAATAATTAGTTGTTTCTGAAAACATTTATATGTATTTTTAAATAATTACCTGTCTTTCGATTAGTTATTTATTGAATATTTTTTTAATTGCATATACGCAAACATTGGATTTTTTACCCTTTCGGAAGTCAAATGATATTTTATTGACAAATAATATTTCTGGCGCAGTTCAGGGGTGATATCTGTGCGAGACACCGTCATCTCATTTATAAGGACTGTTGCTTTCATTGTTTACAAATAAACTAATTTCTAAATTTCTCAATAGATGGCGTTACAAAAAGGCTTTTCCGTTGCTCCATAGATGGCGATAGTATAGTTCCTTATTTTCAAGCGAATTGTTACACACTATTCAAATATATAGAACTTTCAAAATTACATTGATAAGGGTACTGAATGAAAAGGCATAATTGGTGAACGTTGCGCAAGCGCATAAAGTGGTCACGTAATCCAGCCGATGACAGGTCGTGACCTTGAGATTCTGGTTCGTAAGCCCTGTAGGTGCCTCGAGTTCCTGGTTCTTCTACAATATCCCAACATCGTCTCTATTGAGATGTTAAAAAAAATATTTGTCAAAAAAATAATTATTTATATTATTTTTACATCTATATATATAAAAATGGATGTACGTATATTTGTTTGTTTGTATGTTCGCGATGAACTCCTAAACCAACCATCCGATTGAGATGAAACTTTGTGAATTTGTTCAGCTCATTCAGGAGAAGGTTTTTATTTATTTATTTTTTTTTTATTTCATTTTCGGGAAATTTACAGTATAATAACATTTATTATACAGATGCATTAGTATAATACTAAAACCAATAACAAATTTCCACATTATTAACAATAATTTTTGACTGCTGTGCTTACATACTTAAAGCTACATATAAAAAATATTTAAATCTGAATGCTAGTGCATGAGTGTATGTATGTATGTGTGTACGTATGAGTGTAAGGATGTGTATATGTGTGTGAGTGTGTCTATATACGTGAAAGAGAGAATATATAGGTACCTGCAAGCTCACATAGTTTACTCCGTTCAATCTTGATTTTTCAATCATCCAGTGAAATTCAATCATTATAACTTGAACTGATGGCAGCAGAAAATGAATTAGGTCCTAAAAGAAAAATATCGACATCCAGATGTTCGTGATTATAAATGTTCATCATACGTATGAGGGGTACGTTTTTCGTGTAAGTATTATTACACGAAAAACGCACTATAATTTATTTATTCGATATCTCACAAAAAAAATTGAAAAAAAAGTTGGTATTGAATTGATACTTAGTGAATGAATAAATAGGGACGGAAGGGACCATAGGGATGGAAGGGAAAAAATACGGAATTATAATTAGCGAATCTAGATAAGAAAGTTAAGTGATAAAAAGGAAACATACCGAACAACCATTTTTATATATTTGGAGGTAAATAATTAAACAGGCAGGACAACGTCTGCCGGGTTTTACTAGTTTCAATATAAATTAAACAATTTATAAATATTTTGCTATTTCACTTGGCGGAATGCCTGTTCTGAGGTCGTGTTCTTAATAATTTTTGACAAAGGTTAGCTAGGTGATTTATGTTATTTATTTATTTAAGATTTGGTACACGGTACATACATACATACCATCACGCCATGTCCCTTGCGGAGTAGGCAGAGAGAACCGAACGCCACATTTTTCTATCCTGGCACGCATCCCTCGCTTTGGTATTTGGTAGCTTTGGTACACGGTTAATACATATAAACAAATCAAACATTACAAAGCAACCGTGCACACTAAAATCCCACAAGCTACAGCCTATCTGCGAGACTAGACCTTAAAACGCACTATTCATTTTACCAATGTCGGAAGAGCTGTCAAATTTGATATCAAACGCAAAAATTTTCAACACAAATAATAGATAATAAATAGTATTAAAAATAGTTAGTATCATACAATTACTTAAATAATATGTTGAGAAAACTAATTTATTTGGAAAATGTAATCAAATACGAACATATAATAATCTTTTTCCTAAAGGCAAAGGTGTTGATAAAATTATTCCTGCAACCAATTTCCATTCAATTGATAAAGCAACTCGCTCACGCGAGTTGCTATTTTCATTAAGGACTAGCTTAACCTGGTCAAAAAATTAACGGGATTGGAGATTTACGTACACATCATACTATTATTTCGCTGTCGTATTTTATTACATCCCGTATAATATTCAGTTAGGTTTAGTTAGTGTTTAATGATGATAATAGCGACTGCTTTATAAATTGTATAGAAATTGTTTGCAGGAAAAATTTTACCAACACCTCTGCCATTTGCGGTTAGGAATAAGTTTATTATGTATTCGTATTTGTTAAGCCATTTGATTACATTTTTCAAATAAATTATCCAACTGTCGATTTGTTCAGGAGAACTTTGTTCTCTTAACATATCGACAATGTATCAAGCCAGAATACGCGAGAATTGTATGGAGAGGTCTACTTTTTTCACGGCTTTTCCAACTTTGAAGTCAAAAAACACCAACTTAGAGGCTTCGCAGCATATATGTTCCATGCACGGATTTACTCAGAATTCGGAGTAGAACATTTCGTGTGTCTGTGTGTGTGTGTGTGTGTGTGTGTCTGTGTGTCTGTGTGTGTGTGTGTCCGTCCCCCCCTTATAACTTTTGATCCGCTCAATTTACAGAGCCTAAAATTTCAGAATATATAAACAGTTACAGGCCTACAAAACTTTTATACTCGGAATTTTGAATTTTTGTTTCAGTCAGGGGTTATCAACTTTTGAATTTTTATTTTATTTTTCCATATATCTCAGAAACCATAAACGCTAGAACGCTGAAAATTGGTACAAACATAGACAAATACAAAACCTCAAATTAGTTTTTTCAAAAAAATTCCAGGGTTTCTCAAACATTTTTTATTAAGAAAAATATTTTTTTTATGATAAATTTATGAGTTTAACTGCCTATATTTCCAAAACTTTTACAATTATCGAAAAAAGCCGAAGTACCCCAACTAGATAATTTAATTTTCTATAAAAAATATTAACATTGTAGTAGAAGATCTCAATTTTTTTTTAACAATTTTTTTAAAAATTGAATTTAGTGACGACATCGCTTCATACATTTTGTATGGCAGTCGCCTATACACAATATGTAAGAAGACTTAATAGTTTGATACTTCATCTCCAAATATACATACATACCATCATGCTATTTGCATATTCTGGGAAGGAAAAAGGATCTTCCTCCATACTATCCTATCTTGACATACATACCTACATATGTTGTATAGAAAACAAAATATCTGAAAATATTCAATAATTTGTATCTATGGGTTTATAGTTTGGTACATATTCTTCAACTATACATACTATCGCTATCGACAGTTGGATCTCATGTGTTACATGCAACTAGTATATGTCAATATATTATGTTTATCTACTTTTATGATTTTAAACACTACAGTATTATTTATAAAAATAAATTTGATTCAATTGAACCCGTTTCAAAGTCTTATTCTGAAATTCAAATATTCTCATATAAAAATAAATAATTCTTGTATATAATAATTTTTATAAATAACACTGTATTTGTTAATTTTTGTGTTTAAATTATCGCGATTAATGTCAACTTTTACAGCTCATTCGACATTGATAAAATGATGATAAAATGAAGTGCGTTTTACAAGCTTTAGTGTCTGTGAGGATACCAATTATAATTAATGAAAATAAAAATAATATTATTATATACATAGGTATTAAAAAAACAATAAGACATAACGCAAGACATAAGTACCAAATAGATTGTATTGAATTTTGATATAAAATAATATGTAGTCAATATATACATTCATATACATCGTATATATTCATATATATTTTTTTTCTTAAATATAAAATGAATATGTCCTTGTTAAACAAGTACATATACATCTCCCTACGTTCCCTAAAATAAGCAAATAAATGCTTGTGCTATAGGTGAACGAAATCGGTCGAGGCAGGATTCGAACTCACGACCACTGGATTACTAACCCAGCACGCTAACCGCTCTGCCACCGACCCATCTAAATACATCGTTGTATTTCATATAGATTTGTTGTGTTAATTTGCGCTCCGTTTCTTAAACTAGACAATGACATAAAGAAAACACCACATCACAATTCATTTAAAATTCATATAAAAAAATGGCTGATTTCTTCAGGCAGGCTCTATGCTGAGGGGGTTGTCCATCCTTAACATCTGATTTACTTTTATTCCTATATTTCCTTTCTTCTTAATCATTTCTTTTATTTAATCTAAAACTTTACTTATTTATTTATTTATTTAATATTGTTTCTCGGGCAACTAACTGGTACTATGTCAAATATTAATTTAACACGCACCCAATAACAAGTTGCCACATTCTGGAGACCTACGATATTAATCGTCTCACAGATCCAGACTGAAAACACAATTAAAAACTGTGTCTCCACCGGGAATCGAACCCGGGACCTTTGGCTCAGCAGTCAGATATCTAACCAACTGAGCCACGAAGGCCGACTTCTTACTCTTTTGTAATCATTTTCTTATAACTACTTGAATGAAACATTTGTGCACCTTATATATTTTGTAACCTCTATAATGTAAATAATTTGTATACCTTATTGTGTAAAAGTAACAGCCCCAGAACAGGTTTTGCCTAGTGGGGCGTTACTTACTTAACCTAAATATGTAAAAATGTCTTTGTATTAACAATAAATAAATAAATAAAAATAAATATGTTTCTAAGAAAGTAGTAAAATTAAGCTGTGTTTAGTTGTTTTTTGTTTACGTATGAGAATTTGTGAATATGAATATGTATAAAATTTTTACTTAGAATATGATTTGTAAATGCTGTTTCTGATTCTTGTTTATTTTATTAATATGTTCTTTTAACAAAGACATCATAAAGGTACAGGGGAGCACGGAAGGAACCTCCACGCGGTGCCCCCTGGTAACAGAAATTCTCTGGCCAATCCTTCCACCACAGCAACGCAACAATGCGTTGCTGACACGAAAGAAGAATAAAGGTACAGTACATAACTAATACATGCATTGATACGATCACGTCATGTTCCAAACAGGATACGTTGAGAGAACTAAACGCCATATTCATTAGAACTAAACGCCATTTCAAAATTTATATACTCACCTGATATGATTTAAATTAATTTGTAATTTTTTTATTTTTTATTATATGTTAAAAATATTTTGATTGTGTGGTCACCCTGGCATTTATAGCCATGTACCTTGCATTAATTGTACCAGTTGTGTGTGCCTTTTTTTGCTGTGTAATAATATTATTGTCACAATAATGATTTAAGGTACCCAACTGTGTATTAGTAAATATTGTATTTGTTGTGTGGTGGGTGCATGGATGTAGATGTAATGTATCAATATAATATTGTAAATCTCCAACCTCGAAACAGGCATAGTCCTAGTGAGGTTGGGATAGTATTTATAAACTAGTTGCATGTAACACATGAGATCCAACTGTCGATAGCGATAGTATGTATAGTTGAAGAATATGTACCAAACTATAAACCCATAGATACAAATTATTGAATATTTTCAGATATTTTGTTTTCTATACAACATATGTAGGTATGTATGTCAAGATAGGATAGTATGGAGGAAGATCCTTTTTCCTACCCAGAATATGCAAATAGCATGATGGTATGTATGTATGTTTGGAGATGAAGTATCAAACTATTAAGTCTTCTTACATATTGTGTATAGGCGACTGCCATAATAAATGTATGAAGCGATGTCGTCACTAAATTCAATTTTTAAAAAAATTGTTAAAAAAAAATTGAGATCTTCTACTAAAATGTTATTATTTTTTATAGAAAATTAAATTATCTAGTTGGGGTGTTTCGGCTTTTTTCAATAATTGTAAAAGTTTTGGAAATATAGGCAGTTAAACTCATAAATTTATCATAAAAAAAATATTTTTCTTAATAAAAAATGTTTGAGAAACCCTGGAGTTTTTTTGAAACAACTAATTTGAGATTTTGTATTTGTCTATGTTTGTACCAATTTTCAGCGTTCTAGCGTTTATGGTTTCTGAGATATATGGAAAAATAAAATAAAAATTCAATAGTTTATAACCCCTGACTGAAACAAAAATTCAAAATTCCGAGTATAAAAGTTTTGTAGGCCTGTAACTGTTTATATATTCTGAAATTTTAGGCTCTGTAAATTGAGCGAATCAAAAGTTATAAGGGGGGGACGGACACACACACAGACACACACACAGACACACACACAGACACACACACAGACACACAGACACACACACACACACACACACACACACACACAGACACACGAAATGTTCTACTCCGAATTCTGAGTAAATCCGTGTATGGAACATATATGCTGCGAAGCCTCTAAGTTGGTGTTTTTTGACTTCAAAGTTGGAAAAGCCGTGAAAAAAGTAGACCTCTCCATACAATTCTCGCGTATTCTGGCTTGATACATTGTCGATATGTTAAGAGAACAAAGTTCTCCTGAACAAATCGACAGTTGGATAATTGTATAAGTGTCGAGATGATATAAATAAATAAAAATAAATAAATTCATGGATCGCCTCATACTCATATGTACATACGTTTTCGTTTGCTGTTAAATCTTCTTGCATTTCTCTTTATCATAATGTCGCTCACATGGTCGTAAAATCCGTTTTTATGTTTGGAGGATATCGACTTCTAGTTCTTTATCTGTCGGCTTTGTATATTTTCTTAGTGAGGCATTTTTCATTCGTAAGTGGTACTTTAATTATTTTATTTATTAGCAGATTTACGACACATAATATATTCTTTAACATATTAAAAAACTTAAAAATATGCATATTTTATTATATTTTACTTCTCGGGCAACTAACAGGAACTGTCAAATATTAATTCAACACGCACCCAATAACAAGTTGCCACATTCTGGAAACTCACAGATCCAGTCTGAAAACACAATTATAAACTGTGTCTCCACCGGGAATCGAACTCGGTACCTTCGGATCGGCAGTCAGAAATTTATTCAACTGAACCACGAAGGCCGACTTCATATATTGAAATAAAATCATAGAAAATATAAATAAAATACTTAAACACTACATAATAAAACAACAACAAAAAAAAATTACGTAAAAAGCAATATTAAAAACCAACTTATAAAAAATAAGTCAACATATCCAAACAACTACCATCCAAACAACCATCCAAACAACTACCATCCAAACAACTACCATCCAAACAACCATCCAAACAACTACCATCCAAACAACCATCCAAACAACTACCATCCAAACAACCATCCAAACAACTACCATCCAAACAACTACCATCCAAACAACTACCATCCAAACAACCATCCAAACAACTACCGACCTATCAGCTTGACATGCATATTATGTAAATGCATGGAAAAGATCATTGTCCAACAGCTCCGTGATTTCATAAAAAGAAATAACATTGTCGGGCCTGACCAACATGGTTTTATGCCTGGTCGTTCTGTGATAACTAACCTGCTTCTCTGTCTTGACAGTTGGAGTAAGAGTATTGATAACAACGAACCGGTCGACGTGATCTATCTTGATTTCCAGAAGGCTTTTGACTCCGTTCCACTGAGAAGATTGGTTCACAAATTCCATCACTTGGGTATAAGGGGTAGACTACTCTCATGGATCAGTAGTTTTCTCAATGGCAGAACCTTCCAAACCAGAGTTGGTGGCGAATTGTCAAGCGAGAGACTGGTGTTGAGCTCCGTTCCTCAGGGATCTATGCTGGGTCCGGTTCTTTTCACTTTGTACATCTCAGACCTACCATCATTTATTGAGAGCTCGGTGCAACTGTTTGCTGATGACACCAAGTTCTTTGGAAACCCTCTTACAGACGCTGTTCTGATACAAAGGGATCTAGATGCTGTACTGACTTCGACCAAAGAGTGGTTGCTCCATCTTAATGCTGATAAATGCACAGTGCTACATTTGGGCAATACGAACCCAAAGATTGTATACACCCTAGATGGCATCCAACTTAAACCGGTCCAAGAGCAGAAGGATTTGGGTGTTATTATATCTCATAACTTAAAATGGGAGTCACACTAAATAGCAATGACCAAGAAAGCTAACAGTGTCATGTATCTCATTAAGAGAGCTTTCAGTTGTCTTCCACCTGCTCTACTTGTTAAATTATACAAGACGTATCTGAGACCAATTATTGAGTATGGGTTTCTGATTTGGAATCCATATTTCGAGAAGGATATTCAGTTGGAGGAGAGAGTGCAGAGAAAATTTACGAAATCGGCTGCAGCACATCTGAGAGGACATACTCTAAAATTAGACAAATGCAATTTCAGGATGAATCCAAAAAAGAATTTCCTGAGTAATAGAGGTGTGAATGATTGGAATGGACTTCCACAGTGTCTGGTTGTTGCCTATAGTGTAAATGGTTTTAAAAATGGACTTGACAAAGTGTTGTGAAATTGTCATTGTCTGGGTACATCAGCTACAGCTGCCTGCCCAGGAACAAATAATAATAATAATAATATAAACTCAAATAAACCAGGGGGCATGTTCTGTCAAATGATGGAATCAAAACCCTCACGATAACCTATATCATGAATACAATTTTCATAAGGGTTTGATTACACTGTTTGACCGGAGTCGCCCCGCAGGATAAATAACAGGTCTATTGTTCTGGATTTTTTTATGTACAAAGTCATTTTAACAAATTTTAGACAATAACTTTAGTTTTTGAATGACAGTTTAAAAATAGTGCTTTGTCTTAATAAAATACTAAACACATATTAATGAATGAATATAAATTTCCGTTTGCTTCATCCTATCACGGCTTATGAACGTGACAATCAAACTCTAGTATTAGTATAACATTGAAATAGCTTTTAATGAACGATAGTGCCCGCTTACTAATGTGTGTTAATCTGAAAGCCCGCCCGGCAAAACCATAGATATAATTCTGCAACAATTGAAAGTTATCTGTGGATTCGGGGATTATCCAAATACGGGACGCTTAACAGTTCCGAATTTGAAATTCAACATGTGAGAGCGCGGCAAAAACCAACGGTCGCCGGCCATTTTGGTTAGTTGAAAATGCAAATGGCGCCCACATCCTGCCCTCCCCCTTCGTCTAATGTATGACCCATCGTAAATTCATTACCTTAAGTAGTTTGGCTCTTAATGGCGGTCTAGTTCGGAGGTTGAAGTCGAGATCCCGATATCGTGTCGGCGTTTTTAAATTGAGTGCCTTCGAGAAGCGCTCCTAAGAGCTCTTCTTCCCTTACACGTCGGAAAGCTTTTTAATGTTGCCAACGATAAAATTTTCCGCCATGCATTTATTGTATTAGGGAATCTCCGAGGTACCTACTCTGAACATTTATATTTTCAGGTACCTACCAGCGTGTATCAGCTTTAAAGTGGCTTCCTGTATATAACATGAAATAAAACGAATTTTGGCATGAAACGTGTTTTTTTATTATTTTTATTTAAACCTAAAAAACAAATATTAAAATATATCATAGACCAATATTGTTAGCGGATATTGCATTATTTTTTAAAACTGCATAATGTAAAACAATTGCTATTAAAATTAGCAGATACCCAAAATTCAGAAGAAGAAAAAGGACAAAAGGAGAGAAAGGAAGATTGTGGCATTCGCAGTAAAACTGAACAAAGCAGGAATCAGCTACCGTAAACCTCCAAGGGCCTCTGAAGTGGCATTTTTATATTTTGTTTTAGTAGGTATGACCTAATATATCATCATTCTTAAATAAACATTATAAATGTTACATGTTTAATTAAGATTAACAATATTAACGATGTCTCAATCGCTGAAGTTCTTTAAATTATGAACGTTATTTGTTGTCAAGGAATAGGTAGTTTAGCCTCACTGTATATTTATTAAATGCACTGACTGATCTCGGACCATCGAAAACGATAATCAGAGTGTAAAAAAAGCTTTTCTTTGGCGACGACTGTCTGCTGAAATGAAAGTACATATATGGTCAATGTGAAGAACCGCCTTATTTGAGGTTTGTTTTTGAAATTGGTAACACTTCTTATACATAGTGACTAGTGACATCCAGCTTTTTGACAGCAATTGATTTGTACTCAGTTTGCTTTGCCATTTCGCCATAAATTTATATACCTATGTTCATGCCATATATGTAGGTAGGTACTTAATGAATTTTGTAATGCTACCAATTCCATTTGGTACGTACAGTATCGTACGAATTGTACCCTAAATCATTCAGGGTTTTTCATACAATTTACGTTGAATTAATGTTGTTGTAATGTGTAACAAAAAAACGCGTTTTGTAATTACCACACCACACTCATTTTTAATGACATTTTTATTTAAACAAGTAATTTAAAATAATATGTAGTAATAGAAAGCGAATGCAGACAAATTGCTTCCACAGTCAACTCTTCACGATGGAAATTGATGTCGACAGGTAGCTATACCTATAGTAAATTTTGTAAATCATTTCCCCAGTACTCTCAAAAGATACGTTTATTATTACATTTTTATTATATTGCTTGAGTAATTTAGTTTAAATAACCCTTTTGTTATTATTTATTGTAAATATGGGTGGGTGGATGGCAGAGCGGTTAGCGCGCTGGGTTAGTAATCCAGTGGTCGCGAGTTCGAATCCTGCCTCGACCGATCTCGTTCACCTATAGGACAAGCATTTATGCTTAGTTTAGGGAACGTAGGAAGATGTATATGTACTTGTTTAACAAGGACATATTCATTTTTTATTAAAAAAAAAAAAAAAAAACTACAAGGCCTATAAGTAGATTTTCACTTCAATCGAAAGGGATTATGAAAATCTACCAATTGAGTTTTTTTTCAATTCTAGCTCTTAAAACAAACTCTTAATTTTATCTCTTCTTCCCGACAAAAAATTGCATATACATCACAAATTTGGTGTTATAAAATATTTTTTCATGTGCATATTGTGTACATTTCATCTGCCCAATGTCATAATAAGCATTAAGTAGGTGAACAAGCCAAAAATGAAACAATATTTCTGGCACAGTACAGGGGTGACATCTGTAAGAGACACCGTCACCTCATTTTTTTTGTTTATTAACAAAAACAATACAAGGTTCACATATAAATCATAATTTAAAAAGGTATACAATTTCCATCATATAATTCATAATAACCCTCTTTAATTGAGATAAAATCTCGTGTTAAAAGAGGGTAGTATCTATTTAATATTGTTACATTTGCCAAAACATTGTCTGTATCTACTAAAAAATATGAAGCTACACAAAACAAGAATGAAATAACAAAAAATAAATAAATAAATCAGTACAATTTTTTAATTTTATTTTTAAATATATTATAATTTTTTTCGAATCTAAGACTCAAAGGGAGTTCATTAAACCACTTAGTACCTTTATACTTATAGAAATGTTGTGAGGCAGTTGTACCTATGTAAAAGAGGAATGGTAATACATCCTTGTGAATTTATTCTGCTGCTTATAGAAAATGACAATTGGTTTGAATTTGTAAGAATATCTTTATGAATTTGGAACAATGAGATTTTTTTGTAGATATTTTCAACAGTTGAAACTTTAAATTCTTGAAATACATTAATAGTTGGATAATCAAATCTCTTTTTTCATATAATTTTAAAAATGATTTTCTTTGAAAAACTTCTAAAGGCAATAAAGTGGTTTTAAAAGCTCCCCCCAACATATAATGCCATATTGTAAGATGGATTGAAATAATGAAAAATATATTGTTTTAAGCAAGTTTGTTTGAAGTATATTTCTTAGTCTCAGAAATATAACAATAAGGTTTTTAAGGCGTTCAACAGTACTAGTTATATGCAATTTCCATTTCATACTGCTTTCAATAATAATGACTGTTGTTTCATTTATAAGGACTGTTGCTTTAATTGTTTACAAATATACTGATTTCTCAATAGATGGCGTTACAAAAAAAGGTTTTTTTTCGTTACTTCATAGATGGCAATAGTATAATTCCTTATTTTTAGGTGAATTGTTACACATTATTCAAATATATAGAACTTTGAAAAAAAAATACATTGATAAGGGAACCCAATATGAAGGCATAATTGGTGAATGAACAAAATGATCACGTAAACGAGCCGAAGATAGGTCGTAAGCCCTGTAGGTGCCTTGAGTTCCTGGTTCTTGTATAATATCCCAACTTCGTCTCTATTGAGATATTAAAAAAGTTTGTCAATAAAAATTATCAAGTGCCTTAAAGAACTGTTGAGTTTATAGTAAATTTAAATAAAAATGAAACGTAGGTAATCTCCATATTTATTAACCTACATATGGATGTAAAGCCCTTCAAACATTATGACTAAACACGCGTAGGTATTTATTATATCATTTTATAGTAAATAATGAGTGATTTTTTTAGGGTATTATGTGAATCTGTAGCACATCTTAATTGATCTTATATGTGTCTTGAAAATACTTAATCTAAATTTTTCATATTTAATGAACGTTACGATTTAAATATTCTTCAAACCTACAAAGCTACGAAATGGGACAGAGAATCACCCGATATTTGATAATAGTTTCGATATAACCGCAAAAGTAATTAAGACTATCTACTCCAGACAGGCACCTATAAAAATTTAACTTTGGTCACTTGCCGACAGTTTTCAAGCTAAAGCCTGCTTCGGAGAGGTCAGGGAGATAAAGAGATTGTAGGGTGAAGTAGATGAGAGCTTTCGAAAGACAATCAGTGGAGTCGACGATGACACTTGAAAGTTGAAGATGGGGAGAACCTTTAATATGGAGCGAAACTTCTTAATGTGGAAAATGTGGCTTCCAGGGAGATAGTTGTGAGAATGGCCTCGGAGAAGAAATAATGGACGTGTTAAAAGGGAAATAAAAATAAGAACTTTGAAGAGAAAGGTAGGAATATGGTGACCAGACGTTTTCAACATTAAATCTCTACGGGACAATTTTTTTTTTAAATCTAGGATATTATAATTATAATGGTATTGTCAGCCTTCATGCCTCAGTTGGTTAGATATCTCTGACTCCTGTGCAAAAGGACCCGGCTAGATTGCCGGTAGAAACAGGGTTTAAAATCGTGTTTTCAGTCTGGATATGTGAGTCGATAATTCATAAGTTTTCAGAGTGTGGAAACTTGTTACTGGATGAGTGCTAAATTAATATTTATATGGTTATGTTAGTTGTCTGAGAACCAATACAATATTTAAATAAATATAAAAATAGAGGACAATAAATTAAAAAATCAAAATTACTGATTTATGTTGGAATCATAGATTTTTATTATAATATACTAGATGTACTCCGTGCAAAAAGTGAGTCAGTCATGGAATATCGCGCGTTTGACGTTTTGGTTGGTAACATATTTCAGTTTTCCTTACATTTCAACACATCCTAAACAACTTTTCTCTAAACCTTAATAATTAAAATGTTTTTTAGACAAATAAATCCGAAAACAATTCACATGAGTCGTTATTTTCTATAGAAAAACGATGTGGTCTGGAACCAAAACGTCAAAAATTCCCTGGGAAAAATGTCTTACTTCGATTCACACAATAAAAATCTATGTATAAAAATCTATGGTTGGAATAGAAATAATCTTTGAAATTGGTACCTTGTACTTGAAAAAGGTATTATTTAATGATATAATAGAATTTCTTGCTATCTAGGAAATTGATTTATTAAATGATATCAGTATTCATGATCATTATTTTGTATGGATGTAGGTACCTACTTAGGGCAATCCTTGCAAAAATAAATTAAAATAAAAAAAAAAAATTATATAAAAAAGACACCCTTTTCAAAGTTTGTTCTCGTTGGAATAAAGAACATATTATTAAGTTAGAGAAAATTGAAATCGATCTAATAACGATGTATTTAACGCCTGAATATTATGCAAAATGCATAGCTGTTACAATTCAATTTCAGAAATAAAATATTTGTCGGCCTTCGTGGCTCAGTTGGTTGGGTAGGTATCTGACAGTCTTCAGCATGTGGAAACTTGTTATTGGGTGCATGTTAAATTAATATTTGACACATTACCTGTTAGTTGCCCGAGAAGCAAAATTAAATTAAACAAAGGAATTGTTTAATTTTATCAAAATGTCTAATGGATCAAGTTTGAAATAGTATCGATATGCATTATCATTGGGAATACACAGACTATGAATGTATCTGAATTGGTCCGGAAGAAAGTCAAACATATATTGCTAAATCCCAGTACAGACAGACAAGTAAAGTTCATCAAAGGTGTGTACAAATAAAATTAAAATCTAGGGGTCTCAGAGCATGGTGCTCGCAAGTTGCGCTTTACCGACCACTGGTGCAGCTTCTTATAAAAATTAAGATCGTTGTATAATGTATAATTTTATTTTTTAATAAATTTATTTTTTATAGAATTTATTTCCAAACGTCAATTTCTTCCAAGACCAGGGGGCAAGTCTGGTCCAACCGGCGAAATCAAAACCCTCGTGATTACCCATATCATGTATATAATTATCATATATGGAGTCCTATGACATCTAAAGTTATTATAGAAATCCATATAATAATTATATCCATGATATTGGTAATCGTAAGGGTTTTGATTTCGCCGGTCGGACCAGACTTGCCCCCCAGAATTAATGATAAAAAATATATACAGTAGGTACAGCGTGTACTATTGAAATAAGGTAATCTAGCGACAAAAACAAAATTAAAATAAATATAACAGAAGAAAATTAAAAAAAATACAAAAATAAATAATACTGAACCTCAGAACCAGACGATATCAAGTCCATGCCTTTGTTAAAGGTAGGCTTTGACTTCTTTCAATAATATTTCGAAAATAAAACCTCACTTTGACTTTTTTCAATAAGATTTCGAAAGCCAAAACCTCACTTTTAACAAAAAGTGGACTTAATATCCTTTGTGGGGAAGTTACTTCTTTCAATAATATTTCGAAAGTTAAAACCTCACCTTCAGCAAAAAGTGGACTTAATACCCTCTGGCTCTGAGGTCCAGATATAAGAACAGTTCATAGCAATGATATTATTTAATACTCTGTTTCACTTTTAATTTTTCAATTATGGTCACTCTCAGAAAGAGATAGAGAATCTGACGTCAAACGAAGCGAAATAACACGGAGAGATTTTTATGTGAAATATCATTATTTAAAAATGCCGGACATTACATATATACCTATATACATATATACATACGTGATCAGAAGTTTTATTCATAGTTACTATATAAAAAACTTTTCTAAAGTTTTTTATATTACACAACTTTGATATAACTCCATTAATTGTTTTTTATACAGGCCAATCTTTTGAAATGCCTATATTTATAACATCTTAAGAGGACATTATCTAAATCGACACGAGATATGATAATATATTAAAACCGCCAAATACACTATAAAGTTCCGTGTTATTAAGGGTAATTATCGCTTGCTCACGAAAGTTTTTATATATACCCGATTAAAATTATTGTCAGTTCAAAATTGGTTGCCGAATTCTTGCATTTTCAGAAAAAAAATTTACATCACACGAAAAGTAAACCTTCAATACACACGAAACCAGTCGCTTATCGAACTCTTTTATTAACACATGATTCCGGCTGTGGAACGATCTTTCGAATAATGTGCTTCCACCATCTTATACAACCTGGGTCTTTGTGAGTGTGATTGAGTTTAGTTTGTGAGTGTGGTCAAGATGAGACTCTTGACCATTTATTTTTCAATTGCTTCAACCGTATATCTTCCAACAATTCATTTTATTTTAATCTGGTTAAAATAAATTGCATATCCCCAATCAATATGTCATATATATATATAATGTCTATTCAAAATTTTAAATTAACAAACATAATACTTAACCTCTTAAAGTCAAATAACATCCAACTTTAATTTAATTTCAACAAATTTAACCAAATGATTATATTTTCACGAAGGGAAAAACCACTCTCTCTAGGGTGAATTGCCATTAAACAAAAAAAAAGGTACTTTTTGAAAACCCGAATTATTTTTTTCTGAGCATATTGTAAACCCACCCCAACGCTACGTAGTGCGCTTCTTTGGAAGTGAATAATGAACCCAAATGCCAATAGCTGGTGTCTCCTACGTAGGTATGCGTCCATCATATTATACCCAGATGCGTTATACGATTGTTTTATGTATGTAAAGACAGAAGTATATGGCACTCGGTTATTCTTCCTACTCCAATAGCACGTCGTGACACGTCGTGATAATAATAATAATAGGGTATTTGATATAGCGCCGTTTAATGATTCAATATCATTCCAAGGGCGCTGGCGGCTCTACGAAACAAAGTTGTTTTCTGCCCTTTAGTGAAAGTGTTCTTGGTTTGAGTACTGCCGACATCTGTAGGCAGTGCATTCCTTTTAATTGGACCGCTCACATCAAAGCATCGGTCAAAGTAAGTCGCTTTGTTGACTGTCCAACTCCTTTGGGGAGTTGTTACTTTTGTGATCCAGATGACCTGAGTGTGAGATGCCTAAGAGATAACTCTTTTCTTTGACACAGCTCTTGAATGTATTGTGGTGCTTGTGATGGTTTGTACGTAGGTATGTATGTATATATATATATTTTTTCGGTTTCCTTTTTAAATGTCTCTTACCATTTGTATATATTTGTCGTGCAGATATAACAAATAAACGTCTCAGGGACATCCCCTCCATGTGGGGAGTGTTGCCATCTTTCAGAGGTAAGTATATCTCCCCACCTACGGGAATGTTCAATTTAAAATAGATGCCACTCTGAGTAGTTGACAGTTCCTTTCTGAACAGTGATTGATCACCACTCTTCTCTGTAGGAGGAAGAGAAAACGCTTCTTCTAGTGATCAAAGGAATAAATTTAACTGTAGGGTTTTCATTTCATGACGTATAAATAGCTTACCTCCACATTAGGGTTTAAGTCTTTTTGACATAACCAATGTGCTTATATCTTAGTAATATCATCTGAGAAAACATTATCAGCAGAAAGTATCGAAGAATTGGTATTTTTTTTAATGAGACAGATGTTCTTCCTCCAAAATCACCCCTTGCATAACTTTGAAAGAACATTAGAAGAGACTGGTTTACTCTTAAACCTTGCAAACAATGCACTTAGCCGTGCTAAAGAGCCAATGATCATAAACAAGTCAAATGTGTTTTTCAGATCGTTGTAGTATTCTTGTCGATCAAACTTTCTCTAAACCCAGACCAGGAGGGGGGCAGGTCTGGTCAACTGGCGAAATCAAAACCACCCATGTTTACCCATATCATGGATATAATTATCTTATTGAGTTCATGTATGTTTTGTTTTATTTCGCCTGTTGACCAGACTTGCCCTCTGACCAGAATATTCCATCTTCGTCCTTATTGAGGTGTAAAAAGTTGGCCATAAAATATAATTGACTCACGACCACCCAAATTGAAGATGATTTGTGTCAAATTATTATTTACAATCGAATTATTGATTGCTGGTTGAATATTTATATTCTTCATTAAAAATCTTCTTCTTCTTTTTTTTTAGATCTATCATTTGTTTTTACAGGTCCTGGGCCGAGGATGTCCAGCTCTTTCTCCACCTTTTTGATGGTCTCGCGTCCATCTGGTCCCTCTAGTATTTCGCGCATTACAATCTTTGGCAACCCTTCTGGGTTCATCCTTTTAACATGATCTCTTCAGTATCGTCTTCTTTGCCTGCTCCACCTTACAATATCCTCCATATTGCAGAATCTACAGATCTTCTCATTGGGGATTCTGTCTCTGAGGGTTCTGCCCAAGATAGGTCTTAGTGTTTTCATCTCTGTTGTTCTGAGTAGCTGTTTTGTTCTCACCGTGTCTGCCCTTGATTCAACTCCATAAGTCATTATGGGTCTGATGCAGGTTTTATATATTCGGACCTTACTCTCATCTAGCATATGTTTACTGGCCCAAACAATGTCATTAAAAATAATATGTTGAAATAGGATATTGCCAAATCAACTATGTATAAATATAAAAATGTCCTAAAAGAAGAAACATATCAATATACTTCAGAAACAAAGACATACAAAAATAAAATAAATAAACTAAGTACACTGTTATAAACTACGATAACTTGTATAGCGCCGTTTTTGAGGTAACCTCACCTCAAGGGCGCTTTGAATGAATTTATTTTAACTATGTTTGTGTTTCCGTCAATGAATTTATAAGAAGCAAAGCAACGCGGTCACTGTGAGTCTCTTTGATCAACGAGGAATCCTTCAGAGTTCTCCTTCAAATGCCATCCATGGCATTAAGGTCCACATTCCTGTGAAAATTCCTGGTATGTACCTATTCTTGGAAGAGGCACCTACTTACCCACATACCTGGACTTGCTTGATGAGAGACAGATTTTCAATTCGGTTTGAATCTGAAAAAAAAACATTTACTAAAGTCAAAGTTTATCAATTACAGAATGTCATTACATGGTTCATTTACAATAATTGTATTAAAATTATTTTAGTAAATATGATAATAAGTTTATTTATTATCTCGACGTGCACAAGCTGTCATATTCCATGATGGCAGTGACATGCGCGCGTGCACTCAGTGCTAGCAAACACTAGTGAGTTACGGCCGAATATTGGGGGTTAAGAGTATGACAGTGTTCCGGACATACAAAGTATGATAATGTTCATATATGTACAATCATAAGAGCTATGTTCACGTACATTTACGATCTCAAACAGGGGGGCTACTCATGACACCTTCTTAATAAGTGCTTATCTTGCATTAATCTTAAAAATGTATATATCAGTACTCAATCATAATGTAATTATAATAATTCTCTACATTTGATCATAAAAATATCTTAGTATCAACGTTTAAGGGGGGGACTGCTGCCAACGTACCTATTTTTCAATTTGATACACCATCATTATTTGTAATCCAATCGTTTTGAAAAAAATAATTTAGATAGTTTGGGTATTAATAAAGAAAAATATACCTTAACTTTTTGGATATGTTCTGTATAAATTCTTGTAGAAAAATAATGGCATACCCCGATTTTCAACGTTTATCTTATATTTTTAATAAACTATAAGGCGTAGTTCAATATATTTTTTTTAAATTAAAGAAGACAAAAATACCTAGAAAAATATGATGTAACGTTGCATTAATGCATCAGGTTAAGTAAATAAACCTAAAAAAACATATATTTTCCATTCAGCGCCATTGCGAAATAAAAGTTTTTTTGGTTTATTTACTTAACCTGATGTATTAATGCTACGTCACATCATATTTTTCCAGATATTTTGTTTTTCTTTAATTTATAAAAAAAATATTGTTCCATACCTTATATTTTTTTAGAAATTTAAGAAAAATGTCAAAAATCGGGGTATGCTTATTATTTTCCTACAAGAATATAAACAGAACATAATTTAAAAGTTAAGGTATATTTTTCTTTATTAATATCCAAACTAACTAGGTTAATTTTTTCAAAATGATTCGTTTTGTAGTAATGGTGCAATTTCAAATTGAAAAAATAGGTACGTTGGCAGCAGTCACCCTCTTAATATGAAATTTTCATTAATTTTTGGTTAAATTTAGTAAGTATATAACTAATTTGAAGCTCAAAGATTTCTAAATTCGGAAACTGATCTTAAACTTATGTTGATCAACTTCATGAGTGACCCTACAGTATAATCGTGTTCATATATTTTTTTTGTAAGGCAGCCAGTCCTATCATGTTCATTTATATAATTTCAAAAAACTACGAAGATTTTCATTTGAATCTCAAAAACTATTGATATGTCATTTGCAATCTCAAACAGTATGATAATGTTCATACATAATCTCAAAAACTACGACGTTGATCATTTACAATTTCAAATATGTAAGTACTATGTATGAGCATGTTAATTTACAATCTCAAATAGGATGATCAAGTTAATTTCAAAACTAGTAATCATGTTCACAACTATCTCAAAAAATACGATGTTCATTTACTATCTCAAAAACTATAAGTTGACCCTTGTGGCATAGATCCATAGATGGTTAGTCGTTAGGGCTCTGTGCGGGCGTCCTGGGCTCGATCCACTGTGTTGTTTTATATTTTTATTATTAACAATTGACAACTGACATGAAGTTAGCAGGAAGCGGCCAGCCAAGATGGTGGTTGTCTGTGTTGCCAATATTAAATATATACGTACCATATATCACATCCCCACCCTTAGCTGGTCACCCCCAACCCTTACAAATCTTTACTTATAACTAGTTAATCATAATACACGAGTATTTTAATCATACCCCCACCTTTCAGGGATTTTGACAGTTCTACCATACCTAGTAACATATGGTTCACCGGAGGAGAAATTCATATAAATTCGGGTTAATTGCTAGAAATTGCCATATAGCAATAAAAACGCCACTAGCGCAGGATGCAACGTGTGGGTGCGTGTTAAATAATCATTTGACATAGCACCTGTTAGTTGCCCGAGAAGATACATAAAATTAAATAAATAATTTTTTTTTTCAATTCTATCTAAATGTGTCATTAATATCAGATTCATATTTAAAAATAATGTGTTTGGGGATACCACCGTTCCACAACAATCTCTGTCCTTGGCCCAAAGTCGTGGCTAATGTTAGCCGTGTGTATTCCTCAACAATTTCTTTCCTTCTTGATATGATCAGATGTTCTCTCAGATCAGGGTGGCAAGTCTGGTCAGCCGGCGGAATCTAAAACCATCCATGTTTACCCATATCATGGATGTTATTATGTTATTGAGTTCTATAATATCTTAAGATGTTATAGAACTCCATAAGATAATTATATCCATGATATGGGTAAACATGGATGGTTTTCATTCTACCGGTTGACCAGTCTTGCCCCCCAGAAGATACTGACGGTTTTAATGATGCGTATAATTTATTTATTTATTTTGGCTTTTCAAATAAAGACCACACATACAAATACTTCAAACTGAATACAAGGATTTACGATATTAATCGTCGCACAGATCCAGACTGAAAACACAATTAAAAACTATGTCTCCACCAGGAATCGAACCCGGAACCCTTGGATAAGCAGTCAGATACCTAACCAACTGAGCCACGAAGGTCGACATTTATTATGATTTTGGGTTTTATGGCAACAAACAAGGGTGAAATTAATAAACAAAGTTTATTTTTTCACGCATTTTAAACATTTGTTTAAAAACCGTTGTAAAAATACCGTCCCAATGGAGTTCTGTTGGCACTTGGGAAATTTGTTAAGTTCTTCGTGGAATGTAAAGTTTGTCCTGATGTATAAAGACGTGCGACAGAGAGGGAGTCAGTGTGTGAGAGAGTGGCAGCCTATACGGTAAATATTAAGTCAAAACTGGGCTGGATACAAGTTTGGCAGATTGTGATCCCAAGGGACACCAACATTATGGGAAAGAAAAACCAATGAAACAGAGAAAGTTCTACGTTTCGTATAACGAACTCGAAAAATGTCTTAAAAACTTTGAAAAAACGTTAACATCGCAGTTTAAATGTCCAAATGTATATTTGTTTAAGCCATTGATTTATTTACCTATTACTAGATGGTGGTACCCGTCAGCGTATTTACCTTACCGTGTTGATTAGGAGGCAAGTACTGCCTCGAATAAGGCTCTAGTTTGTTGCGCTAATGCACTTAAAACTAGTGTTGAATTCAAGGCATGTCTTCTCTAAATGCACACAGTTTAGCAAAAATAAAAATAAAAAAATAAGCCTATTTCAAAGAATAAAAGTTATACATTATACAGTGCATATACGGCATAAGCCTATTATAAAGAATCAAGGTTATACATTATACAGTGCATATACGGCTACAAAGAATCAAGGTTATACATTATACAGTGCATATATGGCATAAGCCTATTATAAAGAATCAAGGTTATACATTATACAGTGCATATACGGCTACAAAGAATCATTATACAGTGCATATACGGCATAAGCCTATTATAAAGAATCAAGGTTATACATTATACAGTGCATATACGGCTACAAAGAATCAAGGTTATACATTATACATACAGTGCATATACGGCATAAGCCTATTATAAAGAATCAAGGTTATACATTATACAGTGCATATACGGCTACAAAGAATCATTATACAGTGCATATACGGCATAAGCCTATTATAAAGAATCAAGGTTATACATTATACAGTGCATATACGGCTACAAAGAATCAAGGTTATACATTATACATACAGTGCATATACGGCATAAGCCTATTATAAAGAATCAAGGTTATACATTATACAGTGCATATACGGCTACAAAGAATCATTATACAGTGCATATACGGCATAAGCCTATTATAAAGAATCAAGGTTATACATTATACAGTGCATATACGGCTACAAAGAATCAAGGTTATACATTATACAGTGCATATACGGCTACAAAGAATCATTATACAGTGCATATACGGCATAAGCCTATTATAAAGAATCAAGGTTATACATTATACAGTGCATATACGGCTACAAAGAATCAAGGTTATACATTATACATACAGTGCATATACGGCATAAGCCTATTATAAAGAATCAAGGTTATACATTATACAGTGCATATACGGCTACAAAGAATCATTATACAGTGCATATACGGCATAAGCCTATTATAAAGAATCAAGGTTATACATTATACAGTGCATATACGGCTACAAAGAATCAAGGTTATACATTATACAGTGCATATACGGCTACAAAGAATCATTATACAGTGCATATACGGCATAAGCCTATTATAAAGAATCAAGGTTATACATTATACAGTGCATATACGGCTACAAAGAATCAAGGTTATACATTATACATACAGTGCATATACGGCATAAGCCTATTATAAAGAATCAAGGTTATACATTATACAGTGCATATACGGCTACAAAGAATCAAGGTTATACATTATACATACAGTGCATATACGGCATAAGCCTATTATAAAGAATCAAGGTTATACATTATACAGTGCATATACGGCTACAAAGAATCATTATACAGTGCATATACGGCATAAGCCTATTATAAAGAATCAAGGTTATACATTATACAGTGCATATACGGCTACAAAGAATCAAGGTTATACATTATACAGTGCATATACGGCTACAAAGAATCATTATACAGTGCATATACGGCATAAGCCTATTATAAAGAATCAAGGTTATACATTATACAGTGCATATACGGCTACAAAGAATCAAGGTTATACATTATACATACAGTGCATATACGGCATAAGCCTATTATAAAGAATCAAGGTTATACATTATACAGTGCATATACGGCTACAAAGAATCATTATACAGTGCATATACGGCATAAGCCTATTATAAAGAATCAAGGTTATACATTATACAGTGCATATACGGCTACAAAGAATCAAGGTTATACATTATACATACAGTGCATATACGGCATAAGCCTATTATAAAGAATCAAGGTTATACATTATACAGTGCATATACGGCTACAAAGAATCATTATACAGTGCATATACGGCATAAGCCTATTATAAAGAATCAAGGTTATACATTATACAGTGCATATACGGCTACAAAGAATCAAGGTTATACATTATACAGTGCATATACGGCTACAAAGAATCATTATACAGTGCATATACGGCATAAGCCTATTATAAAGAATCAAGGTTATACATTATACAGTGCATATACGGCTACAAAGAATCAAGGTTATACATTATACATACAGTGCATATACGGCATAAGCCTATTATAAAGAATCAAGGTTATACATTATACAGTGCATATACGGCTACAAAGAATCATTATACAGTGCATATACGGCATAAGCCTATTATAAAGAATCAAGGTTATACATTATACAGTGCATATACGGCTACAAAGAATCAAGGTTATACATTATACAGTGCATATACGGCTACAAAGAATCATTATACAGTGCATATACGGCATAAGCCTATTATAAAGAATCAAGGTTATACATTATACAGTGCATATACGGCTACAAAGAATCAAGGTTATACATTATACATACAGTGCATATACGGCATAAGCCTATTATAAAGAATCAAGGTTATACATTATACAGTGCATATACGGCTACAAAGAATCATTATACAGTGCATATACGGCATAAGCCTATTATAAAGAATCAAGGTTATACATTATACAGTGCATATACGGCTACAAAGAATCAAGGTTATACATTATACAGTGCATATAAGGCATAAGCCTATTACAAAGAATCAAGGTATACAGTGCACATAAATTAATTTTGTAAAGATATAAAAGATAAGAGAGAAAAGAAGATTTATACAACAAAAAAAATAAAGAATGTACATACGTATATGAAATGAAATTAAGATATAAAAATTGATCGAAAGAATGTACATACGTATACGAAATGTAAGAGTTTACAACAGTAAATGATGCACAACTTGAATAAAAATATTATTATTATAAACTAAACTAATCTTAGGAAAAACTTTTTTACTAACCGGGCCATCTCCAATAACATTGACTTCATTCATACTCAAATCTCTATTCTCGTTCAAAATTGGGATAAAGCGCCAACTTTGCACTGATAACATAACTCAAAATTACACTCTCTAGTATATACATAGGTATATGTATGTTTCACCGTAAAGGTTGCAAATACACCTTTTTAGTTAAGCCTTAAGTACGTTAGAATCACATGTTATGATTCTAGAATATAATCTTCTGTATATTGTTTCTTTTATTTTCTAGGTATGATCCTATAATTTTGTTTTTCTCATTATTTGTTAAAAATTGTATATAAAACTTAAACAATCACTTGATATGATGTTCTGTTATCACGTACAGTAGTCTATCATTTACTGTTTTTTCCATTGTTCTTAATCTCATACTATGTTATTATATTCTACTGTACTGTTGGATATCCAAAAAAAAATAATAATATACTTTCTGTAGAAAGAATATACAAACAACAAATAAATAAAAATCTGTAAGAGATAAGTACGTAAATACGTAAAATCTGCAATTACCACCTATAGAAAGGGGATGCGCACTGGTAAACTCAACCACTCCCAGGTACCAGACTTACCTTTTCCATACTTATATTGAATAAGGAAGGAAATATAAAAAAAAAACTAGTGATTTTTTTTTTTTTTTTTAATTTTAATCTGGCTATTCACCCCGATCGGGTGTTATTTGCCAAAAAAGGTATAAATGATTTAGTTAACTGTTTTGTGTGTGAAGTTTATGAAAACTGTTTACTTTAGATCTTAATTAGGTTATTTTTAATAAATCTGACAATCAAGATGTATGTGTTTTTGGAATTGGAAGCCAAAAGCGACCTCATATTCACTGGCATTGGCGTTTTTATTTTTATTAAATCTGTATAAAAATTTGGGTACGCGTTTCTTAATGGACATTCAAAAAATATATGATCCAGCGTTTCGTCGTTTGTTCCGCACTCGCATAGATTCGACTCAATAACTCCAATCCTTGCCAAATGCTCACCAGTAGAACAATGTCCGAGACGCATTCGACACAGTACACTGGTCGTATGTTTGTCGAACATCATTTCACTGAACCACGGCTTTCTGGCTAGTCTTGGCTGAGTCTCTCTATACAGCCTGCCCTTCGTTTGAGAGATAAAGTCCCAATGAGCCTGCCAATTCTCCATTAGGCGCATCTTAATATTAGGAAGAATATCGTTTAAAATAATGAAGGGGTGAGTCCTTGTAGTACATTTGGTTGACCTTTTGGCTAGTTCATCTGCCTTCTCATTCCCTTTTATTCCGCAGTGACTTGGTATCCATGCCAAACATGCTTCTTTTTTTTGGTCCTTGATTTTTTTAATTTTTGTTCTAATTTGGATACAGTAGGGATCATCCACATAAGAAAGAGGGGATCTGCTTAATTTTTGAATTGCGCTTAGTGAATCTGTTAAAATTAAAGTGTGTGAGAACTGTTTTGTTTCTGCGTAATTCAGAGCTTCCAATATTGCAACACACTCCGCTGAGAAAATGGTTGCTTCCTTATGAAGAGTCAACATCAATTGAGCATTGTCCGATTCACTGAAAACTGTCGATCCTACGTTGTTCTCATTGTCTAGCTTCGTTCCATCTGTATACAGTAATTTCCATTTGCTCCATTTATTTGATATTTCTTGGTTGAAGCATTTGGAGGCAAAGATATCTGGAACTATGTTTAAAGATTGGATGAAAGTTGGAGTATCTACTAAGTTATGGTAGGGGATGGAATAAACAGGAAGTATTTCAGATTTGAGTAGAATTTGTGAGTACATTTCCATAAATTTAAGGCTATTGATTAGTGGAGTTGGTTTTTTATTCTTCCAAAAAGTGTTTTTATTTACAAAGTAATGTTTCAAATGATTGATTTTGTTAACTTAAGGGTGAAATTTTATACTATAGCATTTTCCGAAGAAGTTGTCTGATAGGTATTGTTTTCTCAATTCAATAGGAGGATCTGCGGCCTCTACTTGGAGGGCGTTCACCGGTGAAGACTTCATAGCTCCCAAAACAATTCTCAAACTCTCATATTGGATTTTGTCAAGGATTTGGGAATTCTTTTTTGATAAAGGGCTTAAAAGGAATAAACCGTAATCGATTTGACTGCGAATATAGGATGTGTACATTATTCTGAGAATAGATGGATGACCACCCCACCAAGTGCGCGTACTAGTTTGCAGGACGGATGAGAGTAGAGAACACAGATCGGAAAGTGGTCACTGTTGAATGGATCGGGTTGAATATTCCAATCCAAGTAAGGGGCTAATTCTGGGCTACAAATTGTTAAATCTACGGCACTTGGTCGTTGATTTGGTACGGGGACGCGCGTAGGAGATTCATAATTAATAACACATAAACTCAGCTCATTTAATAGATCTACTATTATTCTGCCTAATCTTGTACATGTAGATGAACCCCATATGCTATGATGGGCATTGAAATCCCCAAGTATTACAAATGGTGAAGGTAAACGATTGAATACTGACTTCAATATTGATTTTGTGGGTTGAAAATTAGGGGAAATGTATATTGATACGAAAGTTGTGCCATTTATTTCGGCAGCGACTAACTGGAAAGGGCAGTTGATTGTTTTTGGGTGTACCTGATTGAAATATAATGAATCTTTTATTAATAATGCACAACCTCCACGACCGTCCAGTCTATTGTCAGTAAGGCATCGGTAACCGTGTATTTTAAATAGCTTATCATCTCTAAGCCAAGTTTCGGACAATGCAGCTACGTCTATCTGATTTCCAGATAGAAGATTTAATATTGAGTCTTTATTAGGAGCAGCACTCCTACAGTTCCATTGAAGAATGTTTAAAGCCATTTTAGAGTATGATAAAATATAGATTTGATACGTATGCTATGCAACCTACGGCAGAGGAACCGACGGTGCATCTGTATTGGAATGTGTTGGTTCAGTAATGTTATTATCTTCGTTAGTAATTAATGTAGCGTTTTTTAATGTATTTTTTATTATTTCATCGTTGGACGGTATGGAAACATAGTTTCCAGTAGTGAGTAGTTCGTTTAACATGTTATATATACAGTTAAGGATAATTTCTTTGCGGTTGTTCATGGGGTCATAGTTGCTTGTATTGTTAGGAAGGGCACAACCATTATTTGGAGAAGGGGAGTTTCCATTTGGGGCTATCAGTATGGAGTCTAAGTGTTTTTTTTCGTTTATTGATAAAGCGTTAGTTTTTGAATGGGGCGTCTTACTTATATGAGATATTTGTCTCCATTTTAGCCTAGAGTGGGTTTGGTTTTCAGCACTAGGAATAATTTTTGTTTTTTCTGAATATGTGATTTTCGCCGGTGGGAACATACTTGATGCCTCAATATAAGATACTGAATTTTCCGCCATCACTTTTTTTATATTTTTTTGGCGCGTCAACTCCGGGCAGTTTATATCCAGGGCTGAATGATTACCCGTACAGTTAGCGCAAATTAAGTTTTCAATATTTTCTGTGCAAGTCTCACCGAGATGCTGGGAACGACATTTATAACATCTAGCAATACTAACAATTGATTTTTGTGTGTCCAAATCTCAGGCACTTATGGCATTGTATCGTTGGAAAGATATATGTGTCTACGGGAAGACGATTATAAAATAGATACACATGAGAAGGGAGTCTCTGTCCCTCAAACGTTACTACAACTGTCTGCGATGGTCTCCATGTTGGAGTTTCGGCCCTACGGTCTCTGTAATTCAGTCTACGGATTTTCAAAGCCTTTCCAAATCCTGGGGGAACCTCCAAGTTTTGGATGATTTCATCGTCCGAAAATGATGTAGGAATATCCTTTACCACTCCCAGACGAGTCACATGAAACGATGGAATAAATGTCACGTAATTTTTTTCTTCTAAAATTTTGTTATTCAAAATAGAATTCGCGGTCAAATAATTGTTGAATTCTATGGATATTAAACGTTTTCCTAGAGGTTTTATTTTTTTTATATCAGTGAATTTATGTTTATAAATGAATGAGCCGAAAGAAACTGCATTCATAATTTGATTTTCTCCCGATACTTTGTTTTGTATATGAACGATATACGGCGGCAAAGAACATTCGTTGTATCGGTATAAAGGTATGTTAACACGCGTTTCTATTGTTGTGTCGTTCGGTTTGAAACGTTTTGTTGATAGAATCGTGTTAGTATCTCTATCGGTTTGCGGTAGTGTGGACTGGGCTTTAGTTTTACCTAATGTTGAAACGAATAACTGCTTATTAATAACATTGTTGTCAGGTGCGGGAGGGGGCCTACCGCCCCCTTCATCTTCCTCCCCCCGTTCGTTCATCGCTACATACGGTTGGTGTCGCTGTCGCTTCACCGCTAATAAGAATTAAACTCCTACCTACGTACAAAGCAAAAAATAAATCAAATAAAATGGAACGAACTCACCGGTATCGTTGTAGAAAAAAAAACACAAAATAACTTTATTAAATTAACTAAATTGAAACAAAAACTAAAAACACATTATTCACAATGTAACTGTTAACAAAAATAAATGATATTTAGATAGTAAACTCCACTATAAATCACTCGTTTTGATTTAATTGACCGGAGAAAAAGTAACGCGTCTATCACTCAAAAATCCAAAATGGCCTCCATCAAACTAGTGATTCAAAAATGATTTGTTTTTTGATGTTGCTATCTCTTAGACATATATTCATATTTTGTAATAGCTTAGTTGCAAATATCCAATACAAAAATCACTTTAGTATTTAGTATTGTTTTAGTATTTTCAAAATTTTCCGAGTGACTTTTCAAACTTTTCATTCCCTAAATATATCGTTCAAACTAAAATGACCAGTGGGGCTACTCATGACACATTCTTAATATGTGCTTATCTTGCCTTAATATTAAATATCTGTAAATCAGTTCTCGATCGTAATTTAATTTTAATCTTTCTTTTAATCATAAAAAATGTTAACCATAACGTTAAGTGTGAAATTGTCATTAATTTTTGTATAAATTAATACAAATATTTAATTAACAAAATAAAATAACAATTATAATAATAATGGAATAACAAAAAGTCCAAAAGCATAATATGTCCTATTCTGATTCGTTTCAGAGTACGAAAACGTCTATAACCAACGGGCGACCGTGGATAAAAGAATTTTATCCGCGCGGTGTGACGTAATGAGTCCCGTATACATAAATGCAGTCAACTTTTTGACATTTCTCACATACTAAAATTCAGACGGATAAATATAGACGACTCAGAATAGGACATATTATGCAACTAAAAATCTAATCATGACATAAATGGGAAAGGTAGAGAGAGCCGAACGCCATACACCTCTATCCTAGTGTGGAGATTGAGGAGGCAAGCCCCTCTGGCTTGCCTATATATATCCCCACCAACGACGAGCCACAACAGTTCTCATTTAGCATTCTCTCCGGCCAGTCAATAAACGCAATGTAACCCAATCAGCAGTTTTAATATCTTTCCACTATAGGTACCCACCATACATCTAAATACTAGCTATGGGGTATTGGAGGAGAACGTTGACTGCTATAAGAACCACCAGTGTTTCCATACTAAATGAAATATAGATAATTTTAAAGCTTTTCATACATTCTTCCCATGATGTGGCTAAACCATCTCAACGTTTTCACTTTTATTCTTTTAATGACATCTTTTTTTTATTCTTATACATTCTTTCATTATGTCGTCATCTCTTAACCAGTCATACATTTAATAATACTGATATTTAAAGTTAATTTAATAAATGATGATAAATTTACCAATAGTTTACCCGTCCATCGCTTAACTGTTTATATTTCGTTCTTTTTTTAACTATTTGGTTACGACGTAGTTCAGCGGTTCACAACTATGCAGAATATTATAATTTACATGCATTATCAGGTAAGCTGTATATTATGAAATGTAAAAAAGTGATTTAGCCACAGAGTACAGAATATACAGAGCTGATATAAGGTACAATAAATGGAGGATAATATAATAAATAATATATGTACAATATATGATAATAATATAATAATAATATAATATATGTACAATATAATGGAGGATAGCCGGATAGGATAGGATAGCCGGATCCCAAAGGAAGTATTGGATACCTGTCCTGAAGGAAGAAGAAGCAGAAAGAGACCTACGATGAAATGGCTGGACGACATCGAGGGCGATATAAGAGCGATCGGACAGACAAATTGGAGGAGACTTGCTGTCAACAGGGCGAAATGGAGGCAGTTTCTTGAGGAGGCCAAGGCCCACACCGGGCTGTAGCGCCAATGCTGATGATGATATAAGGTACGACTTTAGGTCAGGGGATTGGTATACAAAGTGAGGTAGTGGAACGGGAGTATCCCAAACACAATGTTTTAATAATAACATAATTACTACATATTTTTTATATAATAATATAAGTTCTACATATTTTTTTTAATATAATATTTCATATATACTCATTTGATATATTTTTTTCTTCTCATTTTCTTTGTGTATATATGTAATCAATACTCCGTAAAATATTTTTCTTCTTCTGTAACATTTAATGAAATTTTGTATGTAAAAATATGGTTTGTGTAGCATTGCACCCCCCTGTTCACAGACAGGAATAAAATTATTATTATAATTCCCATAAGACGGTACCTCGGGAGGGCAAGACTGGTACACAGGCGGAATCAAAACCATCCATGTTTATCCATACCTAGCTTGGATATAATTATCTTATGGAGTTCTATAACATCTTATGATATAGGTTACATAACATGGATGGTTTTGATTTCGCCGGTTGACCACAATTGTCCCCCTGATCTTTCTTACATGTTTTATCGTGCTGTACTCTGGATATAACTTAAACACGCCCTTGAATCAAATTAAAAAAATAATTATCATTCCGTCAACCAAATGTTTTCGACCCCTCTCCAGCTGTAGTTTATTGAATTGACGGAGAGAGTTCCCCGAAATGGGATAGTTCACAATTGAATCTAAGCTCTTAGACGCAATCAAAAGAATACTCAATGATCGAGATGTATAGAAGTGGTCTTTTGTCGGAGGAAAACTTGCTATGTACACAGAAACATCCATCCATACATACATATTATATGTAAGTACGCGTAGATATTGTATAAATCGACAGACCTTCTTTTTTTCTTTATTTGCATTTATTTGTATATCTTTACATCTTGGAAGTTCCCTAGAGAAGCATCTCACGAGTGCATGTTATTATGAATGAAAGCCCCGTATTACTGTGAGAAAAAATAATATAAAAACTTTTACTTGTATGAGTCTCTTTGGCAGGAACGAATGATTGATTATTATTGTTGGTGATGTTGCTAGCCCTGAAGCCGGTTGCAAAACAAAAGCTTTGCCAAGTTAGTTAAGCTTAAGTCGTTTTTCATACAAATGTGCAGACCGCAAACTATGTGAGCTAGTATGTAAAAATGACCTCAGCCATGCGAGCCAAGCTAAACTAACTTAGCTTAGATTTTGGTCTGCAACCCGCTTTAATGTTGGGACTTGTATAGTGTTAACATAAGACATAACAGCTAGGTGCCTGTCTGATAAATAATAATTATGAAATTATAACGAATATAATAAAACACGCAGTATAACTATATAGGCCTTAGCGTTTTCGACGGTTACACCATAATCGCTGGAAGCGTTCTTCTTCATGGTAATAATCCTAGGATTTGTTTGTATCAAGCACTCCATCTCTCTACATATCTCTGTTGTCCGTCAGCCTATTTATCAGCCTCTTCTTCTTCTTCTATCGTGTCAGCAACGCATTTAAATAACCTTCTGCCAGTGCCTAGCAACGTCAATAGCACAATCATTGCCCACCATAAGATCGTGCATGGTGGAGTTGACTGGACTTGAGGGGCAGCTGTACAGATGTGCGGTGGTCTGCTGCTCTCCACAGTCACATGTCGTTGGTATTCCCTGTTGCAGGAAGCACCATGTAGACAGGTTATCCAACGTTCTCCCAACGCCCGTCCTTAGTCTGTTTAGTGACTTCCACGTACGCCACTCCACGTTGTAGCCCGGGGGAAGACTCTCTTTAGGGCGGACGAAGTTATCGGGGGCTTCTTGCTGCCATAGACGGAGCCTTTCCTGCTCAGGGTGAGATGGAAGTGGCTGCGTTGATGTCAGGAAACTTTTGCGTGATCTTAGTCTTATGTCAGGGGGGGGGGGCGTGGTCATACAGAGAGTGCTTTGTGCATTTCCGTCCGGCATATAACATTGAGCCTTATGTACTTGAAAATGTGCTTAGCACGAAACCAGGTTGTAGTCTAAATAAACAGTGGAATTAAATTAAAAACGTTTTTTATTTATACTGTTTATTAAACAAAATTTAAAAAAAAAGTATTTATTAGGTTTTCATATTCTCAATCGTTTAAAGTAAAAATCTGTTAATAATTAAAAAAGGGATTTATTAAAACTAAATTTACATGGAAAGTATTTTAAAAATCTAAATTTTAAAAAACTCACGCAATAGAATAAAGATGACAAAATAAAATATTCCTATTTTCAAGACATATCTTTTGAGGGTACCTACTTAAAATTTACTATTTGGCCTGTGGTACTTACATACACATTATAACATATACCTAACAGTAGGTCCACATACTTTTACGTAGCAGTGGAGAGGACACAGGTATTTGAATAATATAATGTATCAAATTATCATTCTTTCACATGTCGAGCTCTAGCATTATATTTTTCATACTTACTTTTTTACAAACATTCATTTAGGTACTAAGACAGATTTAATTACTTTGGTCTTAAATGAAATAATATCTACAGTTTTTGACCGAAAAGTTTTCTTACTGTTACCTTTGTGTGGAACTAATCTCATACAAGTCACGATCTTCAATAAAGCTCATTATCCATTGTTATTATACCAATACGCTAAAGCCATTTTCAGCTTATCTTGAAATGGAATTGTTATTTTTCCATTGTTATATACGTGAGGTTAAACAATGGTATGAAATAATAATAAAAGAAAACAATATTCTCTCCTAAATGTTAGTTTAGGTATAATTATTTTTCTTTTAGGAAGATTTCAATCTCGAAAATTCCAAATAAATTTAATCATAAAGAAGAAGATTGAGGGCCGTTGAGGGGTTGGAAGGAAGCAGCTATTCTGGTTCCGAATCATTCGGGAATATATAGGAATGAGGCGTGTGGTAGACCTGTTCTGTACATCGATAAGACAGAGATAGTTCATAAAGGTCGGGGTGACCCGACAGGATAAACGATGAAGAAGAACAAGAAGCAGAAATACCAATTGAGTACATTCTTGAATAGTTCCTAATATTTTTTTTCCATAATGTGAGGGGCATTCTGAAAGTTTTGACATACGAATTGAGAGATTTCCATGGAAAAATAATTAGTTCAAGTAAATGCATTTTGCACATTTGATATAAAGAAAAAAATACCAACTAATAGACGTGCTGTACGTCTGATTGACGATCCATCATTGACTGATGGATTACAATCACTAAACAACAGAAGCAAGGTCGTAGTTCTATGTTTATTCTATAGATACTACCACGGAAGATAAAACTTTCAGAATACAATCTTAGCATGATACTAATATTGATAATCTGCAATGAAAAAAACAACCTTAAAATGCGATTTCATAACTCCCCAATATATCCCCATGGGGTAATGAGGAGTAAAAATATGTTGATTAAGAAAAGTCGTCATATCACAAATGTTGCTGAAATAATTCAGCTAAAGTCACTTGGGTATATATTAGAATTTATTGCTTTGAATTCAATTATTTAAAATCCAATCAATTAGAATTTAAATTGTTTCTATGTCTTTTAAAGTCGCATAATCTGAAATTGTTAGTCATTCTTTTCAAAGAATTAAGTTTTCTATAAAGACAACCATGTCAAGGAGTTTCTTAGAAAATATAGTAAAAAAGTCTTTCCGTGAAACGAAATAGAGATGAAATTTTATCTCAGGTGTGGTCATAGTGGAGTTCACGCCCTTTTTTAGTTTTCTCATTGTGTTACATATTTATGTATGTATATTTATTAAACATACAAGGACAGTTTTATTAAGGTGTAACTTTTGTTTACCTATTTCCAAAATGTTAACAGTGGTGGTGTTGGCAAAATCAGGCATCTCTATTACCAGGTACTATAGATAGTTACGTTTACTTTAGATGAGTCGATGGCAGAGCGGTTAGCGCCCTGGGTTAGTAATCCAGTGGTCGCGAATTCGAATCCTGCCTTGACCGATTTCGTTCACCTATAACACAAGCATTTATGCTTTATTTAGGGAAGGTAGGAGTATATGTACTTGTTTAACAAGGCTCCATACAAATGCCTTTGGAGATTGTCAATTTTCAAAGAAAAAAAAATCTTATAGGTATTTTCCCATAGTGGGGAGTTATGGTTTCGCATTTTTTAAGACTATTTTTTATTGCAGATTATCAACTAGTATCATGCTGAGATTGTATTCTGAAAGTTTCATCACAATGTATCTGTGTGTTATGTGCTGTGTGATGTACGGCGTGTTTATTTTACTTTATCAATTATAGACTAAAGTACTCATTCGATTCTATTCAAATTTTGCAAATTTGTATATCTAATGCTCACTTAGACCCCATTAGATTATGAAGGATATCTGAATAGTGCTTCTCAATTTTTTTAAACGTCAAATATTTTAAAGTAACCCTAAGCTCAGGAAATTAAAAATTTGAAATTTTTATTTTCAAATTGGTAAAAAGACACATCACTTTCATATAATGGCATTAAATAATAATCAAGTTTTCATTATAAAATATTTAAATAAAAAAATAATTGAACAAACTCCTTTTATGAAAATGCTGAATATTTTCCATACAAAATTTTAATACTTTATGGAGTGATTTGTTAGTGAGGAGTTTAGGGTTGGCTTGTTTTTATTCACAGTGGTCGCATAACATAGGCAATATATTTCGAAGATTATAATTTGTATCGGTCCTGTTAAATGGGAGATAAAAATAAAACTAATAGAATCACCAGTTAATCGTGACCAACGCCATACTCTACACCATAACAAACTGTAAAATCGAAAGAAAAAAATGCATTAACAGAAAAAATATATAAAAAAGAGATATGTATAGCCGTCGTGATATACCGGTAAGTCATTTGGCTTCTATTCTGACGTTCTGGGTTCGATTTCCAGCACGGGAGAAATTTTTTGAAAATTATTTATAAAGCAATCATTTTGTATTGCTTCTCAGGAAACTAACAGGTTCTATGTCAAATATCAAATTAACACGCACACAATAACAAGTTGCCACATTATGGTGACTCGTGAAGTTTATTATCTCACAGGTCCAGACTGGAAACATAATTAAAATTTGAATCTTCACCGAGAATCGAGCCCGTGATCGAAGAATGACATTGTATAATTGAAAATGTAGTTTTTTTTTTTAACAGATTTTTAATTATCTCAATAGAGACGAAGTTGGAATATTTATTGTAGGAAAACCGGGCTGGTTTACCAGCCGATGACAGGTCGTAAACCCTGTAGGTGCCTTGATTTCCCGGTTCTCCTACAATAAATATTCCAACTTCGTCTCTATTGAGATAATTAAAAATCTGTTAAAAAATATCTTTGACTCCCGACAGGGAAAAAAATCCAATGTTTGCGCATATGCAATAATAAAAATATTCGAAAATGTAGTTTTTCTAAATAAGTAACTAAGCCACGAAGACCGACATTGAATAATTAAAATGTAGTTTTTCTAAATAAGTAACTAAGCCACGAAGATCGACATTGAATAATTGAAAATGTAGTTTTTCTAAATAAGTAACTAAGCCACGAAGACCGACATTGAATAATTTAAATGTAGTTTTTCTAAATAAGTAACTAAGCCACGAAGATCGACATTGAATAATTGAAAATGTAGTTTTTATAAATAAGTAACTAAGCCACGAAGACCGACATTGAATAATTGAAAATGTAGTTTTTATAAATAAGTAACTAAGCTACGGAGGCTGACATTATATAATTGAAAATATAGTTTTTCCAAATAAGTTACTAAGCCACGAAAGGCTACATTGCATAATTGAAAATTTAGTTTTTACTAAGTAACATAATATGAACATACACATAGTACAAATATTTAAATTAATACAATTTTTTTTTTCAATAGGTACTGTCCCAAAAAAGTTAAAAACTTGTGCTTGGGACAGGAACAAATAACATATCCACATTTAACATATTACATACATTTTACTTATAATAATAGAATCATTTAATAAATTGTAAATCAAGTTCAACTTACAGCTAATACAAACAGATGATTAAAGTTTATTTTTGTTTTTTTAGTGAATATAGAATAAAAACCATAATTTATCCAAAAAGGATAAAAAAATAAAAATTCACATATACAAATACAAATATACAAATACACATATACACATACAGACGGTGGCCAAATTAATACAATCAAAGGAAAAAAATGCAAAAATAATTGTATTTTTAGCTGTTATCCAGCAAAATCGAATCACATCAGTATATTTTTAATTGTGGCAACTCCCTTCATTATTGTTATCGTACTTGCAACACTTTTTAAGCATCAACATGAAGTTTGTCACATACAAGATACGATAATGTCAGTTTAGTATTGGTCTTCACAGAGTGTGCGGGTGTTAATGGAATATTTTGCCCATTGATTTTGTGTTTATTTGAGACAGTGTTTGAGTGTTTCTTACATTTTTTTTTAAATAACAGGTAAACCTAATATATATTACTAAATATTTATCACAATTATACTACTTATCAAATTATTACGATTTTGATAAATTATTTTCTAAATGTATGCTGAATTTCAGAATTTTTTGGTTTATTTTAGAAATGGGAAGATCTTGTGACCTCACTCCAAGAAAAAAATCTAAAATTGCAACCCTTCTTGGTCACTGTGAATACAGTCAACGAGAAATTGCCACACTTACCAATGTTTCTCAATATTCTGTGCACAAAATAAGTAGGCAAATGAAAGGAAATGTACCCCTTGAACCATCTCGAATAGGAAAATGTGGACGAAAGCGCATTACTACTCCGCGAACAGAAAGAAAAATCAGAAATGTTGCTCTAGAAAATAGACAGAAGCCTCGAAAAGTAATAAAATCTATTTTGCAGACCACAGGAGTCAATATATCTGATCGTACATTGAGACGAAGATTGGTGGAAATGGACCTCAAATGTTATCGCCCAGTGAAAAAGCCAAAACTAACACATGAAATGCGTAAAAAGCGACTAGAATGGGCACTAAAACACCAAAATTGGAACGAAGACGATTGGAGCAAGGTATTAGAATGTAAAATAAGTTTTTATGAAACTTTCTGTATTAAATAAAATTGACTAGTGAAAACTTCTCGTGTTCTTTCAGGTTTGTTTTTCTGATGAATCCTCAATCCAAATACTGCAGGACAAAACTCAATATGTGAGAAGAAGGCCAGGTGAAAAATATAATGAGGAATGTGTGGTCCAAAGAGTGAAGCACCCTCAGTCAATAATGATCTGGTCAGTGATTAGTGGGATGGGTATGGGAAGGCTGTATATTGTGAATGGCACAATGCGCCAGGACCAGTATATAGAAGTTTTAAAAGGGAGACTAAAGCCTCAAGTGGCCGAATGGTTTCAAAATGGAAAATATGTATTTATGCATGATTCTGCACCCTGCCACAAAGCGAAAACCGTTACTAAATTTCTAGAAGGAGAAAAAATAAAGGTATTAGATTGGCCAGGAAATTCACCGGATCTAAATCCAATTGAAAACGTTTGGGAGGCTATGAAAAGGGCAATTGTAAAAAAAGGTGTCATCACCAACAAAAGACAACTAATAGAAAACATAATTGAGGCATGGCACAACACACCAGAATTAAAAAATATCTCAATTAAATGTATCTCCAGCATGCCCAGAAGAATATCAACAGTAATTAAAGCTAAGGGAGGATTTACTAAATATTGATCATTTTACCATAAAACGTATTTTATTATCAATAAACTATTATATATTCATAGTAAATGCATTTTATTTTATAAAAATATATTAAATCTCCCATAATATTCTAGAAAGATCGAAATAAAATAAAAAAATAATAATTTTCAATGATTCGAAGTCTAAAAACTGCTATAAATTCATTTGATTGTATTAATTTGGCCACCGTCTGTACATACACACACATACACATATACAACATACACACATATAATATACGCATACTTATACACACATGTACACACATACATATACACATACATATATATACATACACACATATACATATATACATACACACACACATACATATACACACACATACATACATATACATACATACACACATATAAATACACATACAAACATACACACGTATACACACACATACACATACATACATACACACACATACATATACACATAGTGAATATGAAAAAGGAATAGATAAAAATTTATTGTTATTTTAAAGATTTGATTTTTCTTTTAAAGTCATAAAATTTTTGTGTTTTTTTAATAATGGCAGGTAGTTTGTTAAAATATTGTATACCCAGGTATTTATAGTGATGTTGGGCATGCGTCTTATTACATTTCGGTATCATCATATTTCCTATGAGATGCCGTCTCTGTGTACTCACTAGATTTTCAGCCCGCTTTCCAAAGGTATCTTTATGTATTTGTTGTAAAGCAATATTTTTATATAAATTATCTAAATCAGGTACTTGGAATACATCAAATAATTGTTTTGTAGGAAAATTTCTAGGTTTTTTGAGAATGACCTTAATTATTAATTTTGGTGTTATTTTTAGTGATTTTAAGTTAGTCTTATATGTTCCACCCCAACCAATAATACCATATTGTAAAAGAGATTGTACAAGACCATAGTACACTGTCTTTATTATTTTTACTTGCAGTATATTACGAAGTCGCACAAATATATAAATCAGTTTTGAAAATGTAGTTTTTCCAACTAAGTACCTAAACCACGAAGGCCGACATTGTATAATTGAAAATGTATATAAAGTTTAATTATTGTATTTTGATACTTTTAATATTAGGTACCTACACACCATATAATAATAATATTGCTACACACATAATTCATATTTTATTTTTTAAATTTGAGTCTAAAACCCTCCCGTTTTATAGCTTCTAACAGTTGAGTAAGATGGTAAATGTGCTCACAAAAAGTCTTAGAAAATATAAGAATATCGTCTATGTAGTTTACTGTGAAATCAGTAAGTGTTCGGTAAATGTGGCAACACTTCCAACCTTTTCCGATCCCTGAAATATTGTTACCTACATAGGAACAAAAACAATCGTCAATACTCTCTCGTCGTGTGTGAACGCATTGCACTGTGACAGAAAGTTATATAGTCGACTCAAGAGAAAATATACATATTTTCTACCTTTTCGCATCAATCATCGAAACTACGCGCCGTGCGCTATTTTGAATTCCTGAACCGTGTTCAGAGGAAGTTTTAAAGTGTAAATCAGTGTTGTGTCATAGAGGTTGGTGTAGTGCCCTCCGTGAAGACACTACACAAGACGAAGGAAGAAGGCTGCCAAGGTAGGTGCAATATTTTCCCTTCTCTCTATACGCATCATCTTTTGGTCCTTCGAGCCGGATTGTCCATCCTATGGTCCATTCCGAGCCTATTATCCTAAATTCCAGCCACATCGGACGTCATCAAATCGTATTTGTATGACAAAACACACGTAAATTGTGTTATTTCGTTATATTTGTAATATTTCAACATAGTATTATACATAATATTATTCTGAAATATCAATTTATTATTTGAAGACAATAGCAAACAATAACCTCGTTTTGGTCGGTGTACTACATAATTATGTAGGTAAAATTATATTTATTATTTTTTTGTGGCTATTCTTATAATTATTTTATTTGTGAAACGGCAATAGTTGCTTAGTTCAGAGCAGTGTGAATTATTTTCTATGGTCAAATATCTGTAACTAACTTCACGTTGTTTACTACTGAACTGACAGCCGTACAGTATAATATTATCTAGGTACCTATATCTCGATCTTATGTTGACAAATAACAATAATAAGTGTATATTATATTATTATATTGTATGTATAGTGTAAAGTATTATATACTCCTTGTGTAGAGTTATATTATCTGTGTTTAAAATGACGAACAAAACAGTTAAGTGTTCACTTGCAGCTTTAAATTTAAAGTGTTTATTCGATTTCGCTATGCAGGCGAAATTAAACCCCTCGGAATCGAACATAATAAAATTTAAAGTGCGTTATTCTGACTTAGAGAATATCAAATCCGAGTTTTATGAGAATCATATTCTCATAGAAGCCGCGGCAAAGTCTGATTTCGATTCTGAGACACATAGTGATAGGTATAATCAGTTTATCGAAAACTATTATGAAATCAAACAAATATATTTTGAATTATGTAGTGATAAGCAAGTATCAAAAAATAATGAAAGCAGTAGAATTCAAAATATCAGTCTGCCACATATACCGTTGCCTACCTATAATGGTTCATATAAAGATTTCAACAATTTTATCTCGATATTCAATACATTGATTCACTCGAATAATCAGTTAAATGGCATTCAAAAAATGCATTATCTGTCCTCTTGCTTGAAGGATGATGCCTCACGTGTGATAAAACACTTATCCTTAAGCGAAGAAAACTATGATCTGGCATATAAACTTATTAATGAACGTTTTAATAATGTGAGGTTAATTGCAGATAATCATTTATCGAATTTGCTCGCCGTTAAGCCTGTGGAAAATGTATCACAGTTGCGTAATTTTCTAAATATTGTCAAGGAAAATTCGCAGGCGTTAATTTCTTTGAATATCAATGTTAATGAGTGGGACTTTATTTTGGTTCATATATTAATAAGAAAATTGTATTCTGATTTACGCTGCCGATTTGAATTAACATTGCCCAAAAATGAGATGCCAAAATTTCCCAAACTGTTACAATTTTTGGAAGATCAATGTCATGTCTTAGATGTTACTTCTGTGCAATTTTCAAAGGGAAAAACACTCAAGAGTACATTCCATTCTGTGCTACCTTCTAATAACATTAAATGTCATTTCTGCAAGAGTCAAGCGCATGCAATTTTCGCATGCGAACAATTTAAAAGGCAGGACGTTAAAACACGTCGTGATTTTGTAAAGGAAAATCGACTGTGTTTCTCTTGTATGAAAAATCACGATATTAAAAATTGCAAGAGTTCCGGAAAATGTAAATTGTGTCAGTCACATAAACATAATACTTTGCTACATTTCGAAAACAAACAAATTGTTCAAACAGTTTCAGATCAAAACAAGTTAATTACATCTGCCGAAATTCATTCAGGCACAATTTCTCAAACGAAGCAAGTCATACTTGCTACAGCTCGCATACCTATTAAAGATTCATTTGGGAACTTTCATCTTGTACGGTGTCTGCTAGATAGTGGGTCAATGTCCTCCTTCATAACGGAGAGTTGCATTCAGCGTCTATCATTAAAGCGCAATAAAATTCAGGTTCCAGTGACGTCACTGGGAGGAAATATTACTCAGGTTCGCGGTTCAGTTTTTCTTACTATGAAACAACGCAGTGGTGAATTAATTTCTACTACGGCCCTAGTACTAAATCGCCTAACCAATAATATACCATCAGCCCGTGTCCCTCAAAGGGTTTTTAATGCATATAAAAATTTATCCCTTGCTGATGAATATTTTTATGAACCTGCTCAAATAGACGTTCTATTGGGAGCAGATTTGTATGCAAGTCTTTTGGATGGCTCGTCAGTTCATTTCTCAGAAGGCATACCCACGGCATTAGGAACCATCTTTGGCTATGTTATTAGTGGTCCATATGATGATTCATCTCATCGCACGTTGAGCAATAATCTTGCGATACATTCCTTCCACTCAGAAACTTCGTTAGATAAATTAATTGAAAATTTTTGGCACTCAGAAAATCTTCCTGAGGTAATGCCTTGCAACCCAGAAGATGATCAATGTGAGGAGTTTTTCATGAAAACTCTTCAAAGAATACCTAACGGTAGGTTCATGGCTAGACTGCCATTTAAGAAAATTCACCCTCAACTGGGAAATTCTTACAACGCCGCGCTGCGTAGGTTTTTAAATTTGGAAAAACGATTTTCTCAAAATGAAAACCTAAAATTCGAATATACAAATTTTATGAATGAGTATTTATCATTGGGTCATATGACTCTTTATAAGGGTGTGACTCAACCTGGTAAGCATTATTATATACCTCATCATGCCGTTTTTAAAACAACAAATCAGTCAAAAAAAATTAGGGTAGTATTTGATGCGAGTGCACAGACATCTACTTCAGTTTCTCTCAACGACTGTCTGTATGCTGGCCCCAAATTACACCGCGATATTGCAGACATCATACTTAACTTTCGTATTCATCCAATAGCTTTAATTTGCGATATTAAAATGATGTTCCGTCAGATTCTGATTGATCCCAAGGATCAGCCATATCAGTTGATTCTTTGGAGAGACTCTCCTTCAGATCCTATTAGACATTACGCCTTGTGCACAGTCACATATGGCGTGACGTCATCGCCTTATGCCTCCATGAGGGTGCTCCGTGAGCTCGCAAGGATTGGGGAGTCTCAGTTTCCTATGGCTTCGAAGGTCTTACAGTCTCAAATATTTGTTGATGACATCATCACCACTGCTGCAACACTTCAGGATGCAGTACTACTTAAGCAGGAACTTATTTCACTGCTAAAAATGGGAGGTTTCGAGCTACGTAAATGGTCATCGAATTGCAACCAGTTGCTTGAGGATGTACCAGCTGATCATTGTGAAGTGCCAAGATCTTTCGACGTTGCAGACTCGTCTCCTTGCATTAAGGTCTTAGGGATCCAGTGGGATCCATTAGCTGATGTGTTTAGGTATCGAGTGAATGTGCCCGGAGATGAATGCACCAAGAGAGCGATTTTATCTACTATTGCAAGAATATTCGATCCATTGGGTTGGATCTCTCCTATAACGTTCAAGGCAAAATTAATCATTCAGAAATTATGGTTGTTGCACACTTCTTGGGATGACATTCCGCCTCAAGAAATTGTCAAAGAATGGAAGAATTTTGTAGCTGATTTAAGTGTTATTGAGAGATTTAATATTCCAAGACAAGCATTTCACGAGGGTTTAACTGAAGTATCCATACATGGATTTTGCGATGGTTCACTCTGTGGATATGCTGCAGTCGTGTATCTTAGAACCGTGAACAATGAGGGTCAGGTGAATGTCAGCCTCTTGGCGGCTAAGTCAAAGGTAGCCCCTGTGCGCACGAAGATGACTATCCCTAGACTAGAATTAAATGCTGCATTGTTGTTAACACGTTTAATAAATTTTTGCGTTTCGTCATTCCTTGGTAGAATCAAAATTGATAATGTAATTTGTTGGTCAGACTCCACTATTTGCCTGTCGTGGCTCCAAACCCCGCCTCACTTACTACAAATCTACGAAGGAAACCGTGTTTCCCAGATTTTAAGTTCTACGGCCCATATCACATGGAGATATGTACCATCAAAATTAAACTGCGCTGACATTTCATCTAGGGGTGCATATCCCTCTGTATTATTGGATCATGAATTGTGGTGGCATCCACCATGGCTAAAGGACTCTTTAGAAACTTGGCCGTGCCAAAAGAGAGAGTCTTTAGACTCACACAAACTCCCTGGTCTCCGTGAGACCAAGGTGATTGCTCTATGTGCAGACATGGAGGAGTCTTTTGTTATTAAATTTAGTTCCTTGCAACGACTGCAACGAACTACAGCTTACTGCATAAGATTTATCAATAATTGTCGTCACAAATTTAAAAAATGTACCGGTCCTCTTTCTGTAGAGGAGTTAAAATTATCGCTCTTCAAACTTATTAAATGGGAACAATTAATTGCGTTTTCTGAACAGATAGACAAGTTGAGGAATGGCCGTCCCTGCTCCGTGAAACACTTGCAAAAATTATTTCCCTTCCTGGATAGCGAAGGTATGATACGAGTTGGAGGGAGACTGAGACATTCTACTCTTCCATATAATTCTAAATTTCCCATTCTTCTCCCTAAATCTTCTCACTTAACTAATCTGATTGTAGACAACTATCATAAGGTACATTGCCATATCGGTCCCAATGCGCTGAATGCTATTTTACAACAGCAGTTTTGGATTGTTTCTGCTCGGCGTGTAATACGTAGTCGTATTCATAAGTGCGTCACGTGTTTTAAGGTAAACCCCAAGTCGGTGTGCCCTCAGATGGCAGACCTCCCATCGGACCGTGTTCGAGTCGGTCGGGTCTTCGAACGAGTCGCCACAGATTATGGTGGTCCCTTTACTATGCGAGCAAATAAAATAAGAAACTCTAAAACCTTTAAGGCCTACTTATGCATATTTGTCTGTCTGGCCACGAAGGCAGTCCATCTAGAAGTTGTGTCGGACCTCTCAACTGAGGGATTTCTTGCAGCCTTCTCGAGGTTCTCATCCCGTAGAGGACTTCCGACGTTTATTCGATCAGATTGCGGCACGAATTATGTAGGGAGTAGCAGACATCTCAATGAAGTTGATAAGTACCTCTCAAGTTCAGCAGTGCAGGAGGTATTGTCAAACAAAGCCAGCCAGCGTGGTATCACTTGGCATTTTAATGCTCCAAGTTACCCAAACAGCGGAGGATTGTTTGAAGCCGGAATCAAGGTGGCTAAAACCTTACTGAAGAGAGTAATTGGAGAGCAGATATTAACTTTAGAAGAGTTCATGATGGTTTGTGCGGAAGTAGAGGCAGTCATGAATTCAAGACCTTTAACGTCTCTGTCGGAGGACGCCTCAGAGTGGAATGTACTAACTCCAGGCCATTTTTTAATAGGTCAACCTCTTGTAGCCGTTCCTGAAAAACGTATGGATGACGTGCACGTTTCTAGACTTACACGTTACCAATTAATTAAGTCGATTTCCCAATCATTCTGGAACAGGTGGCAGCGAGAGTACCTGCATACTCTCCAGCAGAGATCTAAATGGCTTAAGGCCACGATTCCTCCAAATGTCGGAGATCTTGTTGTCATACGAGAGGACAACATGCCACCCTTGCAGTGGCGATTGGGTAGAATATCGAAGCTTGTCTCCTCTCAGGACGGAGTCACTCGTGTGGTTGAATTAAAGACACCTAGTGGTATCTTGATGAGACCAGTTTCGAAGCTATGCCCACTTCCTTGTCAAAATGACAATGATTTGTAAAGTTTAAGTTTTCCTTTATTTTGTATTAGTTAGGTATACTTTTTTTTACCTTTTTTGTTTATCTTATTTTTTTGCTTATCTTATTTTTTTTGCTTGTATGAAGGTCGTACCTTCACATGACCATTAAGTTTGGGGATTTGTTTGCTATATGTCTCCAAATTTATGTATTTTTTTTATATTTCGTTATGTGTTTGTCATATAGTTTTAGAAGAGCCGTGGTATACATACCAGGCCTCTTCGGAGGGGAGGATGTTCGGTAAATGTGGCAACACTTCCAACCTTTTCCGATCCCTGAAATATTGTTACCTACATAGGAACAAAAACAATCGTCAATACTCTCTCGTCGTGTGTGAACGCATTGCACTGTGACAGAAAGTTATATAGTCGACTCAAGAGAAAATATACATATTTTCTACCTTTTCGCATCAATCATCGAAACTACGCGCCGTGCGCTATTTTGAATTCCTGAACCGTGTTCAGAGGAAGTTTTAAAGTGTAAATCAGTGTTGTGTCATAGAGGTTGGTGTAGTGCCCTCCGTGAAGACACTACACAAGACGAAGGAAGAAGGCTGCCAAGGTAGGTGCAATATTTTCCCTTCTCTCTATACGCATCAGTAAGCTTATACTTTCTTAAAATGATACCTATTATTCTCCCCAAAAATCGCTGGTGATGTCTTCAATCCAAAATGTAAACATGTCCATTGGTAGTGTCCTTCCTGCGTTACAAATGCAGTTTTCTTCCTATCTTCAATTCTTAGCGGTATTGACCAGAAAGCTAAATTGATGTCCAGTGTTGTGAAATATGACGAGTTTCTCGTCTTTATAACTAGTTCATCGATCAAGGGTAATGGTTGAGCTTGTGGTACTACTATTTTGTTTAGATCTCTTAAATCTATAGATAATCTTGATCTTTTATTGTCTTCTTTCTTGAAAGCCAAAGTAACCGGCGCTGCAAATGGACTATAAGATTCTTCTATAAGGTTTTAATCAAGTAACTTTGCTATTTGCTCTTTTATTACTGTTGAAATTACTTTTGTAAAAATATTATAAAAAACAAAAAATATTTAAATATGGAATGATGAAATGTTGAAAAATGAATTATGAATTATGTGTGTAGGTACCTAATATAAAAAGTATCAAAATACAATAATTAAATTTTACATGTAGTTTTTCCTAATAAGTAACTAAGCCATGAAGGCTGACATTGTATAATTGAAAATGTAGTTTTTCCAAAAAAGTAACTAAGCCACGAAGATCAAATTCGCATAATTGAAAATGTAGTTCTTCCAAATAAGTAACTAAGCCATGAAGGCTGACTTTGAATAATCGAAAATGTAGTTTACCAAAAATGTAACAAAGCCACGAAGATCAAATTCGTATAATTGAAAATGTAGTTCTTCAAAATAAGTAACTAAGCCATGAAGGCTGACTTTGAATAATCGAAAATGTAGTTTTCCAAAAATGTAACTAAGCCACGAAGATCAAATTCGTATAATTGAAAATGTAGTTCTTCCAAATAAGTAACTAAACCACGAATGCTGACTTTGTATAATTGAAAATTTAAGTTTTTTTTTTAATAAAGCTTTAATTTACGAAATCACAACTCTTCATTATTACACAATAGCGGAGCGTAATAAAAGAGAACCTTTAAGATAAGTAGTATCTATAGGAAAAACGGCTGAGAAGAATATTTCCAATAAAGTATAGAGAATCTTCACTACAATAAAAAGATGTTGGCACTTTCAGGTGGAAAGGAAATTAATTTTTCCTTAGAGGACATCACTGCTGCAAACTCATTAAAATCCACTCTGAAAGAAGTTCTCTTGAAGTTTTGCTCTCGTAGAGAAGATTTTTCTCCTAATTGGAAGTGTGAATATTATCAACACTGATAATATTTTATGTAAATTTAATTCTACTAAATGCAATTCTATTTAAGATCATATTATAAATTTTAATGTACATACACGCATACCATCAATCCACGTCCCTCACGAGGAATGCAGATAGAAACGAACGCCACAATATTCTATCTTGACACGTACTCAGAAAGAGAGAACGACAATTTATTTAAAAGTAAACCACTTTTTGATTCTACATGAATTTTATTATGTGCGATAGGCCTATTTCGCCTTGTTAGAGAATTTACTAGCTTGTGACTATTTTGACAAATTTTACTTATATTTATAGATTAATTATGTAGGAGGAACTTACAGGTTCTTGTGTGTGATTGGTCATTTAAAACTATTGATATTATACAATGCAAAAATTAAATAAATTTACTTTACTCTGGTTGGTTTAGACTTTTTATTTTTTGACCAATCCCTATTTATCTAATAAGGTAATTTATACTGGAATTCTACAAAATAAAAACTTATAATTGAATTGTACACAAAAAAAAACTTATAATGGAATTCTACAAAATAAAAACTTCGTCGATCATTATGACAATTTATTTATTAAATGTACGATCAAGTCAAGAAATATGGATTTGTTGCCTGGAGGCAATGTTTTCCAAGTTTTCCAAACCTCAACTAAATTTGATAGGAACACAAAATCTTTCTAGGAATTATTTATCAATTATTCGGTAGTACTAGAGTATGGAAGCTAGATTGGGGAATTTGCTTTGCGATAATCTTATACTAGGCACTGCAATTGTACTGGGAAGGCAGATACACATTTCAGAGAAGACAGACAGAAGTTCAGAGGGTTATTTATGTCTTGCACTGTGTTATTAAGTCGTGGTGACCCATCACAACTTGTTGTTGCTTGGTCCAAGCTTAGATTTGGTCGGCCCCCACGATTGAGGTTGGCCTCTTAAGTGCACTTTACACGAACACTATTTTCAACGGGTTTCAGGTTTTCGACGGGATTTTCAACGCGATGGGCAAAAAAATAGAACGTGTTCTATTTTCAACGCGATTTTCATCCTTTTTGGTAAAACAGAAATCTGTAAAATTATTCGCTGTCATCGTTACCGACGAGTCAACATGGCTGCCGTTTGCGTTGACTTTTATGTGTGACATTCGCTCGCGATATATTTTGTTTATTTGGAAAGTGTTGAAACTTTCGATATACATTTATATTATATTAAACATTTATAATATAATTTTTCGAAATACATTTATTTATATTATATTAAAATTTTGCACATATAATTGTGTAAACTGTGTAAATATTGTAAAGTGTTGCTAGGAGTAACCTCTATTTTGGATGCTGTTTTAAGCATTGCCAAAGAGTATATAATACCTACGGATAAGCATTGCGTGTAAAGCGATGTTTGTAGGTACCTGTATTTTGGATACTATTTTAAGCGTTGGAAACCGGGTCGCGTTGAAAATAGTGTCCGTGTAAAGTGCACTTGAGACTGTGTTTCTCGAACAACGGTTTTAAGTATAGTAAAAATATTTTGATTTCTTAAAATTGTTCAAAACTTTTGGTTGTTTTATTGAAATATAATGCCGTGAAATGACACAATTTTATGAAATCAATGTATACTATTAGGTACTGATACTTTTGTTGAAACAACCTAGCCTTAGCTGTAGTGGTATGAAATATGGTTGATAGTAGTTCCTAGTTTCGTCTGATGAGCAGCTACTCCAGGTATTAATCTAAGCTTTGATACGTTTCTAAAGGAGTGAGATAGGAGACTGAAATTCCTATCAATTTGTTATTAATAATGTGTTTATACATTTATTCACGCGTTTTAATTATTGTATTCATAATACAATAAACCACAGCTGCGTCGAGGATGGGATTTTTCAATATTTACATATTATTGATGAATAAGAACTTTTACCACTATGCTACCATGAAATTCTCGTTAGTTGGAAAAATTGAGTTGATAAATCTAATACCTTTGCTAAAGTTTTTTTAGATATGTTCATTTCAATTTGAAAATCTCTCGAGTTGTTTTTTTTCGTTTTATTTCATTCTACGATTCAGTCAATTAAAAATGGATTACGACCAGAACTCCATTTCTTTTATTCAAACAAGTTTTCACTTTTAACCATAACACAGATATGATACATTTTACACAGATATAGCAAGCAAAATTGAATTTTCAGAGAGCCGTCGGTCGTAAGAAAAATCAATACTTTTAATGTAACCATGTATATTTTTTTTGATCCCTGAATATTTAAACGAGTGGGTCGTGGCCAATACTCAACTCTCCAAAACACAGTAGGGCGAGTGGGTGGTGGCCAGTACTAAACTCTTCACTGATATATTTGGTGTATACTTTTTCTTCTTATAATATATAGACAATTTCTGAATGCATTTTTATAAAGCGCTAATCTTTTTTGTACATTGTTTAAACAAAAAATATTCGATTCAATTTTCCAGAACGTGAGAGCATTTTGAACGTTTTGACGGATAAAATCATCATTCATTCTTTCAATGTGTCCAAACCACCTTAAGGAATTCACTTTCATTCTACTTATAATACTCTTCTTCATCTTGCATTCCCTCCTTATGTCCTCATTTTTTATTCTATCATATATCGTTCACTACACTATTTATGGCCTCAATTTGTTATTGTTGGTTGGAAGAAATTGCCTTATTTTTTATTTTATTTTATTTTTTTTATTTGTTTGGAAACTTAACAGCTATACATTTATAATACTTAATTTCAAATGAGAATACAAAATAAATAGCCAATTACAAAGTTTCACATATTTAAATTATTATACATTATTAATGTTGGGTAGTCATTGTAAGATGGTGAGTGTATGTGGGGGAAAGGGAAGGATAATGGATATAGGAAAGCGTTGATAAGGAAGGGATGAATGTTTAAGGAAAGTAGGTTTGATTTTTAACCAGTAATATTACCAATAACTGCGCGTAATTGGCGTTTCATCGATGTCTGTGTGGAGTTAAATATATCAGGTTGGGGGTCAAGACTATTGTAATAATTTAAGCATCTGTTGACATAATTATTCTGTGCGTAATTTGTTCTGCAGTATGGTGTATAGAAAAGGTGATTTTGGCGTGTTGTTTTCATGGGGCAGTTGAAAGAAATTTTTTGGAGTAGGTAAGAGCTGTCTACAAGGTTATTAAGTATTTTATAAAGCAGATAGACATCGGATATCTTTCTTCTTTTTTCAAGTGATATGAACCCATGTAATTTTAAAGATTGGTCATAATTATGGCAATAAAACCCGCCGTTGTACACAAAATAATGTACATGAAGTACAACAATAAAATAAAATGAATCTCCACAGAAAATTACTCAGTTCTTTTATTATATAACCACTAGTTTCAGTCTTGTAGAGAAGTGTATTATTCTGAAGATGTGCCTTGCACGAAACGCGTCGATAATCAATTAAATTTATTAGAACGCAAAACAAGTAATTATTATTTTATATTCTTAATACATCTACTCAGCTCTTAACGTAGTCTACATATAATGATATCACACATACATATAATATGTTGTTTGATATCTGCTGACACAATAATGCCAAAGTCATTTAATTTTGTTTCTCAAAGCAGTATTTTTCTATTTTTTCACAGATAGTCAATATTATTATTCATTAGAAACACAATCTTAGGTATTGTGATATAACATAGAGAAAACGCTCTACGTATTCTATTGCAACTGAGATATGTATCAAAGAGAAATGCTGATAATTTACAAAAGAAACTTCGAGAAATTGTATAAAGGCCGTATCGAGATAAAATAATTATTATTAGATCAAAATGAATCTTACCTTTTTTTAATAAAATCTTTTATCCTTAATTTTCTCCGTGCCTGAGGCTTTGCCTGTTTGTGATATGTCATTTAAATACACGTCAATTTTGGGGGAAAAATATACAAGAAAAGAAAGAAAAAAATATACGTTTTGCATTAAAATAATACAATTACAAAGATATGGAGGGGTCCGTTTGAAAATATAATTTCTTTGTTGTTTTTTAACAAAAATATATTTCGTTAAATAATTATGTGGAAAGGTCTCGGAGAAATGAATACATAGCATGGAGGTCCCCCCATAAGAGGATATTTACTATAGAAGTGTTCAAGTAAGTATTTTGGAATTCAGAAGAAGTTGATCTACGAGAATGTATGATTGAAAGATATATCCTGCCTGTCTAAAATATCACGTCACAAAGTCTGTTTACACACCTTTGTCAATTATTACAAATTACGATCAAAACAGTTTTATTAAACTTTGCTGTAACAAATACAATAATCTTAGCCGTCAATCCGATCTATTGTATTTTATTTGCCTCTACAAGCATTAAATCATATTATCAATGCGACTATAAGCATCAGTTAGGGAAATTATCCTATTTCATCCTTTCAGTTAATTTCCCAGTTTCCTAACCATATTTTATTTATTTATTTATTTATTTATTTATTTATTAATTAATTAATTAATTTATTTATTTATTTGTTTATTTATTTATTTATTTGTTTGTTTGTTTATTTATTTATTTATTTTTTCATTTATTTATTTATTTATTTATTTATTTATTTATTTATGTATTTATTTATTTATTTATTTATATAAACGCCCTAAATGGGCTTTTACATATACATTTCGTTCACCTATAGCACAAGCATTAAAGCTTATTTAAGAGAACGTATGAAGATGTATATGTACTTGTTTTACAAGGACATATTTATTTTATTTAAAAAAAAATACAAATTATCAAAACATATGTTCATGAACCACGAAGCAAAATACATACATACATAATAATAAATAGGTATAATATTATAACAAAAAAAAAATATCAAGGAAAAAAATGTATAAATTTACAAAGTATATGGGTAGTGAAGTAAAATAAAAATTAAATTAAATAAAAACAACCAAAGGATTAAGCAAAAAAAAATAAAACAAAAAAGAAAAGAAAAAAAAGAGATCCCAGAATTTAAACAATCTTTAAAAGTCTCTCTTTATATTCATATATCGAACAGCAAAAGACATCAACAGAGCCAAACTCATTACCAAGTCTATGTAATCACAGAATAGGCGAGTGAATATAATAATTATTACTAGATTTTATGATAAAAACTAGTGAAGCCTGTGTTTGTTGTGTACGGGTAATAGGAACATTAAATAAAATGAGACACGTTAAATAAAGGATGTATCATACAAGGACATTATATCATTCATACCGCCACGGCATATCCGACAATGTGGGGTAACCAGCGACAGGCTTCCAGGTGTGCCGTGTATACCCACACACACATACCAGTATCATCTCAACCTAAAAAGGCAATTTATTCGGAATGGGTGGTGAACCTCATTGCTGAACTATGTGAGATGATATTTTGCAGGATTACCCGTCTCTTGCGTGACGATTGAAAACGACGATCAAGGAAAATTGTGGAACTACTATTCTAAGCCGGTGACATATGTCAAATTTTAATTAACCATGCTCCCAATAACGAGATGCCACATTATGGAGACTGGTGATGTTTACAGAATCAGATTGAAATCGCAATTAAAATTGTGTCTCCATCGGGAATCGAACCCGGTATCTTTATTACACATTTAATTTATTTTATCATAAAAAAACATTTATTTTACAGAAGCAGAAGAACGATTTGTGATTTATACATACATACCATCACGCCATATCCCTTACGGGGTAAGCAGAGAGAACCGAGCGCCATACTCCTTTATTTTGCAAACATTCCTAGCTTCCTTTACATCCATGCATCGTCTCATACATGTTCGTCGATTATTCAAGCTTCTTATATTTCTTTGTTTCAAAATATCATTCACATGGTCATGCCATCCCTTTCTGGGACGGCCCCTGCTATTCACTCCATCTCTTACACCCATGTATATTTTTTTGGTCAGTCGTTCATCATTCATTCTTGCAATGTGTCCAAACCACCTCAAGGAATTCACTTTCATTCTACTTATAATACTCTTCTTCATCTTGCATTCCCTCCTTATCATTTTTTATTCTATCATATATCGTTCTATTACATTTTTATTCTATCATGTATCGTTCTATTACATACACTTCTTAGTGATCCCATTTCCACAGATCGATTTAATTTGTTTATTTAAAATATATTAGTGATCTCATTTCCACAGATTGATTTAATTTGTTTATTTAAAATAATCCAGGGTATTGGACACCCCTGACCTAATTGAAATGATAAAATTCAGAGTACCTACAAGGTTTGCTTCACGTCAAAATGCACCTTTTCATACAGATAATCTTCGAAGTAATTTAACATAGATTGCACCGCCTTGGAAACCAATAAAGTGCAGTTGATATACTATTTAATGTACATAGGTACTATAGATTGTTTCAAAACGATGCTAAGCGCAAATTATATTTTTTTATTTTTGGTTTGTATATTTTCTGGTTTAACAATAGAATCTGTAATAATGTTTATTTATTAATATTTTTTTTTCTTCTTTTTGTGTCAATTTTTTTTTTCTTGCTTTTTTATCATTTATCTCTATTTTCTTTTTATAATATTGTATCATTTGTGTTATTGATGTATTTGAACTAATAGTTGTTTTGTTGTACCTACATTGTTATTATTTATCTTGTCCAACTGTCGATTTGTTCAGGAGAACTTTGTTCTCTTAACATATCGACAATGTTTCAAGCCAGGATACGCGAGAATTGTATGCAGAGGTCTACTTTTTTCACGGCTTTTCCAACTTTGAAGTCAAAAAATACCAACTTAGAGGCTTCGCAGCATATATGTTCCATACACGGATTTACTCAGAATTCGGAGTAGAACATTTCGTGTGTCTGTGTGTGTGTCTGTGTGTCTATGTGTGTGTGTCTGTGTGTGTGTGTTCCCTTATAACTTTTGATTCGCTCAATTTACAGAGCCCAAAATTTCAGAATATATAAACAGTTATAGGCCTACAAAATTTTTATACTCAGAATTTCTAATTTTTGTTTCAGTCAGGGGTTGTCAACTTTTGAATTTTTACTTTATTTTTCCATATATCATAAAATATATATACATAACCATAAAAGCCAGAACGCTGAAAATTGGTATAAACATAGATAGATACAAAATCTCAAATTGATTTTTTCAAAAAAATTCCAGGGTTTCTCAAACATTTTTTAATGAGAAAAATATTTTATTTATGATAAATTTATGAGTTTAACTGCCTATATTTCCATTTTTTTTTAAATATCGAAAAAAGCCGACACACCCCAACTAGATAATTTAATTTTATATAAAAAATATAAACATTGTATTAGCACATCTCAATTTTTTTTAAACAATTTTTATAAAAATTAATTTAGTGACGACATCACTTCATACAATTTGTATGGTAGTCGCCTATACACAATATGTAAGAAGACTTAATAGTTTGATACTTAAATCTCCAAACAAAAATACATACCATCATACTGTTTTCATATTCTGTGTAGGAATAACAGACTGACCTCCATACTATCCTATCCTGACAAACATACCTATATGTTTTATATAGAAAATAAAATATCTTCAAATATTTATAAATTTGTGTTGTTTATAGTTTGGTACGTATTCTTTGATTATGCATACTATCGCCATCGACAGTTGGATCTCATGTGTTACATGCAACTAGTATTGTAAATGTCCTATTAAGGGCGTACATATATATAATAAATAATATTAATATGATTATATCGCATTATAGGTACATCATGAGTGTTTCTGGCTATCTAATTGCATATGTGAATCTATCTATAAAGTACATGTGGTTAGTTTTATTTGGACCAACGGAATTTTTCCAAGAATTGTCTACGGAGAAGAAAACACACCGAACAAAAATCAATTCCCTCCATCTCTTGGTATCGTGTACGTTAATTGAATCAGTGATTAGTCTTAGACAAAACTACACAGTCCATAATTCACCGATCGAGACACACACGGAATGCAGATGTCTTGGGAAATTGTAATTGGTTGCAACTAGCATACGAGCCAAGCTCATTGGACATAGTGCATTAATTGGTTGCAACTAGCATACGAGACAAGCTCATTGGACATAGTGCATTCTCTTTTGCTTTTATATCATTTTTATTTAATAAATAAACATTTCCTGTATTGTATAATATTATTTTTTATTTATTTAGATACAATGTTAAGAAAACGAAATTAAATTCATGCCTGTTGTAACCACATACTCTTTCCCTCCTATTCTCAAGTTCTTCAAATTTGAGGTCGTGGAAGGTTTTACATATCTGGGGGGCTACTCATGACACGTTCTTTATTACGTTCGTATTTTGGATTAATCTTAAAAATCAGTCCATGTATTGTGTTTGCGATGCTCTTTGAGTAACACATAAAAATATTTGATTTAATTTGGGTAGCATGTGATTCATATTAATTACACCAACATAGTTAACAAGTCTCTTTCTATGATTCTGAAATAAAAATCGCGTCAGAGATTGGATTTATGACAGGTACTATAGCAGACCTGGTTAATCTATTTTGTGTGAGCCCATATGTTTGTTGAGGTAGTGATTGCGAGTGCAGAAAGTTGAGACTGTGTACATATTTAGTGTGGAACAGGAACATTCACCTGGTTCATAATTGCATATATATGACTGTCATAAAATTATAATGTACAGAAGCCGCGTGTAGTAGATACAAATTTCAGTAGCGTCTAGCCCCTGAGTTTCTTTTCTGCATTCTTAGGTTAGGTTTAAGTTTGTGTATAATAATAATAGCGACTCGCGTGAGCGAGTTGCTTTATAAATTGAATTATAAATTATTATAAATTAAATATATAATATTCTTTTAATTTTTCGCATTTAATATAAAATTTCACAGCTCATTTGACTTAATACTACGAGATCTCAACCAATCAGAGAGCCAACCGGAAACAGAATGCAAACTGGTAGATTCAGATTGTAGACTCTAGTCAAATTTCGAATTCTAATGTATGCCAAGTTTTTTTTACATGTGTGTGTGAGGCGGTAGATCGCTTGGTCTACGTATTATGTAGGTGTGCGCATCGGTAGGTGTACGTATACGGCCGGGCGAGTGAAATTCATCTGTTTCAGTGTAGTTTTAGTTGGCATACATTCATTGCGCTGACTAGGTATCTGTATCATATATTATATATCTTTCTTAAATTATATATCTTTCAACATCCCTACCCGTAGAACTAGACACACTCCTCTTTTCCGTCTTACCACTCAACACACCAACTATGTTCAACATGCAACAATCTACAGAATCTGTAATACATACAATAGGCATTTCCAAAAGATCGTCATATTCTTACTTAGCGCCCCCACATTTAAAAAATATATCAAACGTAAAATTTCATCCTCATAATCAAATTTAACACTTAATATACCTACTGACACATTTATATATGCAATTTCACACATGATTCACACAATATCTCACCATAATATGTAACCATTCCTAATGTATCTTAATATACTACAATAACTTCAGCGACAACCTGTAATTGGCTTTATTATTAATCAAATCATCTTTTTTATATATAATTTATTATATGCTGTATGTTTTCCTCTAAATAAATATATAATCTAAGGTGATTGTCAATAAAAATTGTAAGCTGCTTGCCCAAGAATAAGATTTCCTAGTTAGGTAGTAGTAATCTACTTCTTGTTGTCATTATAAATATAGTGTGATAAAAGGTAAATAAATAAATAATTAATTACTTAATAACAATAATTAAATATAAAAAAAAATAATTTAGAAACTTTGTTGAAAACAGTTTTAAAAGTGATGGTGTAATAATACCTTCAGTATTCTTTGAGGAAATACATAAAAAAAAAGATCTTTCCCCAATGAAAATGGGATTATCCTGGCTTAACTGTATTGCAAGTTGGGGGAAACTGGACAATGGGATATTATCCCATTTTTATATATTATATCATTTTATTTATTTGTATTATGAAATATTATTTTGATTGTTATTTGATATGAGGAATGTTATTTTTGGCAAAATAAAAAACGATCCGTTCATCTGATTCAATTTCTTAATGACGTCCAATGTCCATTTCCAAAAACAAGTAGATTTCAGTTAAATCCAAACCCTCTGCTTTATAATATATTTGATTTGTGTCTTTATATAACTAATATCATTATTATTTTGGTGGATAATCATTTTCAACAAGACTATGGAGTAACTATTGATGTTATGTCAAAACATCGTCTTAACCGATAAAGAGGTTAAAAACAAGTTATGAATAGTAAAATTAAATTTAATATCAAATATGGAGTCTTCTACTTTGTGGAAATTCATTATTTAAAATTATAAATAAAACAAACTTCATTTGCAAATTCCACTATTTATGTTTTTAGCACAACATTTGTTAACAATATTAAATATATAGTGAAATTTAAAAAAAACAAGTGTGTTTTATTTCAAATTTTAAAGATTATTATCCGTCAAATTTTAAAGGATTTTATAGTGTGCTGTATGACGTATTTGAATATTATTATCTGTCAAATTTTTAAAGGATTTTATAGAGTGCTGTATGACGTATTTGAATATTATTATCTGTCAAATTTTAAAGGATTTTATAGAGTGCTGTATGACTTATTTGAATATTATTATCTGTCAAATTTTAAAGGATTTTATAGAGTGCTATATGACGTATTTGAATATTATTATCTGTCAAATTTTAAAGGATTTTATAGAGTGCTGTATGACGTATTTGAATATTATTATCTGTCAAATTTTAAAGGATTTTATAGAGTGCTGTATGACGTATTTGAATATTATGGATAGTTTGATTTTTCCAGACTATTCACATAATCAAAATATCTAATTGGAAGACAAAATCAATAGAGTTTTGAATGGAAAACAAAATTCTTTCCAGGAAGAAGTACAAAATGCCTTCACACAGTGTGTGGATCCAAGTCCCTAGAGTTCTATCGCAATGGATTAAATGATCTTCCAATTAGATCTCAGAGATCTATAGACAATTAGGATAATACTTCAACTATATATTAAACTAGAGGATCCGACAGACGTTGTCATACCCGAACTTTGGCGTGCCTGCTATTAGCTGGTTCAGCAAACTCGCTACTTCCACCACCACCCGCTCCGCATATGGGTACTGTCAATGGCCCCTTCGCAGAATGCTAGAATGAACGACAAAAAAAAACAATACATGGCACGAAGAGTTGCTCATGGAGCCCACTAGATTAGCAATCTCGGCACCATGGTGCAAAAAGAACAATCAACAAGTGCGAATTGAGATTCACACTTGCGGACTGTCGGCGACTTCAGATCCATATATGTAGGGCATCAGAGTAGTGACCAAGATCTCTGGAAACAGACAAGTCAGTGAGAATCTTCGGATAATAAGGCACCGTATCTATGGCAAAATCGTTTGAAGGCTTTGTAATTGTTCTTCGATATCACTAAGTCCGCATGCCCATTGGGACCTTGAAGAGGCCCACGGACAGCAACGAGGAGCTCCGATCTGTAAGAGGACATAATTAAGTGGGAACACTCCCAAAGGATGTGATCCGAAGTTTGGTCAAGACATTGACAAAACTGACAAGAGGAAGAAGGAGCAATGTTGAAGCGATGGAGATAGCTTTTAAAGTTACCGTGTCCTGTGAGAAATTGAGAAGTCCGGAACTCGGAACGAAGTCTGGAACAACTCAAGGAGATTTCAGTCGCGACCTCACGTCAGGAAAAAATAAAAAGGTAACTCTACCAACTAGACAGGTCGTCCAGCGGTTTTGCCAAATGTTTAGTAGAGTGTCGCTCACGTTTCTCTTAATTGAGCTTCGAGCCGTCGACTCTTAGGGGGTGAAAAGAAGTGTCACCGATAACAGAAGGACGGCCTCGCAATAAATTGAAAATAGCACCTCTACTTTGAATTTCAAGATCAAGGGGGTTTAAGCCTGGTTCAGCAAACATTTATATTACCACTCATCATCATGATATATCCCACAACCGTGGGGTAACGCGGGGTAAAATGAAGCACGCCACATGCGTGTATACCCACACAACAGTTTCGCCCCACCTAAAAAAGACAACATTCAGAATGGGTAGTGGAATATGTAAGATGTAATTTTGCCTGATGTATTTTCGATTACTCGGCTCTTAGGGAATACCAGAAAATGATAATTGAAAAAAAATCATCTAAATCGGTCCAACCGTTTAGGAGCTCAGTAACATACACACGTACAGAAGAATTATTATTTTTTTTTTTAAAAAAAAATGAATATGTCCTTGTTAAACAAGTACATATACATCTTCCTACGTTCCCTAAACTAAGCATAAATGCTTGTCCTATAGGTGAACGAGATCGGTCGAGGCAGGATTCGAACTGGATTACTAACCCAGCGCGCTAACCGCTCTGCCATCCACCCATCCGAAATTATTAAAATATTTATTTATTTATCAAGGAAGATTATATTAATTATATTTGTATAAAGATATGAATTATATTTGTATAAAGATATTAATGGAACTGTTTCGCATTTTATTGTATGTATATCTAAAAGTTTTCATATTACCAGTCGTACATTTTTTAACATGTATTTTTATATTGAATTATTATTATAATTATTTTCCTATTTCCACTGTAACAATTTTTGATTTGAATCTAAACTATTCAGGGACCCACTCAAACACACAAAAAAATGTTATCAAAATCGGTCAAATATTTAGGAGCTCAGTGACATACACACGTACAGAAGAAAAATATATATAGATAATATATATTTTATCCTACATATTATTTTTTAATACGAAATGGCAATTTCATACTTTAACCCTTAATAATTATATGTACGACAATCTGGAAAAAGAAAACATCAGATTTCAATCAATCAATCAGCATTTGGATTTGGATATTTTGTATTCCTCATAGTTAAGATTTGTTACTTAAAAACGGCTAAATAAATAAATAATAAATAAATTTATAATAACTGTCTAAAATAAATAATAAATTTATTATAACTGTCCACCTCTAAATACACAAATACACGTTCTTGGCGGTACTAAACGATCCATGTTTTATCGGGGGCTCCTTTCGTAACGATGATATAAAGGTTTCATTTGAGTTATCATTAATGTATCGCAGAAAAATAAAATCGTTTTACTGCCGCGCTCCACCACCAGCGGAAACTCCCGAAGGGGCATAAAATTTGACGGAAATGACCGACAGAGATATTATATATTTGGCGTATAATTTTTGATTGCCTATATTCCGCGCGCTCACTTGGAGGAACAAATTGATTTCAAATTTGTACCGCACCAACGACCTCGCCACGTCCAAATGGGCCATAAATAAAAACAACTTTTGAATTAAGAATGAAGACAACAAGGAAAGCTGCACAGTCCAAGAGAATGAATACATTAAAGTACTTACTCAATTGCAACGCGATTAACGAAGGGTTAAATTTCATACATACATACCATCACGCCTTGTCCCTCACGGGGTAGGTAAAGAGAACCCAACGCTACATTTTTCTATCTCGACACACATTCGTCGCCTCAAAAACATTCATACATCGTCTTATACATGTTCGTCTCTTGTTCACGCTTCTTACATTTCCGTCTTTCAGGATATCTTTCACATGGTCGTGCCATCATTTTCTTGGGGGCCCCCAACCTCTTATTCCGTTTCTGTCAGCTTTGTAATATTTTCTTCGCCAGGCGTTCCTCATTCACTCTTCCGAAATGGCCAAACCATCTCAATGTGTTGATCGAATATTTTTTTATGTTGCATATATGCAAACATTTCCTTGTCGGCCTTCGTGGCTCAGTTGGTTAGATATCTGACTGCTGAGCCAAAGGATTTCGATTCCCGGTGGAGACACAGTTTTAATTGTGTTTTCAGTCTGGAACTGTGAGACGATCAATACCGTAAGTCTCCAGAATGTGGCAACTTGTTATTGGGTGCGTATTAAATTCATATTATACATATTACCTGTTAGTTGCCCGAGAAGCAATATTAAATAAATAAACATTGGATTTTTTTCTCTGTTGGGAGTCAATAATACTTGTTGACAAATATTTGACATCTTAAAAGAGAAAAAGTTAGAAAACTATAAACCAGGAACTCAAGGCACTAACAGGGCTTAAGACCTATCATCGACTGATTTAAGTGATCACTTTATGCGCTTTAAATACTAATTTACTTTAAGTCGATTATTTGAAAAATTTTGCACTTTTGTGTATCTAATACTAGCTTAGATCCCATTATATTTTGAACGATAACTGATCAGTGTTTCTTAATTTTTTTAACTGTCAAATATTTCGAAGTGACCCCAATCAAGTAAAAATAAAAATTTTGGAATTTTTATTTTCTAGATTCTAAAAAGGCACATCACTTGATGGCATTTAAGAATTATCAAGTTAAATATTTAAAATATTTAAATAAAAAATAATTTAACTGCATATGTGTATATTTTTATTTTTATCCATCTTTTTCAATTTTGTTTTATCGAGCATTATTATATGACTTTTATCGAGCATTATTATATGACTTTTATCGAGCATTATTATATGACTTTTATCGAGCATTATTATATGACTTTTATCGAGCATTATTATATGACTTTTATCGAGCATTATTATATGACTTTTATCGAGCATTATTATATGACTTTTATCGAGCATTATTATATGACTTTTATCGAGCATTATTATATGACTTTTATCGAGCATTATTATATGAATTTTATCGAGCATTATTATATGACTTTTATCGAGCATTATTATATGACTTTTATCGAGCATTATTATATGACTTTTATCGAGCATTATTATATGACTTTTCAACTAAGTATATTACCTATTATTGTATAATTTCTCTCTCTCTCTCTTCCTTAGCTTGTATCCCACATGGTGGTGGGGTCCGCTCTCCTCACTGCGCTCCTCCACTTCGCCCTATCCTGAGCATCGTCCTCAGAGACATCACATTCCTGCATGTCCTCAGCCACCAGGCCTTTCCATCGTTTTTTGGGACGCCCTCTGGATCTTTTGCCAGACACTCGATGGTCCAGTGCAGTGTTTCCTATGTATATATTCTGGCGGTTTTCTAAGGATATACCCGAACCACCTCAGCCTATTCCCCACCAGCTTATCGGATACATCGCGTACACCCAGGCTACCTCTTATATATTCATTTCGTATTTTAGTTACCAATTATTGTATAATCATTAATTTCAATTGAATAAAGCATTTTTGGCTCATTTTTCAAACAAATAATGTAATGTAAAAAACATGACTTGAAGCTGTAGCTATATTCATTCATTCATTCATACCATCACGGCATATCCCACTATGTGGGGTAACCAGCGAAAGGTGTGCGGGTGTGTATTGCCTTATAAAAGGGAGAACAACACATCTATGTATACCCACATACCAGTCTCGTTTCACCAAAAAATGCACTACATTCAGAATGGGTGGTGAACCTCATTGCTGAACTATGTAATATGTTATTGTTGTCTGTTGTATTTTCGATTACCCGGCTCTTACAGGACACTCGAAAACAATGATTTAAAAGAATGGAAGCACTATTCTAAATCAATATAATAAGGCGGTGGGTAGGTGCATATGTAGGTTCTAAGATACTAATTAGAATGTAGCTATCCTTAAAATGGACTGTCAATATAAAAACCGCAGATCTTTTTTATTATGATATGAAATAATTTAGTTAAATAATTGGCCAGGTCTGAAGCAGCGAGGTGGTAAAAGGCTATATACCACAACTACTAGTGGTGCCTGTCCGCCAACATAGCCATAAGACATCAGGTATGTGAGGTAAGAGAGTTGTTCCTCGTCAGCCATTACTCCGGGAACAGTACTAAATTTTTATTTACGACTGACCAATACTGACGAAGCTTTTAGCCTGATTGGATGCGGGAATGTGCGTCGATGCAAAATTATTTTAATTTTTTTTTTAAATATAAAATAACAATATTTATTTTTTGTATTCATTTATTTATTAACTTTTTGAACATAATATAAACAAATATAATTGAAACAAATGAAATTGCCATTAGGCAATTTCTTACAACCAACCGATTATCGAGTGACAGAATTATACATGTACATCAACAAAAAATGAAAGCTAAAAAAGAACAAAGAAAATATACATCATAGCAAAAAAAATAAGGATTGGGAAAGAACAAGAGGAAATCGATATCAGGTGTTTAGGGATTAATATTCCTTCTTAAGGAAATTAATCCCTAAACACCTGATAGCAAAGGGAAGAAGAAAAAGGAGAGGAATCGGGTATTTTCGGAGAGATACCCCTGCTTTAGTCTTTTCTTGAAAATGGAAAGCGAGTTTGACGAAGTAATATCAGGTCTCAAAGTATTCCAGAGTCTTGCTGAACGTACTTCAAAGGAAGGGCTGTAAAATTGATTACATGAAAATTCTTCGAAACACAATTGTTCGAATGCACAATTGTACGAATAACAATTTTTCGAAAAACAGTTATCAGAATGACAATTGTCCGAAAGCAAATTATTCGAACTAACATTTGTTGGAAAACCAATTGACCGAATTTAATATATTTTTGTGTCATTATGTTGCCTCCTTTGACATATTTGTTGCCAGTAAAATATATTCGATGAAGATTATTATTACTTGTATTATTGTTGGGTAGGTACGTATGTTTGCACATTTTTAATAACTGATGTTTGACAGCGCGGTGCGTCGCCATGTTGTTTATTCCATAGATTTTTATTATACATAATATACTATGTAGATGTAGTACTCTGTCTAAAAGTGATTCATGGAATATCGCGCGTTTGACGTTTTGCTTGGCAACATATTTCAGTTTTCCTTACATTTCAACACACCCTTAATAACTGTTCTATAAATCTAAATAAACAAAGTGTTTTTTACGACAAATAAATCCGAAAACAATTCACATTAGTCGTTTTTCTCTATGGAAAAAACGATGTACTAAAACGTCAAAAATCCCTCGGAAAAATGCCTCACTTCGATTCATACAATATTTACTAACTACGACATCTAGTATACTATAATAAAAATCTATGATTTCTTCCTCTCACAATGCTACCAATATGACGTCATAAAAATTCGAACACTTGTAATTTCTGATAATTGTGTGTTCGGAAAATTGTTTTTCGAAAAAATGTGATTCGAATAATTGCCATTCGTAAAATTGATTTTCGTAAAATTGAGCATTCGAATAATTGTTTTTCGAATAATTTTCCTGTCACCGAAAAATTCAGTGTTGTGAATTGGGAAAGTTAATGTAGTACGTTTAGCAGATCGAAGTGGTAGACCGTGATTAGATAAATAAGTGAATTTGGTTTTAAGGTACTGTGATGAATTAAGGTTAAAGAGCGTATTGTATAGAAGTGACAAAATATTATGTATATTTCGCCATTGTCGTGTCTTAGGCCAATGGAAAAGATTACGGTAAGAGGAAATGTGGTCGAATTTAGATAAAAAATGGCCGACAAATGATTATATAATAATAATAATAATAATTAGAATTTATAAAGCGCCGTTTAGTGATACAAGATCACTCCAAGGGCGCTGTGGCTTATTTGTTGGCTATACTAAACAAAGTAGTCTTAAGTAATTTACTGAAGGTGTCAACGCTCTGAGCTCCACGTATATCAGGGGGCAATTTGTTCCATTTTAAAGGCCCGTTCACACTGAAACTGCGATCATAGTAAGCCGCTTTATTGACTCTGTCCAACTCTTTTAAAGAGTTGGTACTCTGTGATCCCGATGATATCAATGAGAGTTGTCTTCCTGATAGGAAATTCTTTTGACATAGTTCTTGTATGTAGTGTGGAGCCAAGTCGTTCAGAGCCTTGAACACCATCAAGCACACCTTATAGTCTACTCGTTCTGATATTAATTACGAAAAGTAGAAGAGTACGTTCAGTGATTTTTAATGCTTCTATTATCTTCAAAGAATATATGTCGGCCTTTGTGGCTCAGTCGGTTGCTAATCCGAAGGTCCCGGGTTCGATTCCCGGTGGAAACACAGTTTTTATTTGTGATTTCAGTCTGAATCTGTGAGACGATTAATATCGTAAGTCTCCAGAATGTGGCAACTCGTTATTGGGTGCGTGTTAAATAGATAACCTAACCTAACCAATAAATTTATTCACGGAATACTTTAACCGATGCTTAAACAATCATTAGAGAAAGTATTTAACCAATAAATTGCTTCATACTGTACATAATGTTTTAACCGTTGCTAAAATAATTATTGTAGAGTAGGTACCTAACCAATTAAATGATTGATACTATACAGAATATTTTAACCATTGCTAAAATAATTAATATAGAGTAGTTACCTAACCAATAAAATTCTTCATTTTAAACATAATGTTTTAACCGTTGCTAAAATAATTATAACAGAGTAGGTACCTAACCAATAAATTGCTTCATACTGTATATAATGTTTTAACCGTTGCTAAAATAATTATTATAGAGTATGTACCAAACCAATAAATTGGTTTGGTACATACTCTATTTTGTGCATAGTTTCACACTGTACATATGTTTTAAAAGTTGCTAAATTATGGGAAAACAAATACGACAAATGTTATCAAAACACAAATTAAAATATTTTTTTTTCTTAATAAATTTAACGTACATAGATATTCATTGAGAAATTATAACGAGGCAAACTGATTTCTCGATGACTTAATTTCACGAGTAATAAGAATTCTAGATATCATTTCTCTTTTTTTTTCGAGAAATTTTGACTATAAAAAAAAAACTTATGTAAGATAGCAGAGTGATTTTGAAAGTTATAAATTCGTAAACATTTTTTCTGTCATACCCATATTGAAACCATAATCGTGTATGACTACTTACTAAAAGGCCCCGGGTTCGATTTCCGGTGGAAACACAGTTATTGTGTAGGAAAAGAATTGATGATTTTGATGCCTGACGCGATCTTCGGCAGCAAAATGGAGGATTCAACGATCTCCGGTTTCAAAGCGATTAAATGCAGCTCTGACACTCTGATTTCATGGGGAAGCAAATTCACAACTATGCCAATTGGTTAATCAAGTAAAGATACAAAGGACTAACCCCGTTTTATTGCACTCTCCGTTGATCCCACAAGTATATACTTTGTAAAATTAATGTTCAAAAACACACGTCACGGCCGTACGGCGCTTATACGGTTTTCACTACTCGAGGCTGTCATTAACGTTTCCGTCACACGGCTAGTCGCTGCATACTGGCTAAGTTGAATATCTGTGTGATTCGTTCGTGGTCTTATTGTTGCAACGGAGTAATTAGGTAGATTTCGGATTCATGGATGTTGCTAGGTCAAAAATATAGGAAATGTCGGGAAGGTATGAATTGAAGGATTACCAAGCCGCAACAGTTATTGTTTATGTTTTCAGTCTGGATGTGTGAGAATACAAACATCATGAGTCTCCAGGAAGTGGCGAATTTCATTTGGCCGAGAAGTAATAAATAAATAAATTATTATAATCATTCATGCATCCTTTCATATATATTCTTTGTTGTTGAAGCTTTTTACACTTTTTTCTTTTATATGTAATATCGATCACATTGTTGTACCATCCTTTTTTTAATGACCCTGACCTCTTTTTATAACACTTCCAGTTTTTTATATTGTCTTCAATAATAAATAATTTAATAATGTTTTTCCTTATCGGCGCACAGTCCTGAGTTCACTAGCATCATAAGGGTAGGTCTTTACATTTCAGGAATGCTGGGGATTGAAATCTTGGTCATTTTTTATTTGTTCTTAACTATATCACATGTTGCCAAAAGTATTTCACTTTTTTGTCTGGAAAACATATGGATCAAGTTCACTACAATATGATCCATATCTTTGGTTGGCTCACGCGCCCTTTAAAACAAGATATTTTGACTCAGAGCTACGGACCTCTCCAGAACTCAAAAACTGTGTCGACATTACGTTCTTTCAATATGACGATTTTGGTCCTAGCTTTAATTCTATTCGATAGAATTATCTAAATAAATTTTCGATAGACATATCTAAATAAAATAAAATCATACTATCCAGTAGTCTTCTTTTTCTTCTTTGTTTTTAATCTTGGGGATTCTTCTTCTTCTTGTGCCGCTCCTAACAGAGTTTGGAGACCATCCCACCAAATTTAAACCGATCCTACGCCAACCTAACCACTGTCTAAGATTTGTAAGCCACAATTTTCTTTTACGCCCCATAATCCGTCTTCCCTCTATCTTTATCTCCACTGTATCTCTTGAGAGTGGTCAGCAACTCTCTTGGGGATTGATTAGCAGCTAAACAGCTCATCCTTCACTCCGTTCTGTCTGTCTTCAGCGACTTTCTTCAACCCTTTACTTCATGTAATGGCACACCCGTTCCAAATACCTACTCCCGACAAGGAGTATTTGGAACACAAAGACCAGCAAATGTAACACAAATTTTATAAAACTAATTAACATACATGAATGATAATTAGTTTTATAAAATTTGAATTTGAATCTAAAGGATTATAAGGGAAAATTCACAACATTACTATATGCCACCACGATGAGAACTCAATTACGCTATAATGATTTATCATATTATTAATAATAGAATTGATTCTCCTGCTCTCTTAAATTATATATCTTCAACATCCCTACCTACACCTGTAGACACTAGACACACTCCTCTTTTCCATCTAACCACTCAGCACACTAACTGTGCTCAACATGCAACAATCTACAGAATCTTTCATACATACAATAGGCATTTCCAAGAGATGGACATATTCTTACTTTTTTTCAGTGAAATCTCAACATTTTCTTTTAATTTTCCCTTAAAGAGACAATATGTTCTTGAGAGTAAAATCAATACAGTTGGCATTGATGCAAGAAAAAAATGTAATTTTCAACGATTTTTTACTGAATTCTTCTTCAAAACTTACTTACCAAAGACCCCGTAACGAAGCGGTTCCAGTTCAATTGTTTGAAGGAATTTCACAGGGTGTGTGTTTTTATAGATACCTTTCTTTCTTTGGTTAAGTTAAGAGGGAAAGAATAATGTTTTATTCAATATCAAGTCCGGACTGCAAACTTAATAAACTCTTTCAGGATTTCGGGGAGGGGATTACGAAACAAGGCTGGTTTAAGCCACTTTCACGAGACTTGAGTTTGAGGGTGAAACTTCATAAAGCCGATGCCACCTTCGCGAAACATCCCGACAAGCTCAAAGAAAACGAAAAACAGAAAAATTTTGTCAATTCGTCATTCCCAATGAAATCCTGCACTAAAATATTATTGCTATAGCTCTGAGATTTTCTAACTGTCAATTTGTTCAAAAGAATTTATTTCTCTTCAAATAATATCAAGCCAAGATACGCGAGTTTTGTATACAGGGTCTAAGTATACACGGTACAAACTTGTGACATTATAATAATAAACAACTAGGTACTGATTAATTTTATTTTTCCCAACCACCCTCAGCATATTTTCTTCTCAACTCATGAATCTGTCAATATATGTTCGTCTATCATGTATACATACACATGCACACCCTCTTTCACACACACATACATATTGTTACTCTTCTCTCATGCGCGCACCCACACTAATTCACACTTGTATTGTCTTATTTTGATATTAGGTATAGTACGTAAGAGGTACATGTTATTTTTGTATTTACCTCGCAAGGTCAGCTACAGGATCTTGAGCTACGGAAGTCCTTCGATCTGTCCTAGACCGTCCTATATATGTACATAGATGTAGACCATTCTTCAAGGGATTGTGTGCAGGCGCCATCCTCAACCATGAGACCGAAGAATAAGATTGTAGGCACTTTTTAACGCCCTGCGAAAGGGGTGAGTTTTTTGTCGCACAGTTTTTTTGTAACATATCCTGCGCGAATAATTTTGCTTCAATCGCACATAAGAAACTGTTCCTTTAGACACTTATCGGTTGCAACATTGTGTAACAAAGATTGCATCTTGCAAGGCGATAACTTTGAAAACACGTTATCAATATTGCGGTATGAAATAGGTACATAACAAACATTTTTAACATTAGTTAAACAGGAAACCAATATGTTAATAATATTGTCTAGTTAGGATCATTATCGGATAAATTATCACCATACGTAACTCCATTTTGTATAATTTAATAAAATTATTTAAATAACTAGTTGCATGTAACACATGAGATTTAACTTTCGATGGAAATATTATGTATATCTAATTGAAGAATAGGTAAGTACATATAAATTAATAAATATTTTAAGATATTTTGTTTTCTAATAAAACATGTAGATATTTATTTATTTATTTATTTACGGTAAAATAAAACCATTTACATAAAAAGAGTACAAAATGAAGATACATCACATCATCTTAAGTTAAAAATATAAAAATAGTTGTTCCTTATTTAGAATTAGAATTCTTATTCAAATACAAATTATAAAAAGATAAAAAAACAAGGAAAGTAACAAGAATACAAATAGGTACATAAGTATAAAAATCAAGAGAAAGATAAAAAATATAGGAAACATATAAAATGGAAATTAAAAATGAAAAAATAGAAAAAAAAAACACAATTGAAAATGTTACGAAAACAATACTGATCTCAGTTCAATCTTCAATTTGTGTAAGCTTACATTGAAAATGTCAGCAACAAAGGCATACTCATTCCCCAAACGATGAATTCTGGGAAACGGAGAATGTCTATGGGCTTCGGTCCTCAATATATCGCAATTAAATAATGATGAGTGCCTCGTAAATCTGTTAGGTATATGAAACTTAATCAATGAAATTAATGATGGACAGTCAAATTCAGAATATATGATTTTGTACAGGACAATCAAGTCCGACATAATTCTTCTATTGGATAATTTCGGCAAGCAGAGTGAATTTCTAAGGAAGTCATAGTTTATATCGTACAAAGATATTCCAAGTCTGAAATTTACATAACGTAAAAGTTTCTGCTGAACATTTTCCAATTTGTTGGAATGAATATTATAATGCGGTGACCAAACAGTTGAGTTATATTCCAGTTGACTGCGAACCAAAGAACAATATAGATGTTTGATAGCAGACAATGAATTAAAATTATTAGATGTTCGCAGAACAAAGCCTAACATCTTCAACGCTTTTTTAGTATGTCAAGATAGGATTGTAAGTAGGTCAGTGTGTTTTTCCTACACCAGAATATGAAAACAGCGTGATGGTATGTATGTATGATTGTAGATAAGGTAGGTATCAAACTATTCAGTGAGATATTGTGTTGTGTTTACTGCTTTACAAATTGTATGAAACGATGTCGTCACTAAATTCATTTTTTATAAAAATTGTTAGTAAAAGTTTGAGATGTAGGTACCTACTACTATAATGTTCATATTTTTTATAGAAAATTGAATTATCTATTGGGGTGTTTCAGCGTTTTTCTATATTTACAAAAAAAAAAAAAAAAATAGGCAGTTGAACACATAAATTTATCATAAAAAAAATATTTTTCTTAATAAAAAATTCTGAGACACTGAATCTTTATTGGAAAAAAAATTAAGATTTTGTTTTTGTTTATATTTATACCAATTGTCAGCGTTATAGCTGTTATGGTTTTTGAGATATATGGAAAAAATTAAGAAAAATTTTAATAGTTGATAGCCCCTGATTAAGCAAAAATTCAAATTAATAAGTTTAAAAGTTTTGTAAGTATATAATAATAATAATAATAATAAAACACCACATATTATATATACTCAGTAAGGATAGCACTTGGCAGCATTGCTCGTGCTACCCCAAATCCCACCAGGTGTCAAACCTGAGAAGGTGTTAAAGAGCTCGTAATAATAATAAAAGACTTTTATTGGGTTAAACAACGTGGCGGACTTATTGCCCGCAGGCAATCTCTACCAGTCAACCACCATGGTGAATACAATCAGTTACAGGTTAAGAATATCAGTTAAGAATACAAATAGAAATATAGAAAAAAAAAATCATAAATTAAAAATACAAAATAATTATAAAAAACAAAAAATAATATATGTACAAACACGAACAAAATGTATCTATCTATATTATATTTTCAAATTTTGGGCTTTGTGCATTGAGCGGACTAAAAGTTATAAGGGACGGACGGACACACAGACACACAGACACACATACAGACACACAGACACCCTAAATGTTCTTCTCCGAATTCTGAATAAATCCATGTATGAACCATATATGCTGTGAAGCCTCTAAGTTGGTGTTTTTTGACTCAAAAGTTGGAAAAGCCACGCAAAAACTCCACTACTGCATGCAAATCTCGCGTATCTTGCCTTGATACTTTGTCGATATGTTAAGAGAAATAAATTCTCTTGAACAAATCGACAGTTGGATAATTGTACTTTTTCTCCATATTTTAGACAAATTTTCCAATGCTCCCATACTATTCCAACTGTCGATTTGTTCAAGAGAAATTTGTTCAAGAAAAATATATTGATATTAATGCCGCCTAAATATTATATATTAAAAAGAAAAATTGAATTGAATAAATTATACAATGCAAAAAATCGAGTTATGCCGGCTACAACCAAAACGTTGCCATAAATATTTTTTAAATCTTCAATTAAATGTTTGTTTATGGCTACATCTTTTATTTTTGTGTTTTGACAAAATCAATATGTACGTAATCAATAACAAAGGTTTGCGGTCACAAATATTCGAATGTCCCGAAATACATAATAATTTGAGTTGAATGAATGACTGTCTGTAAAAAATTAAATAGCAAAAGTACAAAAGTACTAGTTGCATGTAACACATGAGATACAACTGTCGACGGTGATAGCATGTACCTATAATTGAAGAATACGTACTAAACTTAACATTTGAATACAAATGTATTAATTAATATAAGATATTTTGTTTTCTATATAGGTACAACATGTAGGTGTTTTTGTCAAGATAAGATAGTATGGAGGTCAGTCATTTTTTCTTATTCAGAATATGAAAACAGTAGGTACATATGTATGTATGTTTGGAGATAAAGTAGTTAAAAATTGAGTGAGATATTGTGTAATGTATAGTACCTTACAAATTGTATGAAACAATGTCAATAAATTCAATTTTTATAAAAATAATTAAAAAAAAAATTGAAATGTTTTAGTACAGTGTTCATATTTTTTATAAAAAATTAAATTATATAGTATGGGTGTTCGACTTTTTCAATATTTATAAAGAAATTTGAAATAATATATAGGCTGTTAAACATAGGTATAAATTTGTCATAAAAAATGTTTTTCCTAATAAAAATTGTCTGAGAACTTCTAGAAATTTACAAAAAAATCGAGATTTTGTGTTTGTCTATATCTGTACCAATTTACAGGACTCTAGCTTACATGGTTTTTGAGATATAGGGAAAAATAAAGTAAAAATACAAAAGTTCATAACCCCTGACTAAAACAAAAATTTTAAATCGTGAGTGTAAAAGTTTTGTAGGCCTGTATATATTCTGATCTATATATTCTGAAATTTCGGGCTCTATGTATTGAACGGATAAAAGTCATACGGGGACACACACATACACACAGACAAACTAAATGTTCTACTCTGAATTCTGAGTAAATCCATGCGAAACCTCAGAAAAAGTTGGAAAAATCGTGAAAAATACAGACCTGGCATACAAATCTTGCGTATCTTAGTTGATACTTAGTCGATATGTTAAGTGAAATAAATTCTCTTGAACAAATCGACAGTTGGTTAAAAAATAATTGGATCATAGGTTTGACGAAATTGTTTTTGGAAAGACTGAAAGTATGGAAGATAAAAGTAGATATAAATTATGGGTAAAATATGAGAGATTACAGGATAAACGAGCGTGTTTTTTAAATACATATACATATTAAATAATATTATCAAACCGGGATAAGCCGGATATGTTTCTTAGTAATGTTGATATTAAAGATATTTATTGGCACAACGCTTGATACAGTTTTATTGTTATCCAAGAATTGTATGTAGTAATCCTAAATAGTTTTGTGATATATAAAAAAATTCTATAGTGGAATAACATATAAAAACAAAATAATTATTTGATGGAGTACCTATTTCAAAATTATTTGAAAACATCAAATCGAATATAATATTTAATTTAGTCATAATTTGATTTATTTCTCTTTTTAAAGTCCATACAAGTTTATCTATCGTAAGTTCAGCAATATGGCTCAGAAAGAAGAAAAAGAAGTGGCAGACGAACTTAAGAAAACAAAGGATTTGATCTATAGCGAAACGTGGAAAAAATCGTCGAAGGTAATCGAAAATCAAGATCTAGTCGTCCTTTTGGGAAACACCAGATGTGGAAAGAGCACCATCGTTAACTTTGTCATCGGAAACACCCTGAAAGTAGTTCGAGATAAAAGAAAATTCAAAATAATCAACATGGATCCTCCCAACACCGGACCGGCTATCGGAGACGGAGCCACATCCAAGACTACGGTGCCGACGGTTTGGACTTCAAAAAAAGTCAAGGGTTTCGTTGTAGACGCACCAGGTTTCGGAGACAACAGAGGAATAGCCCAAGACGTAGCGAACGCCTTCTACATCAGCCAGCTCATCAACAACGCCAAGTCTCTCAAAATCGTTCTCATATGTGATATACACGATATCACAAGCGACAATGTCTCGAGTTTTATCTCGTTCATCGACATAATACACATTATGATGATTCAACATGATTCCAACTTATACAAAGGGATGATTTTAGTCTTCAACAAAGACACGCAAAACCACTCAGTCGCAGAGATACGCGATTATTTGCACGACAACGTCTTGAGTCAATTCATGATGGAAGTTCACAACAGAGATTTAGTGAAACATTTTTACGACAATCCAACCAAAATTGTTGTGGTCGGATCTCCGGCTGGCGAAGGAACAGCCAGCGTCGGGCCAATGTTCAAAGATATCACTGAAGCGATCGAAAACAGGTGCACGATGCTAGCACGCGACGAACTGAAACACGTGGAACCGGGGATATCTGACAAATCACGCGTTTTTCTGTACATGGCCCACAGACAATTCTCAGAACTCAAGGAGTTCGATAATATTGCGAACAAGATTCAAAAGGCATTCAACAACTTTCTCTCGCGTTTTGAAAAGTACGAAGGTTTAAGTAGCGATAAGTTGAGACAGTTGAAGGTTGAACTTCAAGAGTTTGAAAACAAAATTGACAGGGTTTTGGAGAAGGACAATAACACTCAAAAATTTCTGAAAGAGATAAGCATACTGTTACCGAACCTTGAAGAAATCAATTCCAGGAGTGATGTATACGTCAAACTCGACTTTATACAGTTCGTTGATTTCCTTTTGAAATACACTGAGTCAAATATGTTCTTGGTGAGGGTCAAATCGATTGTCGTTCTCACAAAACAGAGATCAGGTCAAATCCAAATCAAGATGTTGGAGAAAAACTTGGACATCAGCACACAAGAAGCGGCGATCAAGATGTCTACTATGCAAAAAGAGATGGCTCAGCTGTCGGAACAGCTTAGGAAGCAAATCGCCATGTATGAAGAGAGGCAAAGAGAATCAGCAAGACAACATGAAAACATCAAAAATAAATGTACAATTCTCTGAAATATCGCAGATTATTGTGTAGTGTGTAGGTTAATATGAATTGAATGACAATAGGCTATCTCTCTCAGTTTTGAACCATAGCAACATAAAAATAAAAAAAATATTATGATGTATCTACCCACATAAATACTTCGTGGGTATTTATTTATTATATCAATCATAAATAGTTAATATTCGGCAAGAAATTGACTTTTATGTGGGTGTTTTGGATTCGATTTCCAGTAGAAAATAAGTATATTGGAAATTATTTATGGTGGGACTGTAACACTGATCAATTTAAAGAAATCATCTGTTTTTTATTAGTGATCATTTTACTGACCTCCGATAAAAAAACTGCTGACTAAATTAAATTAACTATTATACTACAACATGATACTTCAAGTTGAATTGGACGGTTGAAAGAGATTGCATTATGGCTAAGAACCTACATTTGGTTACGTTTATTGTACAAAAATAAAATAAATAAATATAAGAAACCAATCGATGGTATAGTTGTCGCCAAATATCTTGGGCCGTTTCGCCGAAAAGGAGGGCAATTTGCACGTATACCAACGAAGCAAAAATACACAAATTTGCGCTCTGCGCACCCGGAAGCCAGGTTCAATATATTTGGCGAAAACTGTATTTTATTTTATTTTTAGACACAATAGAAATTCCTTAGAAATTCACTCTTCAAAAAGGGCATTCAGGGATTATCAACCTTTAAAAAAATAAAATATTTAGTGTGATATTGCATACTAATTTATTTGCATACTGACAGATGATCCAATGGTCCCGGGTTCGATTCCCGGTGGAGACACAGTTTTAATTGTGTGTTCAATCGGGATCTATGAGACGATTAATATTGTAAGTCTCCAGAATGTGGCAACTTGTTATTGAGTGCGTGTTAAATAATTATTTGACATAGTACCTGTTAGTTGTCTGAGAAGCTACATTAAAATAAAATAAGATTAAAAGGTAAGTAGCACTAGTAAAAAGCATCGGTTTGTATGTATGTGATATTGTTGGTGTTTCTATAGAAAACTGTATTTTTTTGTATTCTTCATTACTATAAATGTACCTAATATAATTCATCTACATACTATCACGCTATCTTCCTCATGGGGTAGGTAGAGAGAACAAAACACCGCATTCTTCTGTCTTTAATTAATTTATTTTATTTTCATACATTATCGCCCATTGTTTAAGTAAATTTTTAACATAAAAATTTCAACAAGTATCATAAAGAGAGTGCATACTATGAGTTTTTGTGTGCACGGTGTATTACGAAAACTTTTGTCCTCTTGGAAACTAATAGAAATGTACTATATAAAAATGCATTTGGGGATTATCAACCTTTCAAGTAGAAAAAAATGTAAACTTACCACGTAGTGGAGAGTTAAGTGTTAGCCACAACGCACTCGTTTTATACTAAAACTAGCGGACCCGACAGACGTTGTCCTGCCCGAACATTGGCATGTCTGTTATTAGCTGGTTCAGTAAACATAAAAATACCATACACCATCCCGGCATATCCCACAGCGACAGGTGTGCGGGGATGGATTATCATATAAAAGGAAGCACGACACATGCGTGTATATACACAGTCTCGCCACACCTAAAAAGGCAATGTTCAGAATGCGTGAAAAATGTTATAAGATGTTATTGTTGCCTGTTATAGTTACGATTACCCGGCTTCAAGGGACACCTGAAAATGATAATAGAAAAAAATTTGAAACTTCGCGGTAGTTTTACCACTCCTCATTGCGTCCCATTTTATTAATATATGTCTTGGTACACATTAATAATTTTAAAAAATTGTATGTACATAACACAACGCATTCATTGATTTTAAATGTTATATATATGAGTAAAAATTATACCCAAATAAAGATAAAACGTATAATTAAGGTATGTAAAATCGGGGTTGGAGTTGAATAATGAAATGTCAAATAAAAACCAGAAAATACCTGTAAATTCAAAATGTAGGACGATTGTATTATACATAAACATACTACTACGCCATGTCTCTAATAGGGTAGGTAGAGAACCGAACACCACACACTTCTATTCATACTATAGGTCACCGTCTCATTATAATATGATCAGGCTCCTTATATTTTCTCTTTCAAAAAATTTGTTTGATAGTAAAAGTTGTACACACCTGTCGCTGGTAGCCCCACATTATGAGATATGCTGCGATGGTGTGGTATTTTTATTTTTGCTGAACCAGCTATTAACCAGCAACGTTTAGGCAGGACAACGTTTGTCGGGTCCGCTAGTAATATAATATTATTATATTATCTGCACGGTTTCACAATGCGAGGTGGCTTTAAAAATGATTGATTATAAACGTTGTAGGGTTATGTGTTGGCCACAATCCCCATATTTCTGTGTATTGTCATCAGAAGTAAGTGTGCATAGAAATTTTTGAGCTCTTTTGGGTGATGAGAAATGGTTTTAAATATGACAACAAAAGCATGGTAAAGAGAGTATTGGCCTCATCCCCCATATTCATTTTGTCATGAAGTGTGTAAATTAATATAAATTTTGATAATTAATAAATTAAAATCATAAAACCTTTCGGGTCTCGATAGATTTAATTGGTTTAGTACCTACTCAATATATGTAGGTATATTTCGAATAGGTAGGTTTTTGTACATTGCTTTTTTCACAACCAGAGACAGCAAAGTTGTTGACAAATAAAAAATCCACTTTTTTTCTTAAAGTTTTTTATTACTAGTTGCATGTAACACATGAGATCCAACTGTCGATAGCGATAGTATGTATAGTTGAAGAATAAGTACCAAACTATAAACCCATAAATACAAATTATTTAATATTTTAAGATATTTTCTATACAACACATGTACCTAGGTATGTATGTCAAGATAGGATAGTATGGAGGTCAGTCCTTTGATCCTACCCAGAATATGAAAACAGCATGATGGTATGTATGTATGTTTGGAGATTAGTATCAAATTATTAAGTCTTCTTCGATATTGTGTGTAGGCGACTGCCATACAAATTATATAAAGCAATGTCGTCACTAAATTCAATTTTTATAAAAATTGTTAAAAAAAAATTGAGATGTGCTAATAGAATGTTAATATTTTTTATAGAAAATTAAATTTTCTAGTTGGGGTGTTTCCGCTTTTTTCGATATTTAAAAAAAATCGAAACATAGGCAGTTAAACTCATAAATTTGTCATAAAAAAATATTTTTCTTAATAAAAAATGTTTGAGATACCCTGGAATTTTTTTGACAAGTTTAATTTGAAATTTTGTTTTTGTCTATGTTGATACCAATTTTCAGCGTTCTAGCTTTTATGGTTTCTAAGATATATGGAAAAACAAACCAGAATTTCAAAAGTTTATAACCCTTGACTGAAACAAACATTCACAATTCTGAGCATAAAAGTTTTGTAGGACTATAACTATTTATATATTCTGAAAATTTGGGCTCTGTAAATTGAGCGGATCAAAAGTTATAAGGGGGGACGGACACACACACACACACAGACACACACACACACACACACACACACACATACACACACACACACACACACACACACACACACACACACACACACACACACAAAACTCACATAAAATGTTCTACTCCGAATTCTGAGTAAATCGATGTACGGGAACATGCATGCTGCGAGGCCACTAGTTGGTGTTATTAGCATGCAAAAAGTCCACTACGCCATACAAAATGTTCCTTCGTACACGCATCTTGAATTTATACTGCCTCTTCCTTCAATAGAATTTCATTCACTTGAAAGAATCGACAGTTGGATTAAAAAATTTAAGAAATTTAAATGGAATCCCATCAAGAACTGACGATCAAAAAGTTACATCTAAAAAAATCAACATTCTAAGGTCCAGGGCGGATCGTGAGTTTGTTGGGCCCTGGGTTAATACTACTTAGGGGCTCAAGTGTTTTTTTTTGCGCTAGAGTGCAAAGCAAACACACTCCCACATCACACAGCAAAACCTGTCCAATAGGTGCACATTGATCATAACAAATTAAACAAAATTTACGTTTCTCTAATTTTACCTGAAATAATAATTTCTAATTACCTACTCAACTAATTGCCATTTTGTCAGAAAACTGTTTTCTATAGTGACGTAGGTATACGGTCTAGATAAAAAATAATAACATATTTAATATTATATAATTTCAGATATATATTTCAAATTTTTAGTTTCACATACTTTTTTTTTTCTTCACAATATCGTTTATTATTTTCAATGGAGGCTGGGGGCCTTTTGTATCCACGGGGCCCTGGGCTGCAGCCCAAATACCCCTTAAATAGATCCGCCCCTGGTCCTAAGTGACAAAATTTATAGTCTACAACGACAAAGTAGGTACAAGTTGCTGGAAACTGGTTACCAAAATGTCGGCTAGACAATAAAATACAATGTCTCTAACACCCTGCCGCACAACAACCATTTTTCAATTGTCGCAGTCAAGGACATTGCATCCGACATTTTTGATATAATCAATTTGTATCTCTGTCCTCGTTGCTGAGAGTAGTGACCATATTCCTTCTTTGTCCACAAGAAAATTTGTTGTCAATTATACTCGAAACCATGAAATAATAGCAAGATGCACTGAAATACGAGATATAGGTGTGTTGATTGATAGCAGGTTGCTTTTTAGAAATCATGTTGATTACGTAATGTAAAAGGCTTTTAGAATGTTAAATTTTATTATAAGAGTAGCTAAATCCTTTATATCCATAATAACCCTAAAAACACTTTATTTTAGCTACGTCCGGAGCATTCTCGATTTTGCCTCGGTTACGTGGAGCCCCTTGTATATATTACTTATATAGATACGACGGAGACACTTAAACTATAACTAGATGAAAATTATCATTCGATACCTATCACCTCTCTGCACTGATATGTTATATCTACATAAATTGATAAACCATAAAATAGACTCCATCGACTTACTTAATTTGATATCACTTAATTGTCCATTACCAATTGTTACTCCAGGAATCCACTACCATTTAAGTTAGCAATATGTAAAACAAATTATTTACAGGATACATTTATTCACAGAACTTGTAACATATTCAATGTGTTCTTTAAGACTAGTTAGGTTGTTTCGGCTTTTTTCGATATTTAAAAAAAAATGGAAATATAGGCAGTTAAACTCATAAATTTATCATAAAAAAATATTTTTCTTAATAAAAAATGTTTGAGAAACCCTGGATTTTTTTAAAAAAAAAAAATTTGAGATTTTGTATTTGTCTATGTTTACACCAAATTTCAGCGTTCTAGCTTTTATGGTTTCTGAGATATATGGAAAAATAAACCAAAATTTCAAAAGTTGATAACCCCTGACTGAAACAAAAATTCACACTTCTGAATATAAAAGTTTTGTAGGCCTACAACTGTTTATATATTCTGAAAATTTGGGCTCTGTAAATTGAGCGGATCAAAAGTTATAAGGGGGGGACGGACACACACACACACACACACACACAGACACACACACACACAAAACTCACATAAAATGTTTTACTCCGAATTCTGAGTAAATCCATGTACGGGAACATATATGCTGCGAGGCCTCTAGTTGGTGTTATTAGCATGCAAAAAGTCCACTACACCATACAAAATTTTCCTTCGTACACGCATCTTGGCTTAATAATGTCGATTCATTAAGAGAATTGAATTCTCATGAACGAATCGACAGTTGGACTAGTTGCATGTAACACATGAGATCCAACTGTCGACAGCGATAGTATGTATAGTTGAAGAATAAGTACCAAACCCATAAATACAAATTATTTATTATTTTATGATATTTAGTTTTCTATACAACACATGTTCCTAGGTAGTCAAGATAGGATAGTATGGAGGTCAGTCTTTTTTTCCTACCCGGAATATGAAAACTGAATGATGGTATATGTATATTGTATGTTTAGAGATGAAATATCAAACTATTAAGTCTTCTTTGATATTGTGTATAGGTGACTACCATACAAATTGTATGAAGCGATGTCGTCACTAAATTAAATTTTTATAAAAATTGTTAAAAAAAATTTGAGATGTACTGCTACAATGTTAATATTTTTTATATAAAATTAAATTATCTAGTTGGGGTGTTTTGGCTTTTTTCGATATTTAAAAAAAAAATGGAAATATAGGCAGTTAAACTCATAAATTTATCATAAAAAAATACTTTTCTTAATAAAAAATGTTTGAGAAACCCTGGAATTTTTTTGAAAAAAAAAATTTGAGATTTTGCATTTGTCTATGTTTATACCAATTTTCAGCGTTCTAGCTTTTATGGTTTCTGAGATATAGGGAAAAATAAAATAAAAATTCAAAAGTTGATAACCCCTGACTGAAACAAAAATTCAAAATTCCGAGTATAAAAGTTTTGTAGGCCTGTAACTGTTTATATTTTCTGAAATTTTAGGCTCTGTAAATTGAGCGGATCAAAAGTTATAAGGGGGGGACGGACACACACACACACACACAGACATACACTTTTTTTATGATAAATTTATGAGTTTAACTGCCTATATTTCCATTTTTTTTTAAATATCGAAAAAAGCCGAAACACCCCAACTAGATAATTTAATTTTATATAAAAAATATTAAAATTGTAGCAGTACATCTCAAATTTTTTTTAACAATTTTTATAAAAATTGAATTTAGTGACGACATCGCTTCAAACAATTTGTATGGTAGTCACCTATACACAATATCAAAGAAGACTTAATAGTTTGATACTTCATCTCTAAACATACAATATACATATACCATCATGCTGTTTTCATATTCCGGGTAGGAAAAAAAGACTGACCTCCATACTATCCTATCTTGACTACCTAGGTACATGTGTTGTATAGAAAACTAAATATCATAAAATAATAAATAATTGTATTTATGGGTTTGGTACTTATTCTTCAACTATACATACTATCGCTGTCGACAGTTGGATCTCATGTGTTACATGCAACTAGTATATTTGCATGCTCTCCTTTTTTCTTTCCGTCCAATACCTAATATCCTTTCCTTTCCTTTCCCTATATTATAACAGATATTACAATTTACATAAAATTGATTATTTCTGTAAACTTAATTGGTCCACTAATGGTGTGTTGTAATATTCATGTATACTTTGTTATTAAGACTGAGTGTTTACAAAATAAAATAAAATTAAAAATATCCACATTTCCCGATAGACCGCTATTAAAAGAAAAAGCACAGCGTCACTGTTTAGGGGCGCAGCGAACAGGATGGAGATAGCCACTACATAATAAGAGTAGGCACAATTATTTCTTTTTATGATATGTAGGTTGACAATCCCTGAAAACATTTCTATGGAAAACCTACGGCTACGTAGGCCTTTATAGCCGAAATGAAATATGCAGTGGTTATACAATAAAATAAAATGCATTTAGGGATTGTCAACCTTCAAATAAATAAATATGTCGTCTTCTTCTTCTGGTGCCCTATCCAGAGCCCTTGGCGTTGGCAATCACTCTTTGTCATGTAAGAAACCCGTCCATTTCTAATAATACGCAGCCAGGACATCTGTCTCCTTCCAGTCCCTCGGCGGTCTTCTATCACTGGTTAGTTGGAAGAAATTGCCATATGGCAATAAACTCGCGTTTATTGCCATATGGCAATTTCTATAATAAGTGTTTTTTTTTATACGGCGCTGGCCGATTAACTAATGATATTAATAACAACTAAGCACTACAAATAATAACACTCAATTATTACTATTACCATTATACACTTCCTCAAAAGAATTAGCAGATCAATGCGTAAATTGTAAATTATTTAAAAGAGCAAAATAAAATGCAACAAACGCATCATCAAGCTTTCAATTGGGAATAGTTCACCCGTCCAGATATACTTGACATATCAAAGGATTAGGCTCTGAGGAGGTCTCTATACTACCTAACAACCCTACTGATTCCCGAATATTAACGTTTAAAAACCTTTTACGATTCTACGTATTCACTATTACCGTTTTTTGCATTTTTATTATTAAGTTTTTCGATGAATCTATAATTTCTAAATTACGGATTAACGATTTTGGAATAATGCCAGTGGCTGAAATAATGAACGGTAATATTATTATTTTACGAGAATGCCAAAGTTTTTTGCTCTCGTTACCTAAAGCGATGTATTTTCTATTTTTTTCATCAAAACTTTTTATTATTATTATAATCTTGTCCTTTAGTATTAATCCTCTGTACCTACAGCTAAAATTAAATGTTTAATTTATTTCATATTGATATAATTTATGAAGACAACACGATCTTTTGTCGTGGGGAGTTAAGTGTTGGCTACAATCCACTAGTTTAAATAATAAAATAGCACATACGTGGTTCTTTCCAACGAAGACGCACCTTTTTCTTGCAAGAGATGTCAACACTTTGGAAACGGGCACTAAATTTTGAATTCGACCGATACAATTGAACTCGAACAGTTTAAATTTAGAACACGATTTCATCTACTCTCAAAATATTTTTATCAGATTGCTATTGTATGCAATTTGCACAAAAAAAGAAAAAATGCTTTTTTTCCAGATCGTAGGAACATTTTGAAATTGACTGATGTTCATCTTCATCAGGGAATCTTCACCAGGGAGGCGAGTCCCGTCAAACGGTGAAATCCAATCCCTCACGATAACCCATGTCATGAGTATAAAAGTTTTGTTCCAATCAGCAGGCCAAGTCAGTAAAAAAGTCGAGATCCGACAACGTATCGCCGCTCTTCTCGCCATGTTTACGCCCGTGACGACAATTCGTAGTCACTAAGAGCTGTCGAGTTCGTAAATGCACTTATTAGTATTTCTCGCCGTTGGGCTGGCTTGCGGTGCATTTTTGAATCATCATTTATGGCAATACACAATATTTTCCCCATGATTTGAATAAATGTCAAATTTGTTTACATAAATTTGTTAAATAAATATCATATGGTAATATTTTTAAGCACGAAAGCAAGTTATAATACCATCAAATTAAGTTTCTTATGTGTTTATTGAATGTTTTGAGAGTAATTTTAAAAGCTGTTTTAATTATATTTCGATCAATTTATCAAGTGTGATGACAGCAGCATGTTATTTTTTTTTACTAAAAACTACGCCGGATTTTCTTTTGTTAAGTGTTAAAATACATATGTGATAATATCGCTTACAAGAATACTTTCTCAAAATCAAAAATTATTTCAAATCTATACCTACGGAAAACATCTACGGACGCATATTTTCAATAAATATAGCCATATAAAACTTTTGTTACGCGGTAATTAGCAATAAATGAATTACGCGGAATATATAAGGGGTTTGAAGAATCTCTTAATCGGCGTCGTTTAACCCGTTTAATAATAATAATAATAAGGACAATTTATAAAGCGCCGTTTAGTGACAACCGTGGTCACCTCAAGGGCGCTTTCACTTTGCAGAAAAATAAGTTAAAATTAGTCCTATAGCTAACACATTGAAAATGGTGTAACATAGAATTATTCTCAAAATAAATGTGAAATTAGGCATTGTTCGCGTAAAAAATGACATTTAATTCAACATGGCGGCGATGTTTTTTTATAGAAATTCATGTTTTGACATTCATGTTTTTTTATAGAAATTAATCTCATCAAACTTCTTCAAGAAAAGACTAAAGCAAAAATATTTATCTGACAACACCTGATTACATCTTCCTCTCCTCTTCCTTTCCTTATCCTTTTGTTTTCCTATCATTGCTATGAATTGTTTTTTTATGCTATCTTATTTGTTTTTTTACTTTTATTCTGCTGTATTTATTTATTTTGTAATGTGATTATGTAACTGTTTGCCATAGTACACATTGTTTCGTATACTTAACAATAACTCTGGTTGGTTGGGAGAAATTGCCATTAGGCAATAAGCCCGCCAGTGTACAAATTGTATGTACAAGAAGATTCAAATAAATAAATAAATAAATATCTTAATTTGTATATCTAAAATATTCAATAATTTGTATTTAAGTCGAATATATTTTTAAAGGTTGCATATACGTGAACATTGAATTTTTTCCCTGTCGGGAGTCAAATGATATTTTATGACAAATGATCGGTTACTCATTATAAACATATAGAACTTTCAAAATAGCATTGATAAGGGATCTCAATAAGAAGGCATAATTGGTGAATGTTGCGCAACAGGTCGTAAACCTTTGCGCCACGTAAAAAAAAGTGTTTGTATTTTGGTAAGTATTCCTCAACTATACATACTATCGCCATCGACAGTTGGATTTCATGTGTTACATGCAACTAGTAAATGAAAATAAAGATAATGCAACTGTCTGAGAATAGGTACCATAAAAGATGAAATATTCTCATCAATAATCTATTATAAACCAAGTCCTCAATGTGTTTATTTTTCTATATTGCGTTAAGGACGTAAAACTTTGTGAAGAAAGCAATCAAAATAAACTTGTACACACGGTTAGGTAGCCAATGTGAAATGGTGAGGGGTGAATGTGTGTACTGACCTTTATTTACAGCTAAGGGTAGCAAAAACGATCTTCCCTACACCCAGCTTTATTGTGTCCTAACACATATGTACATAGGTACTTACATTCAATATTGAACGATTATAATTATATAAATATACAAACTATTATTTGTGTTTTGTACCTTACACTGACTGACACAAATACCCACATAAATATAGAATCATTATTTGTTTCCAACTGTCGATTTGTTCAAGAGAATTTATTAACACATCGACAAAGTTTCAAGCCAAGATACGCGAGATTTGTATGCCAGGTCTATATTTTTCACGATTATTCCAAATTTGAAGTCAAAAACACCAACTTAGAGGCTTCGCAGCATTATGTTCAATATATTTGGATTTACTCAGAATTCAGAGTAGAACATTTAGTGTGTCTGTGTGTGTGTCCGTCCTCCGATTATAAATTCTGATCCGCTGAATGCACAAAGACTAAAATTTCAGAAAATATAGATATCTTTTCAATTTATAATTATGATAAATGAACAATAGCATTATTCGATACCTGCATATAAAAGAGCAACAAGTCGAAAATAGCATTTTTTTCCTTTCATTAATAACTACCTATGTTGTTTCCTTTAAATAATTAAGAAACTTGTTTTAAGCGTTAGAATTAAAAGGGAAAAATCTTTCTTCTCCTTCTTCCCCTATTTCAAGAGATGTTTCCTTTTTTTACTTATACGAGACAATCAGTGGCGACTGGTCTATGGTATTTTTGATCATTTTTGGTAGTGCATTTTTTTCCTAAATTAATAGGTATTTAAACCATAAATATAACATAGGATATTTAAACAAATGTATTAAAGTCACAGTATTTGTTTTCAAATCATTTTTTAATTCAAAATAAAAACCGCGCCCAATATTGACGATTGGTAAAAATCAAGTTCAAACAAGGATAATTATGTACACATTTGAATTAGTGCTCTTTTATAAGCAATATTGTTATTTTACAATATTGTTTTACTGATTTATCAACAGATGTCGTGAAGACAAATGTATGGGAGTATTATTCATACAATTTTCGTCTCAATCAAGTATTAATATACCAAGTAATTAGGTCTAAAGTTGTGTGTCAATATGTGACACTCGTATTTTAGGCGCGGAATCGGCTGTGTGTCATGTATACGTGATACTCATCTCTTTCAATACGAATGGCTAATGAATTATAGAGCGAGATAGAGGTATACATACTAATTACATCTAAGATATGATAAACTCAGTGCAGCGCACGAGCCTGCACGAGTTTGCCTTATGAGTTCAGTACAAGTATCGCTATTTCATCTGCCAGGGGACTATCTCTTTCTCTTCATACATACGCTGTATTAAAAATAAATCAATTTTGGTGCGATATGTATATTGCACGCCATACATTACATAATGATAATATTTGTATTGCGGTAGATTTCATTATATGATGTGGATTGCGAGGGTATATTATATAATAATCAATTGGTTTTGAAAAATAACAGTAATAAATTAAAGCGTAATGATATATTAAAAACATATTTTAATATTAATTTTTAGAATATACCATTTAAAAATTGGTAGTGCAATTGATCCAACGCACTTCATATAGAGTCGCCGCTGGAGACAATACACGAGAAGAAGAATATATTATGTATATTTGAGAAACTGTTTAGCATCATTGCTGGACTAACTCAACCAAGATTATTATTACTTATAACATTCGCTATACAAAATTATATATTTATAATTTTGGACGAATTTGAGAGGAAAAGTTTTATTTTTATTCCAGAATTATTATTAACTTCTGGGAAACATTTCCCATACGAATAATATTTATTTGAAAAAAAAAATGTAATTGTTAAATATTTACTAAGGCGCGGGGCAAAAGTTGTAAGTTGAACCGAAAGTCAGTTGTTAGTTCCTGGTAGGGTTGATTCAATCAAAACTTTTACAAGTCTGGAAAAATTCATGGACGGACGGGAGCTCGAGCCCATGGGAACGGGCGATGGATGGAACCACTTTTATTGTTTATTTAGCAACCAATCTCACTTTTTGAAACTTTTCTGTCAGATCGCAATCGTCGATAACGTAGAAAACTGCTCATAAAAAAAAAACAAATACTTATAATGTGGTGAAGGAAGCAGGCAGAAATCAAAACCATATCCATGTTTAACCCAATCATGGATATAAGTACTCAATGAAAGTATAATTTGTGTTTATATATTCGTCATTTTTCTCATGACTGAGGATAGTGGCTGTAGTTCGTCGCCACACGTATGGTCCCGCCTCCATGCCAATCTGTTTTGGGCTGAACGCAGATCACCAGTCACCGAAGACCCCATTGTGGACTTAACCAAATAAATGAATAAAATTAATAAATAAGCATTTATTGAGACGAAAAGAAGTTTACATACAAAAACACATACATATAAAAACAAATATAGAGAAAAACAACCTTTCTGACTCAAAAGGACCATGCTCAGCTATTATGTTGCTGGAAGGCAAGCCCCCCAGCAGCTGATTTTCAGCATGATCCTATTGCTTATGTATAATATTTTATTATCTATACAAGGTCTACTTTATTTATATGCAAAATAAATACAAAAATACAAAAAAAATACAAAAAATGCTCCTAAAATACACATATATAAATATATACAAATACATAAATATACATAGACGCACATACATATATACACACATTTATTTATACACACCCACACACATAAATACACATAAATTCTTACATACTTCACACTATGATTGCGAGGCCAGAAGCATCGCTCGACAATTATCTTTAAAATAATAGAATTTTTCCGCTACTTTTAGCGGTGGGGGCAAGTCATTTCAGCATTTTGTTGCAGTGCATTTGAAACTGCCTTCAAACGCAAATCGCTCCATCTGGTCGGTGAGTGACCACGAGATCTCCGTCCGTCCTTCCACGCTGCCCATCACATCATCATGTTTAAGTGTCTATAATTTAGTACGTATTCTTCAATTATACATACTATCACCATCGACAGTTGGATCTCATGTGTTACATTTAACTAGTTTTAGGCTAATTTATGCTGAAATATAAAATTGTGTGACGAATATTCACTAGGAAAATGTTGAAAATACTTATTGTATTTTTTTTTGAGAGCACACTGTTTAAAATATTTGAGAAATTCGATTTCAAATTGGGGTGTTATATGCCCTCTTAATAATGCCGAGTTTTCTCGGCGACTACGTTCGGTCGTGATTCATCGAATCAGCGGAGATAAACGAATTATAATTAGTTTTGATTTATTGCGATATGTAAATCTTGGCTTAGAATCGAGCGACTGACGTTTAAGTGTATTGTTGTGAGTCGCTTGTTTGATACATTTGTGGGTAGATTGTAGTCTATATAAATGAAACAAAGGCGGATTAGTAAGACTATTTATAACTCAAGAACAGCTGGACCAATTGTAATGATCTCTTATTTGTTGGATTCATCTCCGTCCCGGATAACATAATAACTAGAAAAATATCGGAAAAATTAACGCAAAAAATATAAAAAAATAAAAAAACATGTAAATAAAATGTACGCCTGGTACCTATTACGCAAACAATATAACTCAAAAATATGAATCAAGAATCGAATTTAAAACTTCAAGATAGGTAGGCTACTACCTACTTAACAAATTATTGATAGATTTTGAATAGAAACTCGAGGTAGGTACCTAATAATATTGATTTAATTAGAATTATTATTTAAATAATTTGAAAATGGAATTTATTCTACGAAGAAAAATTGAAAAACAAAACTTATGGATTAAAGAAAATTTTGGGGTCTCTTTGAAATATTTGACAGTTTAAAAAATTGATAAGACTATTCAGATATCCATCAAAGCACACATACACACATAATATATACATTGCGATGAAACTTTCAGAATACAAACTCAGCATGATACTAGTTGATAATCTGCAATAAAAAAATAGCTAATCGAATATTTTTACTATTGCATATGCGCAAACATTGGATTTTTTTCCATGTCGGGAGTAAAAAGAATAAAGCGAAAAATAGAAAAAAAAAAATAATAATAAGAATGTTGTTCATAATTTCACACATAGATGGCTGTAGTAAAAATCCTTATTTCCTCAAGCGAAAAGAATTTCAGTATTGCAATATATAGAACTTTCAAAAATTGAATTGATAGGGATCTCATTAAAAAGGCATAATTGGTGAACGTTGCGCAAGCGCATAAAGTGATCACGTAAACCAGCCGATGACAGGTCGTAAGCCTTGTAGGTGCCTTGATTTCCCGGTTCTCCTACAGTAAGTATTCCAACTTCGTCTCTATTGAAATAATTAAAAATCTGTTAAAAAAAATAGCTTTAAAAAATGCGAACTCATAACTCTCCACTATATCCCTTTGGGTTAGTGAGGAGTAAAAAAGAATAACCACTGCTCTACTAAGGATTATATTATGTATTTTCTATCGTATGAAAGTCTTTTTTATACGAGTAAAGGTTTTAATCAAAATCTTGTTCGTTTTAGTCAGTACCATATTCTGGTGAATTATACTTTGTATGGGACGAAGATGCCTCTAGGCAAAAGGCTTCTTCAGCGTTAGAGCATAAAGAATCGATGGAGAATAAATCTCAAAAGAATCTTCTTCCATTGAAGATAAAAGGACACAGTTATTTGAACAGAGAAAAAAGCGTGGCTTCTTATTGAATAATACACTGAAGAAATACGTACCTATTCGTAACAGTTGTACTTTGTTAATCGCCTCGGGTGAAAGATTTTAGTGGCTTAATATTTTACTGATAAATATTTTACTTTACACATATCTCAATAGAGACGAAGTTGGAATATTACTATTGAAGTTGAATCAGTTGGCCTTTGTGGCTCAGTTGGTTAGGTATCTGACTGCTGATCCTAAGGTTCCCTGTTCGATTCCCGGTGGAGATACAGTTTTTGATTATGTTTTCAGTATGGATCTGTGAGACGTTTAATATCGTAAGTCAATTTGTTATTGGGTGCGTTTTAAATTAATATTTGACAAAGTACCTGTTAGTTGCCTGAGAAGTAATGTAAAACGAGTGGGTTGTGGCCAACGCTAAACTCCTCACTAACAAGTCATTTTATAAAGTATTCAAATTTTGTATGGAAAATTTTCAGCAATTTTATGAAATGAGTTTGTTTAATTATTTTTTTATTTAAATATTTTATTATGAAAAGTTGATATTTCTTTAATGCCATTTTATGAAAGTGATGAGCCTTTTTACCTATTTGAAAATAAAAATTTCAAATTTTAATTTTCCTGAGGTTGGGGTTACTTTGAAATATTTGACAGTTAAAAAAAATGAGAAGCACTATTCATATATCCTTCAAAATCTAATGGGGTCTAAGTGAGCATTAGATATACAAATTTGCAAAATTGGAATAGAATCGAATGAGTACTTTAGTCTATAATCGATAAAGTAAAATGAACACGCCGTACATAGCACACTGCACACAGCACATAGCACATAGCACACACACACACACACACACACACAGATACATTGTGATGAAACTTTCAGAATACAATCTCAACATGATACTAGTTGATAATCTGCAAAAAGAAATAGCCTTAAAAATTGCGAAATCATAACTCCCCACTATATCATCACCTTGTGTTAGTGAGGAGTAAAAAGCTGGTTTCCATGGTAGCGGAAGGTGCCGGGTATCATTTCTTGTGTTCATGACAAAATGTTTCTTTTAAATATAATTCCTAAATTATCCCCGAAGTTTGCGAGATTTCCTCGTTATCCGTCTGATTTGTTCGTGTAAAACTGTGATTTAGCAAAAATATTGTAAATTAATTTATTTGTTTAATTTTACAAAGGACAGCATACAATTATTAAAAGGAAATAAGCAAAAATACAAATATAACATGTACCTACCTCTTACGTACTATACCTAATTTTTATTTTATTTTACAAAGGACAGCACACAGTTTGTACATGCATACAATTATTAAAAGGAAATAAGCAAAAATACAAATAAGATATGTACCTACCTCTTACGTACTATACCTAATATTAAAAGAAAGACAATAAAAAGTGTGAATCAGTGTGGGTGCGCGCATGAGAGAGAGAGAGTAACAATATGTATGTGTGTGTGTGTGAAATGACTATGGACGTAGGACCGAAGATGTGCTGCTGCCCAAGGTCTGGAACCCCATGCCTGCCAGCTTGAAGCAGTGTGGATCCATCGAGGAATTCAAAAAGAAAGCCAAAGGTTATATATTACACAAAAATCCTCGATGGTTGATCTAAGGGGTGAGCGCGGGTTGTTCCGGACTTTGTAGGAAAAATGTAGTATGTAGGTACAATATTAGTTTTTAATTGAAATTAATATGTATATATGTGTATATTACAAAACTGTTATAAATAAGATCACAGCCAAAAATCCCCTCAAGGGATTAGGCAAAATAATATGTTTATTGTTATTATATTCTTTATTAATAAAATAAAAAAAAAAAAAAAAAAAATAGGTATCTAGAAAGAGTGTGAGTGTTTGGGTGTGTATTGTGTATATACATATTATGTATGTGAGAGTGGGTGTGTATGTGTGTGTGTATACATGATAGACGAATATATATTGACAGATTCATAAGTTGAGAGTCGAGCAAATTACGGACGGCCGCGGCGGTCGGGTGCGTTTCTACGCACTCTCGGCTACCATTGACTTTCCGCCGGATATTATGGCTGGACCGCATTAATTTTTAGTGCAATAGATGCAGTGTATTTTTGTCTACCAGTTACCTAATTTAAAAGCCAATCTATAAACCGATATACGTACAAAACCTATTTATTTACATTTCATTACTGTGTTATAATATGTGTCTAAGTGAGTGTTAAATCAGACCCGTGCATCCCTTGAAGCTTGCATCACAGTTGGTGACCACATGTCGATCATGCAGCCCGACCTACAGATACACTACGGAATGCAGGTACCTACATCCAGTGACATTCCTAGTAATGGTGCATATTTTTTTGCGACTGACCCCAGGAAAAAAAAGACGGTCAATTATTATGACAGTATAGGTGGGAACAACATGCCATATATTACGATGCCCCTTTTGAAATATTCAGTGGACAAGGAAAGATCAAACTTGGCACGAGCGGCTGGAAAGAAGGAATATGTCAAATACATACCGCAGAAGATGAACGGGTGCGTCTGTGGAATGGTTTCCTGCACATTTGCCGAACTTATATCCTGGGATGCCTCGATAACCCCCCCTAAAAGTGACATGCCCTATGTAAAAGTGACATGCCCTACGAATACCGTTTCTATCCAGATAGAAGAAACCGAAAGCTGTCTAATTTTATATAAACTTCACCTAGATTTAAGTGATTAAGCGGACTAATTTTGTATAAAATAGTGATAAAAAAACAATATGTAGTATAAGTATCAGTAGATGTAAAGTGATTATAAGTAGAGTATAAGTATATGTAGAGTATAAGTATCAGTAGAAGAGTGAAAAATTGGGACTAACATAGTGTCATAAGTTTTTGTAAGTGAGTTATTTTGTAGGTAATTGTAAGTAGTATAAGTATATAGTCAAATAGTGTGCCCAATTGTAGGTGATGTATGTAAAAGTGCGATGTATGTATAAGTAAAATAAATAAAACCTCCTGGACTCCTCCGGGAAAACATCGATGAAGCCCGCCACTCGTCATGTTACGGTCCAGGGGGTAGGCGAAAAGAGGAGAACCGAGTGTAGAGTGGGAGTCTGGAATATCAGAGGAGGGATGGACAGAAAGATGAATGAATTGTGTGATATAATGAAAGGAAAAGAAATTGACATATTGTGTGTAAGTGAGACAAAAAAGAAAGATAGAGGAATGAACGTTAGGAATGATGGAACGATAGAGCTTTGGTCAGGAGTGAAGAGAGACGAATTTGCATGTAAAGGGGTCGGTGTGATTCTAGCGAAACGTATGGGGAAATGTATGAAAGAGTACAAACTTGAAAGTTCTAGACTGATGTGGGTAAGGCTGAAGATCGGAATTACAAGCGTTTTCCTAATAGTAGGATATGCGCCTGGAAACTCCGACAGTGAAAGTGAAAAGGATGACTTTTGGAACAGTGTGACCGAAATAATAAATGAGAAAAAAGATAATGAAAGAGTGATTCTGGCTGGAGATCTAAATGGATGGGTTGGAGTCCATAGGAAAGATTATGAATCTGTCCTTGGACCCCACGGTGATAGCAGAGTGAATGACAATGGTAAGAGATTACTGGAAGTGTGCACGGAAGGGAATTTATTTGTGGCGAATTCAGTATTCAGCCACAAAAGAGTTCACCAGTATACATGGGAAAGGGGGAATGAAAGGTCGATAATAGACTATGTATGTGTTGACGCCGCACTAAGGAAAGCGACAGTGGACACTAGAGTGTACAGGGGCGCGGAGCTGGAGTCAGATCACTACTTGGTGATATCAAGAATTGTTCTGTTTACTGGCTGGCGCTCTAAAACCCACCGAAGTGAACCACCGAAGCGAACCAAAGTAGAAAGGCTGCAAGATGAGAGTGTAAGAAAACAATATACGAAAGATACGGAAAGTGAACTTCTTAGAGCAATACACAGGAGTGAAAATATCGAAGAAGCATGGACGACACTGAAAGAGACCGTATGTAAGACAGGGAAAAAGGTATGTGGTATTGCTAAAAGAGGTGGAATGAAAGGCGATGCATGGTGGAATGAGAGAGTTAAGATAGTTGTGGGTGAAAAGAAGAAAGCATGGATGGCATTAATAGCCGCGAAAGGATCGAATAATGAAGATAGAGCAAAAGAAAATTATAAAGTGTGCAAGAAGGTAGTCAAAGACACAGTAAAAAGGGAAAAAGATGGTATAAAAGAGAAAGAAAGCCTGAAAATAGCCAACGACTTTCCTGGAAACATGAAAATGTTCTGGAAAGGCGTAGCGAAAAGAAAAAATGGAACTGTGAAAGCTTCGAAAGGAATAAATGATAAAGATGGAAAAATAATTATGGACGAAGACGGCGTGAAAGAACGATGGAAGGAATATTTCAAGGAACTGTATGATAGCGGAGTAAGTGGGGACGTGAGTCAAAGAACATGGCAAGTAAGCGAAAGTGATAAGGATGAAATAACGCAAGAAGAAGTGTTTGAAGCAGTAAAACACGCAAAAGCAGGGAAAGCTGCCGGATATGACAGTGTATCAGCTGAACTTATAAAATATGGCGGCGAACAGACGTTGGAGTGGTGTCTCTCTCTTTTCAACAAATGTTGGGAAGAAGGACACACTCCCTCAGACTGGAGAAATGCAGTCGTGGTACCTTTGTATAAAGGTAAAGGATCGAAGCTCGACTGCAAAAACTATAGAGCCATAAGTTTATTAAGCGCAGTTGGTAAGATGTATGCAAGGATCCTGGATCAAAGAGTGCGAAAGACTACAGAAAGCAAGATATGGGATGTCCAAGGTGCGTTTGTGGGCGGCAGAGGATGTATAGACCAAATTTTTTCTCTGCGCACGGTCACAGAAAAGGTTCTGGATAAAAATCAGAAAATTTTCTGCGCCTTCATAGACCTAGAAAAGGCGTATGATAAAGTTGTTAGAGAAAAATTATGGGATATACTAGCAGTGTATGGAGTGAAGAGCAAACTAATACGCGCAATCGCGTCATTATATGAGAACAGCGAAGCATGTGTTCGTGTCAACGACACAGTGACAACGTGGTTCTCTATAAATAATGGCGTTAGACAAGGGTGCGTGCTATCTCCATGGCTCTTTAACTTGTACATTGATTTCTGCATAAGAGCCCTTAAGGATGAAAGCAAGGGTCTGAAATTGAGTACCGTAATGGTGCGAGATTTGATGTATGCAGACGATAAAGTTCTATTAGCAGAAAGTATGGAAGAGTTACAGTATCTTGTAAGTATGGTTTATGAAGGATGTATAGAGAACGGACTTAGGATGAATGTCAGCAAATCAAAGACAATGGTCTTTGAAAAGAGTGAAAGCAGAACAGCGTGTAAAATAAGAGTAGAGAACGAATGGCTCGAGCAAGTCGATGAATATGTATACTTGGGAAGCATATTTCAACGGAACGGACGACTCGATAAAGAGATCGAAAGAAGAGTTATGGCAGGAAACAGAGTGAATGGAGCACTAAGACCAATTATGAATGATCGCAACATATCAAAGGATGCCAAAGTTGCCATTCATAACGCCATCGTAGTGCCAACCTTGACGTATGCAAGTGAAACCTGGACTTGGCAGAAGACGCATGAAAGTAGAATAAATGCAGTTGAAATGAGATCGTTAAGAAGGATTTGTAATAGAACGATGTATGACCGGGTAAGAAATGAGGACATAAGGAAAGAATGTAAGATGAAGAAAGATGTCATTACTAGAATGAAAGTGAACACATTGAGATGGTTTGGTCACATGGGGAGAATGAATGAGGAGCGCCTGACGAAGAAAATATACAGAGCGGAAAGGAATGGAATGAGAGGTCGGGGACGCCCAAGAAAGGGGTGGCACGACCATGTGAACGAAATTTTGAAAGACGGAAATGTTAGAAGTGTGAGCAATAGACGAACATGTATGAGACGATGCATGAATGTGGACGAGGCGAGAGATGCTTGCCAGGATAGAAAGATGTGGCGTTCGGTTCTCTCTGCCTACCCCGCAAGGGACATGGCGTGATGGTATGTATGTATGTAAGTTGAGATGGAAAAGAAAATATATTGCTGAGGGTGGTTGGGAGAAATAAAATTAATGAATACTATTTGGATGTAAATGAAGTTTTGTTTTATTTCCAAATAAAAAAGAAATACATCATCCATAATTACATAACAATATACAATACAAATAAAATATACATTAAGATTAGTTACTTGGATATATTGCCTCAAAATGAGTAGCTGTTCAAGTATTTAGTCAAAAAGTAGTCCGTGCGTATTGTATGTATGTACATGTGTTGGTTGATATTAAGATATGAGTGAGATCCGTCATTTCAAAACATGAGTAAGATCCTTCTCACACTATTCTCTGCCCCTGTCCATTGTTACTGCCACTTTGTTACAAATTTGTTAATATTACTATTGTTTGGTAGGAGTAATTGAAGTAAGTCAGTGCATCTCAATAAACTTGAACGTCTTTAAAATATAGAAAAATACGTTTTGAACCAGTGTAGATATCAGTACCTAATAATGTTCAAGTACAATAGAGTGTCATTAAATTTCGTTAGAAGTACATTGACATCTATTTGTAAATGTATGGGTAACATAAAATATATTATCTAAGTAACGACAAAATAGGAGTTTAAAAATGCCACAGTGAAAACACGGCAAATTATAGCATATTAAATTGCAGTAGAGGCATACTTAAAATACACATAGCATAGTTAAATTACAGTTATAAAAGTACCTACACATAAAATAAAACTAGTGGGTTGTGGCCAACGCTTAACTCCTCACTAACAAGTCACTCCACAAAGTATTCAAATTTCTTCTTCTTCTTTTCCCTCGCCTTATTCCCATTATTTGGAGTCGGCAAAGTATTCAAATTTCTTCTTCTTCTTCTTATTTTCCGTCGCCTTATTCCCATTATTTGGAGTCGGCAAAGTATTCAAATTTCTTCTTCTTCTTCTTCTTTTCCCTCGCCTTATTCCCATTATTTGGAGTCGGCAAAGTATTCAAATTTCTTCTTCTTCTTCTTCTTTTCCCTCGCCTTATTCCCATTATTTGGAGTCGGCAAAGTATTCAAATTTCTTCTTCTTCTTCTTCTTTTCCCTCGCCTTATTCCCATTATTTGGAGTCGGCAAAGTATTCAAATTTCTTCTTCTTCTTCTTCTTTTCCCTCGCCTTATTCCCATTATTTGGAGTCGGCAAAGTATTCAAATTTCTTCTTCTTCTTATTATTTTCCGTCGCCTTATTCCCATTATTTGGGGTCGGCAAAGCATTCAAATTTATTGAAAGTAAAATTATTCGCCTTCTGTACCTATAGAGTTCTCTCAGGACAGTTTCAAACATTGAAAAAAAAAATGTAAATTTGAGACGAAATTATAACTCCTCTGACCTCCGCACGAACAATTATCCAATTGTCGATTTGTTCAAGAGAACATTGTTCTTTTAACATATCGACAATGTTTCAAACCAGGATACGCGAGATTGTATGCAGAGTCTATATTTTTCACGGTTTTTGTAACTTTAAAGTCAAAAAACACCAACTTAGAGGCTTCGCAGCATATATGTTCTGTATATGGATTTAATCTTGAAAGAAAGATCCTCCGTCGAATCTGTGGACCGGTAAAAGAGGGAGACCAATGGCGTATTCGTACAAATGACGAGCTGTACGAAATATACCAGGCCCCAAGCATCTCAACACATTTAAAATTGCTTAGGTTGAGATAGGCTGGACGGTGACAGGAAAATTATTCGAAAAACAATTATTCGAATGCTCAATTTTACGAAAATCAATTTTACGAATGGCAATTATTCGAATCACATTTTTTCGAAAAACAATTTTCCGAACACACAATTATCAGAATTTACAATTGTTTGAATTTTTATGACGTCATGTTGGTAGTATTGTGAGAGGAATAAACCATAGATTTTTATTATAATATACTAGATGTCGTAGTTAAAAATATTGCATGAATGGAAGTGAGACATTTTTCCGGGAGATTTTTGACGTTTTAGTACATCATTTTTCCATAGAGAATAACGACTAATGTGAATTGTTTTCGGATTTATTTGTCGTAAAAAACACTTTGTTAATTTAGATTTAGAAAAAAGTTATTTAGGATGTGTTGAAATGTAAGGAAAACTGAAATATGTTGCCAACCAAAACGTAAAACGCGCGATAGTTTATGACTCACTTTTTGCACGGAGTACCTACTACGTCTACATAGTATATTATGCATAATAAAAATCTATGGAATAAAAAACATGACGACGCACCGCGCTGTCGGATATCCTAGGATGTACACCGATTTTTTAAACCTAACCTACAAAACTTAGGTAAAAATAGGTTGGTTAGGTTTGTTTGTAATAATAAATGCGACTGGCGTGAGCCAGATGCATTATATATTAAAAAAAGTAACTATTATACTAAAATATAATAACTAAATTGGTGTAGCGCCATCGGAGAGAGAGATATGGATTTACTCAGAATTCGGAGTAGAACATTTCGTGTGTCTGTGTGTCCCCCCCCTTTCATAGTTATAGGCCTACGAAACTTTAATACTCAGAATTTTGAATTTTTGTTTCAGTCAGGGTTTATCAACTAATTAGTACTTTATTTTTCCATATATCTCAGAAAGCTTAAGGCTTAGGTTGCGGCTCTAAGGGCCTAGGCAGTAAAGGGTGGTAGGGGGGGGGGGGGGGGTGGGCGGCCGACGCTGTTGTGTCTCCTTCAATTCTGTACTTAGAGAAGAGCAGGACGAACGACTTTAGTCTTGCTCGGCAGTGACTCGTCAACTGTGGCGATCGAATGTTGTGTGAGGTTCGGGCACACCGCCGGCGTAGACGTCGGGTCAGACATCCTGTGTTGACAATGTGACGTCAAATCTGACAGGTGATGATTGCGTTGGATGCCCCCGGTGTTAGCCCGCGGAACCTTCGGACGCCAACACGAGTACCGAGGGGTACGGGGACAAGTCCCTCCGACTCGAACGGTGTGCCTAGGGGCTTGCCCCTGCGACCGATCTCGAGCGGAGGCCCCGACGTATGAGGTTGAACTCTCGGGGGTACTGGTTAAACCCGCTGGATAGGAGATATTGTGTTGTCCGATGTTGCGGCTGCGTCGGGGATGAACAGGACCATAGTGTCCTATAGCGTCCTCCGGCGTGGAAGTGGATCGCGAACTCCATCCATATCTCAGAAACCATAAAATCTAGAACGCTGAAAATTCACAGAAAAATACAAAATGTCAAATTTGAGTTTCTCAGACATTTTTTATTAAGAAAAATATTTTTTTATGGTAAATTTATGTGCTTGACTGCCTATATTTCCAAAGTTTTAAAAATATCGAAAAAAGCCGAAAGACTCCAACTAGATATTTAATTATCTATAAAAATATTAACATTGTAGTAGTACCTGCATCTTATTTTTTTCACAATTTTTATAAAAATTGAATTTAGTGACGACATCGCTTCATACAATTTATATGGCAGTCGCTTATACACAATATCTAAGAAGACTTAATAGTTCGACACTTCATCTCCAAACATGCACACATACCATCATGCTGTTTTCATATTCTGGGTAGAAAAAAGGACTGACCTCCATACTGCCTTATCTTGACATACATACCTACATGTGTTGTATAGAAAACAAAATATCTTAAAATATTCAATAATTGGATTTATGGATTTATAGTTTGGTACTTATTCTTCAACTATACATACTTACTATCGCTATCGACATTTGGATCTCATGTGTTACATGCAACTAGTTATGATAAGTATGCCTACCTCAAAAAATAATTTTATTACTCACGACGGCCATTATGAAACACCTATCTACTACATAAAATCTTATCTCACAGGTTTTTTGTCACACGTTTAGTTTGGCATATTTGGCATATGAAAAAACATATTTTGTACAACAACTGCATTCGAGACCATGCGACTATTGAAACACATAAGCGTACATATTTAAAAGTTTATTTCAAAATACGTTTGATATATTTTTTAATGTATCTTTGGGCAATATTGTTGAAACCATATTCAGAATAAATTGAACGCGTTGTTCCATGTCATAATTTGTGTTAAAATTCAATTCAACTTCGTCATAATGATTTTAGGAAGGATTAGCCGGACACATTTTCGAATACTCAATATTTTTGTGTTATTTGTGATAATCGTGTTGTTGTTAAGACAACACACAACTATTATTAAAGTAGTTCACTCACCATTCCCTGGCAATTTGGATGTACTTTACAAGAATAATCAAGACACACGACACGACAGAATAGTAAAAGAATATTTGGACAGCAGAAAGGTAAGATGATTCCTAACATTCTCTATCAAACTTTCGACGATGTGGCAACCTTGCAAAAAAAATGCTATTAGCTTCACGCGAGACGTTACATGGATCTCGACTTCTAAGTTGAACGGGTGTGCTCGCCAGCAATTCGAAACAAAACTCTAAATACGAGCCGAAAATCCCTTTGAAAATGGACAATGAGATTTCTCCGAAACGTTGGGTGAACATCAGTTTTTTCTCAGAAAATAATATTTTGATATATAAAAATCTTGTGTCACTATGTACGTATACGCTTATCTCCGAATACATCCAACTGATTTCAATGAAGTTTTGTAAATGTGTATGGATGGTTTCGGTTTAAAAGAAATTTTGTGTGGCTACTGCTTTTCCTGCACCTTTGGTTGCGTCATCGAGTATTTTCCGTCTACACTCTTTTTTTTAGTTTTCGACTAGATAGGTGGCGCTGCTATCGAGATCTTAACAAAATATATTTTTTTCAACGAAATTCTTCACATTGAAAACGTTTGACAGCGAAAAATGTACTAAAAGAAACATTGCTAAATTGAAAAAATAAGATTATAAAGAACGTCAAATTGTCAGATCTGCATCTGTGGTCCACAAGTGGCTCTCCGTCAGTTTGGTCTTGCTGACATTCATATTTAAACCGAAACATTTATCAGTGGTGTTGATTTTTTAAGGAGGAGATCAGATATTTAAGAGAGTGACTGCTGCCAACGTACCTATTTTTTCAATTTGAATTTGCATCATTACTACAAAACGAATCATTTTGAAAAAAATAACCTAGTTAGTTTGGATATTAATAAAGAAAAATATACCTTAACTTTTTGATTATGTTCTATACATATTCTTGTAGGAAAATAATAAGCATACCCTGATTTTTGACATTTACTTTTAATTTCTAAAAAAATATAATTTATAGAGCATTACATTTTTTTTATAAATCAAAGAAGAACAAAATACCTGGAAAAATATGATGTGACGTTGCATTCATGCATCTGGTTAAGTAAATAAACAAAAAAAAACTTTTATTTCACAATGGCGCTGAATGGAAAATGAATGTTTTTTTATGTTTATTTACTAAACCTGAAGCATTAATGCAACGTCACATCATATTTTTCTAGGTATTTTTGTCCTCTTTAATTTAAAAAAAAAAGTTGAACTACGCCTTATATTTTATCAAAAAAATGAGATAAACGTTTCAAATGGGGGTATGCCATTATTTTTCTACAAGAATTTATACAGAATATTATCAAAAAGTAAAGATATATTTCTCTTTATTAATACCCAAACTATCTAAATTATTTTCTTCAAAACGATTTCATAAGAAATAATGATGGTATATAAAATAGGTACGTTGGCAGCAGCCCCCCTTTAATAGTGTGGGTGACAATACGCATCCCTGCCGGACTCCCCGCTGAATGGGAATACACTGAGAAGTGACTCCGTTTCCAAGTCGGATAGTACAGGTGTTTAATATTTCAAATGTTCTTGTCATTTACGCCACATCTTTGAAGCATTTTAGTTAATTATGTGTGTTAAATCTGTCAAAAGCTTTCTTCGTCAATAAAACAGGCATATATTATGTCTTTACTTTGGTCATAATATTTCTCTAGTAATATATTTATTTTTGTCAGTGCTTCACGGGTTCCAAAGTCATTCCTAAGCCCAAACTGTGTGCCATCCAGGTCACGTTCATATTTGAGTCTTATCCTTGTATGTAAGTATAATCTTCAGAAATAACTTTTGAGTGTGGCTTATAAGACGATAGTCATTTTTCATGTGTTGATTTTTAGGCATAGTAAAAATTTATGTCAGCCAGTCTTGGGAGGTAATCTCTGTATCGTGAATCTTATTAAACAAATAAAGAAAACAGTGTTATCTTCGTTTTATCAATTTTATAACCTCCATAAGAATTTCATCAGGTCCATAGCCTTTACTAGTATAGAAGCATATTTCCGTATATCCTTTCCTTGGCATTGTCCCCTCACCGATGTGATTGAGAATTGTCACTTGGAAAGTTTGTCGCAATAATTTTGGGTGACAATAAGTGACAATTGAAAATAGTTCAGTACGAGTTTGAAGATCACTGCGTGTGGATGTTTCAACCAGTACACAGGAGAGAAACAATTATAGTGAACCAGCAAAATACGAAGCATCGGTGAGATCGTTTATATTATACAGTCCACTACCCAACAATATTAATTCCCATCACCTGATGTTTTCTACAACAAACAATAATTGAGATTTCGATAGGTATTGCTGAACCCACATTGTGTTCTGACATATCCATTATCCATATCAGAGCGAGAGTCTTGAAATAGGCTTATTATTTATTACTACCAAGTTCTCAAATTTGTAAGGCATGCAGGTTTGGGCTTTTTATAAAGACCGGCTAGTTCTTTTAACTTTCTTTGCATAATAATAGCATCATGAGTATAATCATATTATTGTCCTTACTCCTCACATTGTAATCTAAGCCAATCCTGTTTTACTTTCTTGATCTCGCGTCTTATTACCTATCCTTTGAAGGTTTATATATTTGTCATTATCGCGGTTGTTTGTACCAGCTATTATTTTACGTTGTTCCATCAGACTCAAAATGTGTTCCGTCATCCATAGTTTTTTAGGAATCTGTTTTTCAGATTTCAAATGTTTGGTACATGTATCTATCCTGTATAGTATTAAAAAAAATCCTATCGTTGTTCTACGGTATTAATACTACTATAGCCCATTTGTTTTTATTTAATGAACTCCACAATAAAGTCAAATGGAGATAGATAACAACAATGAAATTCCTTTTCTCGATGTTATTATAACGGCACAATACTGTCCGCAAAGGGTGGAATTGACGACGACATTGCGCACCGTTCAAAGCTTGGCTGGATGAAATAGAGGTCTGTCTCTGGTGTATTGTGTGACAAGAAAATGACAGTAAAAATAAAGGGTCAGGTGTATAAAACAGTGTTCAGACCAACGATGATCTACTCATCTGAATGCTGGGCATTGACAATCATGTCCAGACTCTTCAATCAATCATGTCCAGACTCTTCAATCAATCATGTCCAGACTCTTCAATCAACCATGTCCAGACTCTTCACACCAACAGTTGGGCCGGTGGTGTTACGAGGTTGGACAGGGTGAAGAACGTCCATATCCGTGGCAGTTTCAAAGTCGCGCCAATCGGGGCCTAGAAGACCAGGTAGACCATTGACCACTTGGATGTCCACAATAACCAGAGATCTCAAGGAGGCAAGGCTTCGTTCGGAGGACGCGGAGAACAGAAGGACTTGGAGGATGAAGACTAGGAGAGCCGACCCCAAGTAAATGGGACGAAGGCTAGGGCAAAGAAGAAGAAGATGTTATTGTTATGAAAAAAGACGATGAAAATCTCGGTCATACGGTGTACATAAAATCAACACATACCAACATAATATCTCCACGCAGCGTCAAACCATCATCCAGCGTAAATCGCCTCTGTAGCAAATACTTTGGTAACCTGTTCATTAAGGATAGCCGATTACGATAACGTTAAAAATGAATTAGATTGTCTCAAAAACGCGCTTCGGTGAAACAGTTTTTAAAATTCCATCTTAAATAATTGAAAATCATACAAATATAAACATTATGAATAATATTAAACACTACATCAACTCTAGTAAAGCCGCTCGCTACTGCATTTTATCATACATACAGGACATGTCAGACAAAATCAGTCGCTTACTAAATAAACATGTAATATTCACATCATTTTTAGAACGGACAATCGAATCTCATCTTTTTTAAGAAGCCTCACACAAAACACCTTTCGAGTTACATGAAATATACAAAATTCCATGCGGTGATTGCACGAAAAGCGTCATTGCCAGAACAAATAGCGGCGCGTCTCTGAACATCGCGTGGACATTAATAGATTTTGATGACTCAAAAACAGTCGCCAGACAAATAACGAAACTTTCAGAGTATACAGAGAAGCAATTGAAAAATACAGAAGAAACAGACGTACAGCGTTTGAAAAATAATAAGAATATAATCAACTCGTCAACAGACAATAAAAACAATATAAACAGTTTAGTAGGTACAGACAACGAATGATTATAGAACGCACGGAGAGGGGCAGATTTTTTTACTTCAGGAATGGGTTTGGGATCTAAAGCAGCTAAATATCTCAAAAGTACCCGACCCAGAGAGATGAGCTGAAGGAAGCAGGGACACGGAAAGCCTTAAAATATTTTTTTTATTATGATTTTTCGCTTATTACTCGAAAACTATAAAAATAGTAATAGTAAAAACTTCCTTATTTTCGAATATTTTTATTATTGCATATGCGCAAACATTGGATTTTTTTCCCTGTCGGGAGTCAAAGATATTTTTTAACAGATTTTTAATTATCTCAATAGAGACGAAGTTGTAATATTTATTGTAGGAGAACCGGGAAATCAAGGCACCTACAGGGCTTACGACCTGTCATCGGCTGGTTTACGTGATCACTTTATGCGCTTGCGCAACGTTCACCAATTATGCCTTTTTAATGAGATCCCTATCAATTCAATTTTGAAAGTTCTATATATTGTAATACTGAAATTCTTTTCGCTTGAAAATAAGGAATTTTTACTACAGCCATCTATGGGTGAAATTATGAACAACAATCTTATTATTTTTTTTTTTATTTATTTTGTTGGAACGCCATCTATTGAGAGAATTGATTTTTGTAAATAATGAAAGCTACAATTCTTATATCTGAGGTGACAATGCATTTTTCGCCAATGCATTACAATATATAGAACTTTCAAAATTGAATTGATAGGGATCTCATTAAAAAGGCATAATTGGTGAACGTTGCGCAAACCAGCCATATCACGTATCAACCAGATCACGTAAACCAGCCGATGACAGGTCGTAAGCCCTGTAGGTGCCTTGATTTCCCGGTTCTCCTACAATAAATATTCCAACTTCGTTTCTATTGAGATAATTAAAAATCTGTTAAAAAATTCCTTATTTTCCGCAATTTGCGAGTTACCAGTGTAACTATTCAGTGTTTCAGCCCAGAGGAGCAATATTTGCATTTAAATGAATTTAAATAAATTTATCCTCTGCTGGGGGTCAAACCAAGGACGATTTTATGAATATGTAAAAAATAATTCTATTATATGATTTACCTTTGCTTACTTTTTCAGATTTTTAAGCTGTCTAATTTGGGAGAAGTACTTTATCTGAATAAAAACACTCCACCACTAAAAAACAAAACTTTCAAGATTTTACTATGGAAAATTGGAAAATTTATGGAAGAACGATACATAAACTTTTTTCAAAATAAAAGGTAAATTTCTGGTTAAAGAGGTAAAATAAAATAATAATAATCCTATTATCAAATATCGTATTTTTAACTTTGAGGTACATTTTAACAAAAATTAACTAAATTTTTAATAATAATCCAGCTGACGATTTGTACAAGAGAATTTATTTCTCTTAATGAATTGACAGTACCTACTAACCTTAACTTTAGTCCCGTGTGAGAGAATTAATGAAGTAGTGGACTTTTCGCGTGTATTTCCAACTTTGAAGTAAAAAAAAAAACAACTTAGAGGCTTCACAGCATATCTAACAGAAAAATATCCTGTAGTGTGTGAGAAAACTAAGTAGATATTTGAAACAAAAAACTCACGTCATCTTTAGTTAATCTTGTGCTTACGGTCGGGCACACAGCAGATTTTAGCTTTACGACGAAATATCACATAATTACATATATGTTAGTCACATTCTTTATAATGATAATAATAAAAACTTAACTAAAGCTATTAATACTTGGGCAATACCGATTTTGACATATTCTTTTGGAATTATTAAATGGTCAAAAACAGATTTAGATAGTTTAGAAAGAACAATTAGAACGCGTTTAACTAAATTTCGTTGTCATCATCTTAATTCCGCTGCTTAGGAATTTAGGAGGTAGGGGTATAATAAAAATAACATCGATACATAATAATCAAATTGAATCGCTTAAAACTTTCTTTCACAAGAAATCTGATAGTTCTTTAATGCATAAAAATATTTGTGAGGCGGACAAAAATTTAACAACATTAAATTTAAATTACGAGAATGCCTGTTAGAGGTTATTGCATTTTTCAATCTTTCTGGCATTGTTTAAAGTAAATAATGTTTTATTAGTATCATCCATTGCGCCTTTACATGTACATGTGGAGGTATTACCGGCTTTTAATTATTCAATTAGTTTTTCATAATTGTTGAAATGATCTTGTGATTCGCCTTTCGCTGTAGAGTTATCTTCATATTTTGATCAAGTCACTTATGCGTTGTTAAACATCTGACAATTTTTTAATCATTCCCCTAGCACTCCTTTTGCGCCAGTTCTAAAAATTCTGACCCAGATTGTACGATCATGCTTTGTGTTTTCCATATTTTTCAAAAAAAATATTTTAAATCATGACCTTGTGAAGCTTTGAATTTGTCGTACATATGTCATTTGTAAAACGTCTCATCATTTTTCTTTTATCAATAATAAGCCTATTGTGAATTTAAAACTTGATAAATTATCGGCCGTTACCAATAGAAATTATATCGAAGATGTCTCCAAGGAAGTCCCGGAGGGTCGTAGAGCAAGGGGGAGACCAGCAAAAAGATGGAGTGACAGCTGGACATCCAGATCACAAGAGGCATTCTCCGACTGAAAAAAACAGGCCTTCGGCCTAAAACCAGAGAAAGAAGATGTTACCATGTTTTATTATGTCTTACCGAAAGAGACAGAAGTAGACTTGAGGCTTTCGAGATGTGGTGTTATAGAAGAATACTGGGAATTTCCTGGAGGGACCACATCACGAATGCCGAGGTTCTCAACAGAGTTGAAGAAGGCAGACAACTACTCAATACCATCTCCGAGAGACGTGCTCGCTGGATTGGTCACATCTTGCGCCACGAGTGTCTCCTACATGACCTAATGGAGGGAATGGTTGAGGGGACAAATCACAGGGGGCGCCCCCGACGGGAATATTTGGCCCAGGTGTGCGAGGACATGAACTGCGCCACATATGTTGAGCTGAAAAGGGCTGCACAGGATAGAGAGAAGTGGAAAGCGAGATGTAGACTTCTTCTGCAAACCAATCCATAGGATTGAGACTTTTGATGATGATTATGTAGTCACTTTTAATTTAGTTTAGTGTTCAGTTAGAGCAAAAACTTAGGCGATTTTCAGAAAACATGTACAATAAAAGGTCTGAAATAAACTACATAAATTTCACTCAAATAATCTTTAATTTCAATAGGTGACTAGCCCCTATAACTACATAGAATAGATAAAGGTAATGATAAAAGACGCATGTGCAGGTACACAAGACACCTTTATTCAGAACAATAAAATATATATGGCGCATATGACGCGCAGGTGTACCTGACACAGCACATGTGTGCATGCACAAATCGACAAATCAAAAACAATTACTAAAGAATAATAATTGTCCCAATCTTATTCATAATATACATGAATGACATATTAAGAAGGACGAGAGATAAGGAAATCATAATAAGTTATGCTGATGATACCTCTATTATTGTAATTGGTGATACATGGGATGATACTTTCAACAGGGTAGAAAAATGTATTGCTGACATAAAAAGGTTGCTGGACGATCATTTACTTACTCTGAACTCTAAAAAAACTAAATTCTTGGCTTTTACAATAAGAACAATGGAGAACTCCAATATACTAAATTATATAAAAATTCATAAATGTACCTTGGAAGAAAAAAAACTTGCAATTGCGAAATGATTGAGAAAGCAAATGAAATTAAGTATCTAGGAGTAATTATTGATGAAAATCTAAGATGGGAACCTCACATTGAATATATAGATAATAAAATAAGAAAACTTATATATATTTTTAGAAATTTAAGAAATTATTTGAATGTCCCATATTTAAAAATGGTTTATTATGCACTATGTCAGAGCAACATTAGTTATGCAATATCTTCATGGGGTGGCGCAGCAGTTACCTTACTAGACTCTTTAATAAAAGCTCAAAAGTGCATAATCAGAGTTATCAATAAGAAGCCATTCAGGTATAGCTCTGAAAACCTTTTTAAATCTATCAAAGTACTGGATATACGGCAACTTTATACAAGATCAATTTTATATTTATTTTTTAAAAACAATTCAAATTTCACAAAGGTTTATGCAAGGGACACTAGGAGTAAAACTTCGGGTAGCTATCGAGTTCCGAAAATGAATACTAAATTTGGACAAATATTTTTTTATTATATTGCTCCACGTATATTTAACAAACTGCCATCGTCACTTAAAGTGTTAAAAACATTCAAAATGTCAAGAACAAAGTGGCTACTCTAAGTAGGTAGACTCCAAAATGAAAAGAATGTTTCAACAATAATAATTTGGTCGAATATTTTTATTATTGCATATGCGCAAACATTGGATTTTTTTTCCCTGTCGGGAGTCAAAGATATTTTTTTGACAGATTTTTAATTATCTCAATAGAGACGAAGTTGGAATATTTATTGTAGGAGAACCGGGAAATCAAGGCACCTACAGGGCTTACGACCTGTCATCGGCTGGTTTACGTGATCACTTTATGCGCTTGCGCAACGTTCACCAATTATGCCTTTTTAATGAGATCCCTATCAATTCAATTTTGAAACTTCTATATATTGTAATACTGAAATTCTTTTCGCTTGAAAATAAGGAATTTTTACTACAGCCATCTATGGGTGAAATTATGAACAACAATCTTATTATTTTTTATTTATTTTGTTGTAACGCCATCTATTGAGAGAATTGGTTTTTTGTAAATAATGAAAGCTACAATTCTTATATCTGAGGTGACAATGCATTTTTCGCATAGAAGTCACCCCTGAATTGCGCCAGACTTATAAGGTCATTTTTGTCTTATTTACCTACTTGTACCAATGTGTAAGTAATCGAATATTTTTATTATTGCATATGCGCAAACATTGGATTTTTTTCCCTGTCGGGAGTCAAAGATATTTTTTTGACAGATTTTTAATTATCTCAATAGAGACGAAGTTGGAATATTTATTGTAGGAGAACCGGGAAATCAACGCACCTACAGGGCTTACGACCTGTCATCGGCTGGTTTACGTGATCACTTTATGCGCTTGCGCAACGTTCACCAATTATGCCTTTTTAATGAGATCCCTATCAATTCAATTTTGAAACTTCTATATATTGTAATACTGAAATTCTTTTCGCTTGAAAATAAGGAATTTTTACTACAGCCATCTATGGGTGAAATTATGAACAACAATCTTATTATTTTTTATTTATTTTGTTGTAACGCCATCTATTGAGAGAATTGGTTTTTTGTAAATAATGAAAGCTACAATTCTTATATCTGAGGTGACAATGCATTTTTCGCATAGAAGTCACCCCTGAATTGCGCCAGACTTATAAGGTCATTTTTGTCTTATTTACCTACTTGTACCAATGTGTAAGTAATCGAATATTTTTATTATTGCATATGCGCAAACATTGGATTTTTTTCCCTGTCGGGAGTCAAAGATATTTTTTTGACAGATTTATAATAATTTGATTTCTTTCAGTTTCTTACACTTAATGTATTTTTTGGCTGTCATCTTTTTTTTGTGAACTTTTTACCGTGTAGGTTGATATGTAAATAATATTTTTTTTATTGTTAAGGTTGATTTATGTTTATTTTTTATTGTTTATATTTTTTCTATACCTAATATGTATGTGTTATTTTTTTTGTATTGTAAAATGTACGAAATTTACAAACTTAACTGATAATTGCTTCGGAACAGACTCTGTCTAGTGAAGCAGTTATCTTTAATATATTTTGTTTTATAATATTGTGCTACTAAATAAATAAATAATAAATAAATTATCCTTAGGTTCTAAACTATTTTGTTTTAAAGGCACGATCCGTTCGAAATATGTTCAGCCAAGAACTGTAACCTCACTTACGAGGATAGTGCAATGCAAGACGCTGATGCTGTCGTCATATTTTTGCATCGTCTGAAGGAGAATGGTTACGACATCCCCATTCTAAACACCACCAGACCTCCTGGACAACGCTGGGTTTTTGTATCTGATGAAAGTCCTCACCATACTTTCTATTTTCAAGATGAAAAGGTTTGGCCTTCATATGCCGGAATCTTCAATTGGTCTATGATGTACAGGTATTTATCATTTTGTAAATTATATATTATTTATTTATAAGGATTTTACAAGAATAAAAAAATATAGTGGTAACGCAGCATGATTTAAAATGTGTCAATTCAGGAGATATCGTAGTGAAACAGGGTCAGCGCTCGGGTAGATATTATAATTGTCGATGCTTGCAACATGGTGAGACGAGTAATAATGGGGTTGTCGCATTTTATATTATTTTCGAATAGCGATAACAAGCAAGAGATTACATGGGGAAATAAAATAAATCATGCTATTTCATTTTGTAAAATCTAATCTCCTGAGATTTTTTAAAGTTTAAAAATAATTATACTATGAAAAATATAAATAACAAAAAAAAATCGCTTTGACTATAGTACTTGTTTAACAAGGACGTGTTCATTTAAAAAAATAGAGTTCAATTTGTGAGCTTGACTTGATAGGGCCCAAATTATAGAATAATTCTCAAGACCGTTCTCGATCATGCTCGAAAATCCGTATTAAAAGTAAAATATGTACGCCGTCTCATTCGAGAAAGCGTACTCGAAAAAAATGTGAATGCAGCTCTATAAATAAATACTTTTTCTCACGAATGGCAATAATTTCAGCGTTGTTATGTTGGTAGCAATGAGTTGGAATAGCTATTTATAGATATTTTGACAATTCGTTGTCTTGGCAATCTTCGAAAGTGTAGAGAAATTTATGCGTCATATAATATTATGATACGTGATTAAATAGTGAAAATGTCGACCATTTTATTCGGAAGAAGAAAATAAATACTTCTTCTTTTATCTGTCATATAGCATATTACGGGAATGTGTGTACCTACAGTCAATAGTTCCAGGAAAAACAGCCAATTCAAAATATGATACAACATGCATAGAATAACAACATGATATTTACTGGATGTACCTACCGGAAATTTGATGAAATCTTACAAAATTTAATTCACATAGTTTATGAATGATTGTATATAAATTACCCCAAGAAGGTTCTAAATAAGATTCTCGATCTATTTTAGTATCGCTAACAATGTAAATGTAAAAATAGTAATCAATGCGAAATTCGTCCGTGTCTATATGCGTCTCTTTTTCGTGTAAAGCGCTGTCTCCTTTTCTCTCGTTGAGACCGTTCTCAAGACAGCGGGATAGCTGTCTCGAAACAATTTCAACTCTTCTATACATTTCGAGACCGGTCTTGAGATCAAGCTCAGTGACTTTTGTTTCTTTAATACCATTTTGGTTGATAACGTGTTCTCAAGACCAGTCTCAAGCTGGAGAACGAATCTATAATTCGGGCCCTGCCGCGCTGTCTCCGGAAGGGAAATAGCTCGTAAATGTATTTCGAGTAGCTTCTCAAGGTGAAGTGCTAGAGAAATAATATTTTATTTGATAAATGGGGTCACCAGATTGAACAGTCAGTCAAGCAAAGCTTCATTTTGCTTGACTGACCATTCAATCTACCCTTACAGGTATACAAAATAATGTATATTACAAAGGTTTTCAACTGTTTAATGATTTGCCAGAATGTGTGAAGAAAGCATCTAGTCTTGTCGCTTTTTGTCGCCTAGGAGCTGTAGGAAAATTTCTTTTAGGGAACGTAGAAAGATGTATTTGTAATTGTTTAACAAGAAAATATTCATTAAAAAAAATATGGTATGGTAAAATAAAACCAAAGTTTTCAGTTCTACTAATTTTTAGAACTGAAAACTTTGGTTTTATTTTACCATACCAAATTTATTTATAATTTGAAATGGACTTCTACCAAGAATTGTCCGTAGAAAAGTAAAAAAAAAAATATGTAAACTTATTTTTCAACTTGTTAGTATGCTTTTTGGTTATACTAGATGTAAGGAAATGGATTTTTTTACATCTAAATAAAATATAGGCACATACATTCATAATGCCGAAATCGGAAGTTCCTATTAAGGAACGTTCTTGTTAATACCAAATAAGTCACGAATTAGTTTAATTCTCTATTCTAAACCACATTTTAGTCGGTCGACTGTCAAAACGTTCCTTATTTTAGTTCACATATAATTGTAATAAGAGTACTAGTTATTTTCACAGCAGTCCGGGATATTTTAATTAAGTTGAAAACATCAAATGTGCACAGAAAATAAAGGGTTAGTTACTCGTGTTGCGTTATGTTGATAATAAAAACCAAAGAATATTTGTGCAGATCAATTGAAATGTTTGACGACATCACGGCGACATGACACAAATAAACATGGCCGCACAGTACGCATGCGTAGTCTGAGTCATAGACAATTTGAGTTCAAATTTTTATCTACGTGCACTAATTTTGTAGATTTTAGTTTAAGGAACAATGTCAGCTACAGAATACGAGATTAAGTTCAAATAACCTTAATTCTAGAATTTTGCAACGTTCCTATTTCAGTTCAAAAAGCCATTTTTGACTCATATTACTAACCTATATTTCACTATTTTTTCTTCACGAAATGTCTAGACACGCCGGTCGATGGAACGACAGCGCTTCCGAAACATGTCACGAAATGAATCGTAAAAAATAGTGGTACATAGCTAGTAATATTAGTCAAAAAAGCGTTATACCTACATGTTTAAATATTAAATAAAAAGTAAATATTTCCAAATAATAGCTGATTCGGCTTCTATTATGATCAATTGTCTTCGCAGGGTGATCATTTAGCATATCAGATATTTGTGAACTTATAAATTGGTTCAGTTTTGATGTTTGTTAATTTTTATTTATTGAAAGTTGTTTTTCATTTCGTGCTTGACAAATTTTAAAATTTTGAATGGTCACAATAGCGTTTGTTTTATAGATCAGAATCGGATGTGCCCGTCCCTTGCGGAAGAACAGTTCCATTGAACGAGGAATTGAAAGTTTTAGACGAAGCAGACTTCAATGCCAAGTTCCACGCTCTAGTACCTAATGCCAATATTAAACGAAGAGATGTTTTAGTATCTATAATGATCTCTAATTGTCAAACTCCAAACCACCGTATGGACTATGTGAAAGATCTCCAAAAACACATCAAAATCGATATATATGGAGCATGTGGAAAAGAATTAGTAAATGAGTTAGTAGTATTACATCTTTATCTATATTATGTAGTTTTATAAAACAAATTAATTGTTAAGTTACCTGTGCTTGGGGTCACTCTATTTGAGAGGCAAACAAATCTGATTGTTTGGAAGTAATTACCTAATGGCAATAAGTCCGTCAATTTCAGACTATAATGTTCCTTCACAGCATACTAAATGGAAACATAGAATGCCATGAAATTCTTACCAATATTAAATTTAATACATCTACTCGCCGGACAAGACATACGTCACTTTTCTTTTCCAATATCTGTAAAACAAATGCTTCCAAAAACGCTCCGATTAACAGAATGATAAACTTATTCAACTTTTATGAAAAAAATGCCGACTTAGGCATATTTTTTGATTCACATATGACATTCAAAAACAAACTTACATCTAACATCGTGACATTATAACAATAAACAACTTACTAGGTAGGTACTGATTAATTTTATTTTTTCCAACCACCCTCAGCAATATATTTTCTTTTTCTTCTCGACTTATGAATTCGTCAATATACGTTCGTCTATCATGTACACACACATGCACACCCACTCTCACACACATATACACATACACACACTCTTTCTAGTTAATTCTTTTACACAAAGATACTTATTTTTACTCTTCTCTCATGCGCGCACCCACACTAACTCACACTTATTGGCTTATATTGATATTAGATATAGTACGTAAAAAGTACATCTTATATTTGTATTTATATTTATTTACTTTTAATATTTGTATGCATGTATTGTTTGCTGTCCTTAGTAAGAACAAAATAAAAAAATAAATAAAAATATTATGTACCATAAGATAAGTAAATAAAAAAAAGAGAAGCACTGATCAGATATCTTTCAAAATCTAACGGTGTCTGAGCGAGTATTAGATATACAAATTTGCAAAAAAATGAAAAGAATCGATTGAGTACTATAGTAGAATAAACATGCCATACATAGTACATAGCATAGTATACAACACACACAGAGTTACATTGTGATGAAACATTCAGAATACAATCATCTCAGCATGATACTAGTTGATAATCTTCAATAAAAATAATAACCTTAAAAATTGCGAATTCATAAATCCCCACATAATAATCTAGTGTAACATAATGGCGAATATTGTCGAGGTATTGCTTGATTTGATAATTTAATTTTTAGGTGTCCTTGGGTAAGTTATGGCACCGACTGTAATAAGCTGAATGGATATATTTTCCATTTGTCGTTTTTAAACTCCAATTGCAAAGAATACGTCGACGAAAAAACTTTCTTGCACGGCTACAAGAAAGGAAGCATTCCCATTCTAATGGGATCAAAAAAGGAACAATTGAACTTGATTTTACCTCCAGACTCTTACATCCACACCGCAGACTTCGATTCCCCGAAAGAATTGGCAAAAGAAATTCTGCGCATCAACGCTACCTTAGAACATAATTACCTCAAGTACCACGAATGGAGGAGACACTTTCAAATTACCAACGAACATGGTTATTTGGGAGAAAGATCGTATCATTATTGCAGACTCTGCGAAGCTCTCAACTATAATGACGAGAAGCCTAAAGTGTATGACAAAGAAAGTTTGGCCCATTTTTTGGAAATTGAAAGAAACTGTTTTGAGTACAAGTGGAAAAATTAAAAAATGAAACGAAGCGATTTATTATTCTTAGTTTATAAGTTATAATACCAATAAAAAAATATCTATATTAAAAAATATATTTTATATTTTGTACAATGATGTTCCTATTTGGAAATTTACTGCCTCGCTAGATGATTCTGTTCCGAGGCAGCACTTTATATTCTCCACATGATTTCACAATTTTTTACAACAAAAATGCATTCAAGGATTGTCAAAATTCAAAGAAAATAATCTATGGTGTGCCATATCAATGTGAAATAAATTTAATATTTGTATGAAAAATGTATTTATTTTATTTTATTACCTACAAGTTGCATGTAACACATGAGATCTAACTGTCGATAGCGATAGTATGTATAGTTGAAGAATAAGAATCAAACTATAAACCCATAAATCCAAATTATTGAAAATTTTAACACATGTTGGTATGTATGTCAAGATAGGACAGTATGGAGGTCAGTCCTGTTTTCCTACCCGAAATATGAAAACAGCATGATGGCTCTGTATGTATGTTTGGAGATTAAGTACCTATCAAACTATTAAGTCTTCTTATATATGTATACACAATAGGCGACTGCCATACAAATTGTATGAAGCGATGTCGTCACTAAATTCAATTTTTATAAAAATTAAGCAAGCAAATGTTGCTAGTACCTACTGTTATATGGAGTGGAAGGTGGGACTCTCCAATTCTCAACAATAAATTAATAAAATTGAAGGTTCATGGGTCGATAGAATCTCCAATCAAAGAGCTCTAAATATGATGAAGAAAAAGATAGAAAGTTGCTGACCACCGCCAAGAGACGCAAAACCGCATATTTTGGACACAAATTATTTGGTGTTAAATATACAACTATGTAGTAGTGGGGGAAAGATAAAGGGAAGACGGAGTATGGGGCGTAAAGAAGTATCGTGGCTTGAAAATCTCAGGCTGTGGTTTGGACTCTGCATGCAGGGTCACTTATTAGGTTGGCGCAGGATTGCAGGATGAGATTGGTGTGATGGTCACCAAACCTCCATTAGAAGCGGCACAGGAAGAAGAAGAAGTATATGATCTAACAATAAAAAAATGCAACTATATTTAAAAAAATGTGATTGTGTTATTGAAATAGTTCTAGGCTATATTAACATTATGGGCGGAGCCAGCTAGTGTACATCAAAAGCAGAATGTAAAAGTCTGGACTTGTCGATTGATTGCAAATCAATAAGATTTTGTTAGATGTGTAAGAAATAGGGTTGGGCAAGACTAGTTTTGGTCACAATTTTTTTTATTTATCTACGGTTACAAACAGTCACAATTACAAAATACATTATATGTAAAATGTTACACAAGTGTTATTTATATTTTTTTGTAATTAAGGTACTCGTGTGATTATTTAAGGTGATCATCATCTGTGGACAAACGTAATCGGTCTGCTTTTTTTGTTTATTTTAAAGTGTATTTTATTTTTGGATATTTTAAAAGACTGTATTATTTGCCTTCTTCTCCCTTGCTTTATACCAACTCTTTGTCTGTGTCGAATGTTGGGGTCAGCTCTCCTCATCCTTAAATTGTAGATCCTTCTACCCTGTATTACCTACATATGTCACCAAGGGTATGTCTATGCAATTGGTTTCGTCTTTGCACAATCCAGGAATTTTTTGGTCTTCCTCTGGATTTAAGTCTAGGAAGATCCATGGAGATTGCTTGGTTTACCATGTGATCTCGCGGCCAGCGTTCAACGTGCCTTTTCCAATTCCTTAACCATCTCAATTATTTTTCCTCTATCTTACCTAAGACTGTATTTATTTTATCATATTTTTATTGATAAACATTTTAACATCTCAATAAAGACGTAGTTAAGATATTATAGAAGAACCAGAATCTCAAGGTCACGACCTGTCATCGGCTGGTTTACGTGATCATGTTATGCGCTTGCGCAACCTTCAGCAATTATGCCTTCTTATTGAGTTTCCTTATCAATGTATGTAATTTTGGAAAGTTCTATATATTTGAATAGTGTGTAACAATTCACCTGAAAATAAGGAATTATAACTATACTATTGCCATCTATGAAGTACGAAAAAACCTTTTTTTTTGCAACGCCATCTACTGAGAAATTAGTTTATTTGTAAACAATGAAAGCAACAGTCCTTATAAATATCCCAACTTCGTCTCTATTGAAACTTTAAAAAGTTTGTCGATAAAAATATCATTTGACTCCGGACAGGGAAAAAAATTTAGTATATGCAATTAAAAAAATATTCGATTTTTAATTTTATTTATAATAAGCGCTAAAAAGGATCACGTTCTTGGTGCCTGATTTCCTAGTTCTCCTGTAACATATATTTCAATTTCGTATCTATTTTCATTTAAATTTCGCCAAAACAATGACCATATTTTATTGAGTAAATTTTGGTTTCCACATCCCTATTTCAGCTGATGACACCGTAGATGTCGTTCTAGTTATCTCTCAGGGTTATAGAACTATGGGTAAGAGGGGATAGGATTAGAAAGGACTGTGTCCATAACCAATGGGATAAAATTGGGTTTGTTATACCCATCAAAAGTTTTATATCACCCTCTGACTGCCATTCCTACTGCGCACTAAAATTTTATTGCACGCTCCAACCAAACATCTTGCATTCGGTTAGAAAAGACTTAAATAATCACGCTACCACACACACACACGAAAACATACGTTTCGATAGTCGGGTGAGCTGTAAAAATAAATAAACACTTCCTTGCAATCGCGTAAGTGGCGAGCTAATTGCACAATGGCAATTCAAACCCAGGGAAGCAATATTTGCGTGAGTAATTAATCGATCGAACCCAGGATGCCTGCACAGAAACTAAATGTGCTACCGCAGTCGGCAAATATACTGCACTTACTGATTTCCTTGACCTTGAGGCACAGAAAGTGTGAGGCGTTTTGTGGGGTTGTCGTCGTTCATTCGGATTATGTGACCAGCCCATCTTAAGCGCCCTATCTTGATGGAATTAATCACATCGGGCTCTTCATAGGTCTCATATAGCTCCCTGTTGTATCGACGACGCCAACCATTATTCTCTTTTATTGGCCCGTTCTCAAAAGCCGCTATGGATCCTTCTGTTTGTTTAGTCATCACCCAGGTTTCGGAAGCATACGTGAGGACCGGCTTGATGAGTGTTTTATACAGAATGATCTTTGTATTTCTCCTAACCAGTTTTGACCTAACCTGCTTTTGTAGGGCGTAGAAGCATCTATTAGAAGCCATGATTCTTCTTCTAACTTCTTCTCGTGTATCATTGTCGCTGGTCACTGTGGAACCGAGGTATGTGAACTCTTTTATCACTTTAAAATTGTAGTTTCCGACTGTGAATATCTGGGGAGCTGAGTTATGAGCTTTAGAAGCGATCATTAGTTTAGTTTTATCACCAGTTATTGGGTCTATTATACTCTTCCGAAGAAGCCACAACGTAGCGTCGGGGAGGGCTTGCAATATAGCTTGAAATGTTTACAAGAAGACTACGGACGGTGATTTTAAATTCGATACAGCGAGACAAGTGTATCAAAATAAGCAAGTTATAGGTAGGTATTATTGTGTAAGAACCATTTATATCGGTTCCCAATAGATATGTCGATTTGTTCAAGAGGATTAATTCATTAATTAATTAATTCAAAGTATCAAGCCAAGATACGCGAGATTTGTATGCCAGATCTATATTTTTCGTGTTTTTTTTAAACATTGAAGCAAAAAAAAACACCAACTAAGAGGCTTCGCAGCATATATGTTTGATTTTAGAGACTGGTCTGTAATTCGTAATGTCATGCTTACCCGCGACTTACCTATGTATTCGAGTTTTACGACTTGTTCTATTGACTAGGGTAAACTCCCTCAATCAGTGACCTCCTACAAAGTATCGACAACGGCAAAGAAAACTCTTCACCATACTGCTTGATAAACCCAGGTGGAATTCCATCCGGTCCAGCTTCTCTACCCGCATCAAGATCCTTGATGCATTAAAGAATCAAGGCAGGTGTATACTGAACACTACGCATATCCAAACCTGACTCAGCTTTTTTGAATGTAGAATGTATTTAATTTATTTGTTAATGTTTAGTGTACATTTTTTATTCTTTCTCTGTATTGTTTAAAGGGTTTTCGTTTTTATCAAGTCTCTTTTTGTACGTTTTTTTATTACATATACCAAATATTACATTATTTTATATAAGTAACATAAATAATAAATTGGGTTGGTTTGGACTACCTCACTAGGTCAGGTAGAGTAGTTACATAATATTAATTACTAAATCATTGTAAGCTGTTATAATATAGAATGATTGTGTAGCCCATGGTCCACTTATTGAGTCCTATGTTAGTAGTTTTGTCGTGTATGTTGTTATAAATTGAGAATTTGCTGACAATTGTTGATCCTTTTGTTATATAACCATGTTTGTATTGTATGTTTAAGTCTTGTATTTTCTATTAAATGTATGTTCTTTTTATCTTTTGCAACTAAATTGTATGTAAAAAAATATGGTTTATGTAGCATTGCAATAAATATAAATCTGCAATCGATATTCTATATAACGAAAACTTTTTAATGTTGTGTGAACTTATATGTGGGTACATTTTAACTGTTTATTTTATTTTATTATTGTTATTTTTTCTGTTTTATTTCACTCTAATTTATTTTTCCTCTTGTTATAACTTATATTTTTTTATAAAATATCTTATTTGTTGACCATTAATAGAAACTTTGCTAGTTTATTTGATTATTTTTTGTACTATTACGATGTATTTACAAAACTGTATGTTTCCTTGAAAAATAATGAAATGAAAATAAAATTGCATTTGTATTTGTTTATTTCAAAGAGCTTATATACTAAAGTATATTATAAGGTCTTTGGTTTATTTATTGTTACTTCCTCTATCAATGTAGTTTATTTTTTAACAGATTTTTAATTATCTCAATAGAGACGAAGTTGGAATATTTAATTGTAGGAGAACAGGGAAATCAAGGCACCTACAGGGCTTACGACCTGTCATCGGCTGCTTTATTATGCCTTTTTAATGAGATCCCTATCAATTCAATTTTTGAAAGTTCTATATATTGTAATACTGAAATTCTTTTCGCTTGAAAATAAGGAATTTTTACTACAGCCATCTATGTGTGAAATTATGAACAACAATCTTATTATTTTTTATTTATTTTGTTGTAACGCCATCTATTGAGAGAATTGTTTTTTTGTAAATAATGAAAGCTACAATTCTTATATCTGAGGTGACAATGCATTTTTCGCATAGAAGTCACCCCTGAATTGCGCCAGACTTATAAGGTCATTTTTGTCTTATTTACCTACTTGTACCAATGTGTAAGTCATCGAATATTTTTATTGTTGCATATGCGCAAACATTGGATTTTTTCCCTGTCGGGAGTCAAAGTCAATATAGTTTAGTTTATTTTATTTGTTAATACTTTTTGTACCAAGCGTTTAAATTGTAATATATCACGAGTAAATTCATAATTGGAATATATTTATCTTGTAAACAATGTTATGAAATATATTCTGTGAATTTACCAACAAATAAAAATAAACAATAATAAAAATCTTCACTTGTATTATTATTGACTGTTTTATTTTATTTTTAAAAATTAAAATTATAAGCATAGATACAGGCAAGAATGCCAAAATATTTCGATGCATAATAGTTGAAGTTCATTAAAATCATTATTTTATTTTATTGAAATAAAAATAAAAAAAATATTATGATTTTAAATCCATAATAGGGTTTTCTATCAATTGCTGGGACCCATATAACGAGGGTTCCGAATAGATAGCAAAAGGGAATATATGGTGATACTTTTATATTCGAACCCAAACAGAAGGTCTAAATCGTTAACGAAACCAAAACCGATTCGTACCCTATCTTTTTTGTGGTGTATTTTGAATCAAGAAGTTCCTAATACTCGGGTTACACTAGATACTGAAGCGCGATTCTCGTTTAAATCGTTAACTGTTATTATGGATAGGAAATTATGGCTACTAGCGTTTGCGAAAGAATGCTATGTCAATAAATGCGATTCTTGTTCTCGCGTAAGTGATAGGTGTCCATACAGAATGATGTAAGGATTCTATGGATAGTACCTATCCATATTTTTACCAGTAAATGCATGTGATAAAGGATTTATTTTAAATGAATATTAGGTATTTGAAGACATTGAATGTATTATAATTGGTTTTACATTCTTTCTATTCATCTTAATTTATTAGGTACTTAGGGTCGTATTACGCATGTTATATAAGAAAACGGTAAGATAATCTTTCCCTGTCCAAATTCTCAAGTCGTATACAGTAGTTATTCTGTAATACCAAATAACTTCTGTAATACGACTTGAGAATTTGGACAGGGAAAGATTATCTTACCGTTTTCTTATATAACATGCGTAATACGACCCTTAGCCTTTATACAAATAATTGTTTTTGCATTTTTATTATTATTGTTCATTTGTACAGTGATTTTTCCTTTATTTATCATTAGGTGCATTGTTATTTTTTATTACGTGATTTACAACCAGTGATATTGGTTACAGCTCCCTTCAAAATACGAGTTTACTCTAGCATGTTATTGAATATTATAGTGTATAAATCATTTTTATATTTGAAATTATGAACGTGTGTAAATGATTGAAATAATATTGAAATGTCAGTGAGGTGACAGATCGATGTTATGGATAGCGCTAAGCGTTAGTGACACCTCTAATGCGAGCGCTACGGTATGGATACTTGCGAGGGATAGTAACCCTTTTACTATCACTACAAATTGAAATGAGAATCGCGTTTTATATAATTTTAAGGATTTTAAGGATCTTATGGATTTTAAGGCGTTATGGATAGCTAAAAAGAACGAGTATTGCGGCTCTGGATGCTAGACTCTAGACGCGGACTCTGGTCACTACAAGAGTTGGCAATTTGGGAACATAAATATTTGTCTTTTTGTAAAAATTATATAAGAGTAAAAATTACGACATAGATCAAGAATTGAAAAGTAAGAAAAGCAGTTGGACTCTACTGAACTGTACAAACTAAATTTAAAATAAAATAAAGTAAATAGAATTAAAAAAATTGATCGTGGAAACAGTTGCGATCTCTGGAAAAAGGATTCACTTGACAATCTGGACAAAACATATAAGTCAAGTGCTTACATCTTTGAAATCTATACTTTGATCAATTTTTTCAAGAATTTTTCATAATTGGAATATAAATGAGTGTCCAATACACTTGACACCGTTAATATTCTAGCTGTATACATGTCATGTTAGTGTTGACACAAAAATCTATACATTGATCAATTTTTTCCAAGATTTTTCATAATTGGAATATAAAAGAGTGTCCAATACACTTGACACCGTTAATATTCTAGCTGTATACATGTCATATAATGTAAGTGTTGACACAAAAATCTATACATTGATCAATTTTTTCAAGAATTTTTCATAATTGGAATATAAAAGAGTGTCCAATACACTTAGGTGCATGTTAAATAATAATTGGACAATGTAGTTACCCGACAAGCAATATTAAAAATATTTATATTTAATAATGCACGCAACTTTTAGTTTTTAAGTCCCAAATATTTTAGTGACATATTGATTTTTTCCCTCCAGGGGGGCAAGTCTGGTCCGACCGGCGAAAACAAAACCCTCACGATTACCTATATCATGGATATAATTATTATGTGGAGTTCTATGACATCTAAAGATATTATAGAACTCCATATAATAATTATATCCATGATATGGGTAATCATGAGAATTATGATTTCGCCGGTTGGACCAGACTTGTCCCCTAAATGTCCGTAATGTAAAAAGTAAATGCACTTTCTCTAAAGGACTGAAAACAGATTTGTTTCGTAGAGCAACATAATACCAATATATCATCCCCCTTGGAATGATCCTGAATCATTAATCGGCGCTATAAAAAATATTATTATAACAATTTTATTTCTTAAACCTTGAAAGTTATGTTTTGAAATTTTATTAGCAAATGAAATAAAATTACAAAGATTCAAAGACCTACATTAGATTTACTTTTATTTGAATTTTTTGTGATGTTTTAGAAAAACTAACAAATTAAGTCGAGAGATAAGAATTGTTTTGAATTGTAATAAAATAACAAAGATACATGAAGTGTTAAATGATTTAAATATATTGTAATATATAAATCTATTTAAATAAATAAATAAAACCTAACAGGCATCAATTTTATTATAGATTTCTGAAATAAAAAAGAGACCACGGGGGCATGTAAAAGGGGATTCACGGGCAAGGCCTTGATGGTCTACTGGTATATTTTATTTTTTGTTTTCATCTGCTCAAAAAGTTAAGTCATCACGTGTAGGTAGGTACATAAGTAATATAGAGAAGAAGGGATTCTGTGGAAGATAAGATCAAATCTGATAAAAACTCTGATCGTCAATTTTGTCGCGAAAAATGGTTCTCTCAGTTTTCATTTACCCTAACTTCATTCTTCTTACCCACAAATGCAGTTCACAAATCGTGACAAATATTCGACGCTTAAATCTATTTTTGATTTAAAAAAAAAAAAAAATTAATAACAAAATCCAATAGAGTAGGTACAAAAGCACATTGGCGGACAGAACAAACACAAATACTTAGTATTCAACAATAACCACTCAAACTATTCATAATTGTAACTATGCCGTATTGTGCTTGCGATGTTCTTTAAGAAACACATAAAAATATTTGATTTGATTTGGGACGCATGTGATTCATATTAACTACACCAACATGGTTAACTAGTCTCTTTCTATGGTTCTGAAATAAAAATCGCGTCAGAGATTGGATTTATGAGAGGTACTATGGCGGACATTAAGACCTGGTATGTATTTTGTGTGAGTCCATATGTTTGTTGAGGTTAATGATTGTGAGTGCACAATTTTGAGATTGTGTGCCTATTAAACGTGGAACGGGAGCAATCACCTGCGGGCCTATTCCGGTTCTTTTATCGCGGCAATATACACAAGTTTTTACGTTACATGTGTTTCTTATAGTAGATCGTTAATCTGTTTTCCGCGGACACTAGCTAGCGTAAACTCCCGCGCATTATGTCGAGAAAACCTCCGTTCGCCGTTCGTAACGCGGTATTCTGATTGGAGCGAAATACGTATGACATTCGACAGGTGAATTTATTCGCAATGTTTTATGCGGCATATCGAGGTGGTGTAAAGTTTTGTGTAAAGACATAAAGTGACGCGTGCACATATTCGTTCGTTTCACAGATTAGAGTTATGATTAGCGGAAATATTCTAAATATTCTAAAGGAGGCGTCTAGTGTTGTCATTGTAAATATGGTGAGATTAGAAATAAATAATAATAAAATAAATAAATTTGTAAAATACGACAATTTCAAAAACATGTAAAATATAAAGACATGTTAATAAAATCCATCTAGTCGACAAGCAACCAAATTATTACGTTGAATTATTTAGTCAAAAACAAATTATTACCAATTTGTGTTTCTTGGTTGTCAGCATTTCAGCGTTCATTGTGAGATTTTTATAAGTAAGAAAATGTGTATATGTACCAACCTACTTCTTCTTCTTCCAATTCCCCGAGGTAAGTCGTCTATTCTCTTCTTACCTTAATCCTGGTTTAATCCCGCATTATGGAATTAGGCTGCCCCCTGGTTCTGATCCTATAATCTCTCCATTATCCCGGATAGAAATAAATCGAATATCTCCTCCTCGGTCACCCCATTAACTACATACCACCACAAACTCTTTTACTTGACCTAATATTATTGTGATATTTGTGAGCGTACTCAAATCTTACAACTTTCAGAGTGAGCATATCTTGTCGGTCGGAAGAAACATACAAATGAATTCATCCACAGAATGACCAGAAAATATAACGACTATGTTATATGTAACATCCCATGCCTATGTTGGTTAACGAAGTGGTTACCAGTTGCTATATTATATCAAAGTGATTTGATATACTTTCTATTATGATTACAAGGACAGTGGTTTTGATAGAAAAGAATGAATGATTTTTAACTTACGAGTATATTGATCACAATTAATATAAATTATAAATAATTATATAGTGTCTGCAATGAAACTCAAAATAGAAAATTACAGATCATTCATAATATGGGAATGAGGACAATTTTAAAATGCAATAGATATAATAGAAGAATAAACCTAATGTTAAATAAACTAAAATTAATGACAGTAAAGCAATACATTATATATAACACAACAACTTTGATTTAAAAACTAAAAAATAATATTTTTTAACAGATTTTTAATTATCTCAATAGAGACGAAGTTGGAATATTTACTGTATGAGAACCGGGAAATCAAGGCACCTACAGGGCTTACGACCTGTCATCGGCTGGTTTACGTGATCACTTTATGCGCTTGCGCAATTATGCCTTATGTTCAATTATGTTTAATTATGTTCACCAATTATGCCTTTTTTAAATGAGATCTCTATCAATTCAATTTTTGAAAGTTCTATATATATTAAGGAAAATAAGGATTTTTACTACAGCCATCTATGTGTAAAATTATGAACAACATTCTTATTATTTTTTTATTTTTTTTTGTTGTAACGCCATCTATTGAGAGAATTGTTTTTTTTTGTAAATAATGAGAGCAACAATTCTTATACCTGAGGTGACAATGTATTTTTTGCATAGAAGTCACCCCTGAATTGCAGGTCGTAAGCCCTGTAGGTGCCTTGATTTCCCGGTTCTCATACAGTAAATATTCCAACTTCGTCTCTATTGAGATAATTAAAAACCTTTTAAAAAATATCTTTGACTCCCGACAGGGAAAAATTCCAATGTTTGCGCATATGCAATAATAAAAATATTCGATTAAAAAATAATATGCTTCCAAAATATATGTAAAAAAAAATATTATTCAATGTCCAATGTTCACGCTTACCCTACGAGAGGATGTCAGGTTTTAGACTTCCAAAAACTAGATTAACATGTACACAAAATTGTTAAACCAAAAATCTTCTCACCTTTCGTAGGCTAGGTGCTGAATACATAGTTAAAATCTATCAATGTTTTTCCACAGTTTTACATAATTTTTTTACATAATTAATTGTCATACTTATTTGTTCCCAAAATAATTATTTTTATACTTTTTTGTTTAAATTAGATGTATTAGTTTTTACGTCTAAATAAAGTTTACTTTTCCTAATTATGAAAGTCTCAGAGCTTTAACTGTTCGGGAAGTAAGTTAGTGTATTGCAAAATTCCAGTACACACACAGACAAGTAGTGAGGTTAAGGAAATGGGTGTAAAAAGAACTTACATCTTGTGAGTTAAACGTCATTATTTACACATTTTAAGGGTCTATAGTACGTTTAATAGTAATTTTTGAAAATATTAACCCCAGTACCCTCAAACGATATGTCTTTGAAATAAAAAAAAAACATTTTTTTTTTAATTTTGTCAATACTGACGGTGTTGAATATGTAGACTTCCATAAAAATGGGTAAATTTTGCCTCACCTTTTTTATTGCGGGTTTTTCGAAAAGTGGACAAGGTATACAGACCAAAACTAACCCACAATAAAAACGTCCGATCTTCACCCTTTCGGTAAAGACTTTATAATATTTTTAAACCGCTGTACTGTAGGTTTTTACTTTACCTAAAAACACCTGCATCGATGTAATTACCAACACAAACTATAATACAACTGTTTTGAACAATTCATAATTGCAAAAATGTACCGAATTTTAGTAGGTATATAAGAAAAAGCAGAGTTTCTATGTTTACCAGTTGATAAGGGCCTAATAAGATGAAACGGTCGTCCTGGATTCAGGAAAAAATATATATGTAGACCAAATCATTTGTTTGATATAAAATACCCATTATTAAAAAAAAAACATTTTATTTTACATCTTTATTTCGAGAGTTTCTTGAAATTTGAATTTGTTTTATACTTTTCTTGTTAAATTATATAAAATAAAACCTTTAATTTTTTTTATTGTAAGTAACTAAAAATTTCAATTCCTATGAAGTAGATTTTTACTTCAATCTAAAGGGAATATGAAAATCTACCGGCTGAGTTTTTTAACGCATAAATATTATAATCAATTAAAAAAAAAGCCTCTAAATTTTACCTTTTCTTATTGTTTATCATAGATTGGTGATATACAATATTTTTTCGTGTTTTATACATTAGAAGGTAATTTAGTGTGCATATTTGTGTACATCCGTATGCTCAAGATATACAAGGACCTTCATTTATGTTTTGATAAACTAAAAAAGGCAAGACTTATTGAAGAATGATTTGAATAGATAGGTAAAGTTATTGTATAAGATAATGTAGGAGGGTAAAAAGATGATTTCAAGGATACCTTTTGGATCGATGAACCGTAGACTTGTTAATGAGCCAGCTGAAAGATGTCCTTTCGATCAATCCTCGTAGTGTACCTACCATCCTTAATGAAACATCCTCTACATAGTTTTCCAGTTCAACATTGAGACATCTTAATAAAATAAATATATTTATAAATATTTTTTTTCAAGATCTTTTTTGCGTCTGCTAACTATAAGCAGATTAATGAGTCATATGACGATTATTTACGATAGCTAAAAAACGATAATAATAAAAAAGAGTGGAAGCACTATTCAAAGCGGGTACATTGCAGCATAATTATTTAACATACAAAATATCATCTTACAAAAGTTCAGCAATTTGGTTCACCACCCATTCTGAATGTTGTCCTTTTAGGAGAGACGAGACTAGTGTGTGCGCATACACGCATGTGTTGTAACTGCTTTTTATACGAATATGCACACCGCACACCTGTCGCTGGGTATCCATTTTTTCATAAGAAAAATGAAGATGATGTATATGTCAATGTTAAACAAGTAAAATACACCTTCATAAGTTCCCTAAAATAAGCATAAATGCTTGTGCTTGTGACGAAATCATTCTAGGCAGGATATCTATTTATTTATTTATTTACTTATTTACTTTTTTATTTATTTATTAATTTAATTTATTTTAATATTGCTTCTCGGGCAACTAACAGATACTATGTCAAATATTAATTTAACACGCACCCAATAACAATTTGCCACATTCTGGAGACTTACGATATTTATCGTCTCACAGATCCAGACTGAAAACACAAGTAAAAACTGTGTCTCCACCGGAAATCGAACCCGGGACCTTTGGATCAGCAGTCAGATACCCAACCAACTAAGCCACGAAGGCCAATTAATAAATTATTTAAATTTTTTACTCATTGATTTATTTATTTATTTATAATAAATAATGAACATTTACTTGCACCCTGCGCAAGTGGCGAGTTTATTGTCATATGGCAATTTTTTCCAACTCACCAGTGTTTCCAGCCCAGAGAAGCAATATTTGCGTGAGAAATAACTTAAATAAATATTCATTTATTTATTTATTCATGTATTCGTTTATTTATATATTTATTTGTTTGTTTATTTGTTTTTTTTATTTATTTATTTATATATTAATTTATTTATTTACTTATTTATATATTTATTTATTTATTTATTTATTTATTTATGTATTTATTTATTTATTTATTTATTTATTTATTTATGTATTTATTTATTTATTTATTTATTTATTTATTTATTTATTTATTTATTTATTTATTTATTTATTTATTTATTTATTTATTTATTTATTTATTTATTTATTTATTTATTTAACAGCGTTAGCATTTCACAAAAAAAATCATGGTTATACAGTGCATATACGGCCTAAGACTACTTAACTATTAACATTTTTTTTTACTGTATGTGATAATGTTGAACTGAGTTGGATGACTAGGAACGCAGTTTAATCATACTAGAAATAGCGATGTAATGGGCTGGAGATTGGCATAAAAAGAGGGTCTAAAGAGTGATAAATCAATGTGGCAGAGACTTGATGACCTGGAGTACTCTTCAAATGATGATGATGATGACGACGATGATACGGAGGAGGGTGAGTGTCTATGGTGGATGGATCATGGGTGAATTATGTCATTTTTTGTTAGCTTTCCACCCTTTTCCGATCAGGTTTATTTATAAGAAAAAAATCAAAGCTAATTAAAACGACCTCCATTAGATGGGTCGATGGCAGAGCGATTAGCGCGATGGGCTAGTAATCCAGTGGTCGCGAGTTCGAATCCTGCCTCGACTGATTTCGTTCACCTTTGGCACAAGCGAAGTAGGAAGATATATAATATGTACTTGTTTAACATGGAAAGATTCATTAAAAAAAAACTGGTCAACAATTTGCATTGAATTCTGATGAACATTTAAATTGTTTCAAAGTGAAATTTCAAATCATATTTATAAAAATAAAAACACACTTTCAACACTCAACGGGTTTTAACTATATAAGCCTAAGCGCTACAATATTCATACTTTATAATCTTCTGTAGGTATATATTATGCCCCTGAGGATGGCAGATGTGCCTAATGAAAGAACTTAGGCTATCTAAATTTATAACTACATAGGAATATTTTTTATTTTTATGAATAATAGTCAAAGGCAAATTGATTGTTTTATTTTATGGTTATTTATTGTTTAAATAGACAGGTAAAATAACTTTTTTACTAATATTCATAATATAATATGTGTTCGCTATAATTATGTTATAGTGAACGATATGATCATACATATATGCACATGGATAGGTAGGTATTTGTAATGACATTTCAATATTTTGAGATTTAATATTGTTGCATTTTATCCTACCTACTCCCTTTCATACCCACATATTTGCCTGCAAAATTCAGTCATCATCAAGACCACACCGTGTGACCTTTATGTTTCGGCCTCGCATCAAACTCAGTGAAAATATCAAATCAATTCATCCAAATCAATCATCACCATTCAATTGTATTAATTTAGTGTCTTAATATTGTGTGAAGTGCGCATCAGGAGACATTGCTGGGAAAATTCTGAACCGCCAGGAAAGGTAGGCAAATATTCCTTCTTTTCCTTCCTCCTGTCACTGGGTAAAACCAGTGGCACACACAATATGTGTACCTAATATAATATGCCGGTGAAACATGGACGTGACAAAAGACGCATGAAAGTAGAATAAATGCTATGGAAATGAGATCACTAAGAAGAGTAAGAACGATAAATGATAGAATAAAAAATGAGGACATAATGAGGGAATGCAAGATGAAGAAGAGTATTGTAAGTAAAAAAAAAGTGAATTCCTTGAGGTGGTTTGGACATATTGAAAGAATGAATGATGAACGACTGACCAAAAAAATATACATGTGTGTAAGAGATGGAGTGAATAGCAGTGGCCGCCCCAGAAAGGGATGGCATGACCATGTGAATGATATTTTGAATGAAGGAAATATAAGAAGCTTGAATAATCGACGAGCATGTATGAGACGATGCATGGAGGTTAAGTAAGCTAGAAATGTGTGCAAAAATAGAGGAGTATGGCGCTCGGTTCTCTCTGCTTACCACGTAAGGGATATGGCGTGATGGTATGTATTTATGTATGTAATATGGTTCCAATTAAATCTGCAAATAAAAGCATTATTATGTTAACAAAAGAAAGTGGTTTTGAGGAAGGGAGCTGGATAGACAAGTAGGAAAAAATGATCTCAAAATTGAGCATTTAAATCTGTTAAAGGAGTAATTGAAGAGGTCTATTTGTTCAAAGAACGCGTTGTAGTTAGGTACTACAAGTTCTGTATAATATATGTAGGTGTTCTGAGCATAATTTGTACTATGGTTGGGTGACCTAAATCTATGTGATTTTCTTGCAAGATATTTGGTTCGTGAAAGTATGCATAGTTTGGATAGTAACTCACTAGAATCAGTTATACATTTCACCAACTTGTTTAAGTAAGTCACGCCAGTCACACTTCGACTGGCTTCTAAGGAATTTTTATAATAATTTTATTAAGAGAAATAAATATCCGTAGAATTACTATAAGTCAATTACTATTATTACGTAGAATTACTATAAGTCGTAGAATTACTAGAGAATGGATTAGGAAGAACACAGGAGTAGCGGATGTGGCCAAAAGAATAGCGGAGTTAAAGTGGAGTTGGGCGGGTCATATATCTCGGATGTCAGATGGACGATGGACAAAAATTGTGATGGACTGGAGGCCAAGAACGGGAAACAGAAGCGTGGGAAGGCCCCAGACCAGATGGTCCGAGGACACCAAAAAAGTGGCAGGTCCTGAATGGCGAAGGATGGCACTGGATAGAGACCAGTGGAAGTCCAAGCGGGAGGCCTTTGTCCAATACTGGACTCAAGAAGAGGCTGAGTAACAGTAACAGTAACTATAAGTCAATCTAAAAGCTGTATCGATCGCTTATATATATACATACATACATACCATCACGCCGTGCCCCTCACGGGGTAGGCAGAGAGAACCGAACGCCACATTTTTCTATCTTGACACACATTCATTTTGTATCTTGACACACATTCATTTATTTATTTTATTCATCACCTCATCAACATAAATACATCGTCTTATACATGTTCGTTTGTTTTTCACGCTTCATAAATTGCTGTCTTTCAGAATATCGTTTAGATGGTTGTACCATCTTTTTCTTGGATGACCCTGACCTCTTATTCCATTCCTGTCAGCTTTGTAACATATATTATTAACATATATTATTCTTTTATATTTTCTTCGTCAGGCGTTCTTTCGTTCGTTCTCCCCAAGTGGCCAAACCATCTCAATGTGTTAACTTTCATTTTCTTAATTACATCTTTCTTCATCTTACATTCTTTCCTGGTGTCTTCATTTCGAACTCTGTCATACATCGTTCTGTTACAAATTCTTCTAAGCGATCTCATTTCAACTGCATTTATTCTGCTTTCGTGCGACTTCTGCCATGTCCAGGTCTCACTTGCATACGTCAGGGTTGGCACTACGATTGCATTATGAATGGCAACTTTGGCATCTTTTGATATGTTGCGATCATTCATAACTTTTATCAAATGTACAAAGCTTATATCAAATGTACAAACAGTGATGTTTTTTAATGAAATAAAAATATTAAAAATGGTTTATGCATATTGTCTTAATTTTAAATATGCTAAAATAAAAAAAACAAATTGTTTATATTTAAAACGAATATTTTTATTTTGTTATTATAATTATTTGTGTCCACATGCAAGGCTCTTAGGAAGAATAAATATCCTTATACATACACACAAGTTTAATACAAGAATATATAGTCAGGTATGTATGCAAAAGTAGGTGTTTACATTTCGTCCCATTCCGTACTATAAACATAACTGTTTTACGTTTCACTGTATAAGTATATAAGTAAATATATAATATAATATATAGGTATATGTACAGTATTGAATGTAAAAAGATCCCATACATATATCGGGCCCATAAATTTCTAGGAAAGTTATTAAGATAAAGTATGCGAGCATCCGTCGAGAGGGAATCTATTCCGATGAACGGCGCGCTTCAAAATTTCGATATAACCCAACCCCAAGATGCTTGGTTATCAACAAAAAAATCAATATTATACTTGTGGTTATTGAGCGGAAATTATTTTAGGAGAGAAAAATACTTTTGCATGGAAAAATTACTCTCAAACTATACGAATATAATATGTACTAGTTGCATGTAACACGTGAGGTTTAACTGTCGATGGCGATAGTATGTAGGTATAGTTGAAGAATACATACCAAACTATAAACCATTAAATCCTAATTATTTAAATTTTTAAATAGTTTGTTTTCTATACAAAACATGTATGCCGAGTTGGGATTTTGTGGAGGTCAATCCTTTTTCTAATCTTTTTCTTCTCACTAAAATTGTCACAAACCGTTTAACACCTAAACTGGATTTCTACCAACCAATTGAACAAGCTGGCTTTAGAAAATATATTTTGGAACTACAGACCATATCCAAACTCTGCGCCTACTAATTAAGAAAACTACTGAATATAATATAACAATTCATCTTGCATTCATCGACTTTAAAAAAGCATTCGACTCTGTAGAACAATGTGAAATAATAAACGCATTAAATGATGCGAGAATTGACTCCAGATATTCAAGGCTTATCAAATTTATATATGAACACGCCACCATGGATGTAAGAATCGATGAAAATACAAAAACAGAAAAAATCAATATAAAAAGAGGTGTCAGACAAGGAGATACCATATCACCTAAACTGTTTACATTGGTTTTGGAGGGCATATTTAAAACTTTGAACTGGGAAGACAAGGGAATAAAAATAAATGGAACAAACTTAAACCACCTCCGTTTTGCAGATGACATAGTGCTTATAAGTGATGATCTGGAAGAACTTCATGTTATGATAAAAGAACTCCACGACGCTTCCCTAATGGTCGGCCTGGAAATAAATATCAACAAAACGAAAATCATGAGTCCATCATCTAACAGCACTATCACAATTGATAGTAAAATAATTGAAGCTGTTGAAGAATATATATACCTTGGACACAAGATAAAATTAGGAAAGGATAACCAGACAGCAGAAATACCCAGAAGGATCGGACTAGGTTGGGCAGCCTTTGGAAAACTTAAACATGTCCTAAAAAACAGAGATATTCCCACATGTCTGAAAAGAAAAGTTTTTGAAACATGTATCCTGCCTGTGCTTACGTATGGTCTGGAAACTATCACGCTAACTGCGAGGACCATACATAAGCTAAAATGCACTCAGAGATCCATGGAAAGGCAAATGATAGGCGTAAGTCTAAGAGACAAAATTAGAAATGAAGAAATCAGACGCCAGACAAAAGTTGTTGATGTCATGGATCGAGTTGCAAAACTTAAATGGCAATGGGCAGGTCATGTTGCCAGACAGGGTACGGACAGATGGGCACCCAGAATTCTAAATTGGAGACCATGGGATATGAAAAGGGGAATAGGCCGGCCCCAGAAAAGGTGGGCCGATGATATTGTCCCTGTCGCTGGAAGCGGATGGGTTCGAAAAGCCCAGAAAAAAGACGAGTGGAAGCTATTAGAAGAGGCCTACATCCAGCAGTGGAGAGATGGCTGAGAAAGAAGAAGAAGAAGAATCCTTTTTCTGTCCTGTGTTATTCCTTCGGAGATAGGAACAAGCAGACTCGTATGCCTGATGCACAGCGACTCTGGGCTGTGTTCAGTTACAACGCTCTAAGTCGGGCGTCGGATGTACCTTAAGTTGCAGATTATGACGTTTTTCACACCAATCTCGTTGAACGCTTTCGAGCGGCGTTTCAATATAAACGCAGCATCTGGCGTTTTAAATGTCAAATGTCATTTATCATACATGTATATTTTTAAGTTATATTTTCATCGAAAGACAACAATTGGGCAGTTGAGTAAATAATGATCTCTGACCTTTTACTGGAAATTTTTCAAAGATATTTTTTATTAATTAACCTATTTGTGAATGCATATTGTCATCATAAAAAATGTCAACTGACATAATAGATACAACAGAAACAAATAGAAGTCATCTTACCACAGATAAAATAGAAGTCAACAGATACTGTAACTGTCAGAGCGTTTTTCACCCGATAATTTTACCGAGCGTTTGAAGCGTAGACTCGACGTTCAATCTGAACGCCACAGAGTGTCTTTCGAGCGTCTGTTTCCGGCCATTATGGACGGCTTAGAGCGTCACTATGTGCACTCGGCATTCATTGTGAACGCAACCCAGGACGATGATTAATCACTTTGTCACCTACTTTAATGTTACAACAATACTGTAATGTTACTGTAATGTTGGCGAGAATATTAACTAGCTACAAATAAAAAAAAAACTGAAATGGAATATTTTTTTTAAGTAAAACAATTGCAAATTGTTACATGATTATCTGTGATGGGGTTGGCAATTGTGTGTCCTGTATACGGAAAACTTAAAGGCTAGCGTTTTACAGTACAGAGTATAGGGTACACTGTATGGGATATAAATTATTATGATGCATATATATGTGGCTACACCTATGTCTTATAGTCAATATACTACGAATAAGAAGAAGATTATTGAAATATTTTACAAAAATATTCTCTCCAAGTATTTTCTTTGTTTATACAACATTCTCATTCTGAAGAGAGACGCTCTTTTTTATTAGAAATATGTAAATAAAATATTATTTCTTATAAATTCATAAAATGAAAGCGTCATAAAACATTTTAAATGCAATTTGATATTTATATTGCTGTGAGGTACCGGCTAAGAATAGTGTTTCTCCACTCTTTTTTATTATCAGGGTTTTCGGGTGTCAACAACAGGCAACAACGATAACATCTCACAAAATTCAGCAATGAGGTTCACAACCCATTCTGAGTGTCGCCTTTTTAAGTGAGATGTGACTAGTGTGTGGGCATACACGCACGTGTCGTTTATAAGGTAATGCACACCCGCACACCTGTCGCTGGGTACAGCACATTTTTGGATATATAATGACAATAGAAATAAAGACTCTCAAAAGAATATGTCGAAATTACAATATAAGAAATGAGGGTTTCAGAAAGCACGAAAAAAACTATAAAGAGAAGAAAATTGTCCCAAACAGGTTATGCAGAAAATACCAACGCCACATTTTCCTATCTTGACGAGCATTTAACGTCTCATCTGCATGCGTTTTACTCAACAAGTTTATGTGTCAAAAATTTCAAATTGCTCTCACGTACCGGAAAAATGAGTTTCAAAACAAATCCTTATTTAATTAATGCACTCGTATTATTAAGAAATGCTTTCCGAAAGATGGGTGGATGGCAGAACGGTCATTGTACTGACTTTATAATCCAGTGATAGAGTTCAACCCGACCATATTTAGCTGCCTCGACCGATTTCGTTCGTCTATAGGACAAGCATTCATACTCAATTTTAGTAGATTCGCGAGTATGTATATTTATATATATTATGCTTTCACAAGGACATATTATTTTTACTGTAACGAGTGGGTTGTGGCTAACGCTATACTCCTCACTATCAAGTCACTCCACAAATAATTCACATTATGTATAGAAAATTTTCAGCGTTTAAACGAACTGAGTCTCTTAAATTATTTTTGATTTAAATATTTTAACTTGGTAATTCTTCAATGTCATTTTATGAAAATGATGTTCCCTTATAGCAATTCGAGAATAAAAATATCAAAATATAAGTAAGAAATATTTGACAGATAAAAAAAATGAGAAGCACTGATCGGATATCCTTCAAAATCTAATGAGGTCTAAGCGAGTATTAAATATACAAAATTGTAAAATTTGGAAAAAATCGAATGACAATTCAAAATAAATACGCCGTACATAGTATATATCATATAGTTCACAGCACACATACACACAGCTACATTGTGATGAAACTTTGGGAATACAATGTCAGCATGATACCATCTGCCGTAAAAAAAATAGCCATTACTCCCCACTTGGGTAAGTGAGGAGTAAAAATGGTCCATCCACGAGTATTATGCGTTATATTTATATCCGAAAGTCTCCACAACTCAGGGTTAATATTATCCAAGCGTTATTACGTGTTGCGGTTTTCTTTTACAGAAAAAAATCAGCCTTTATACTATGACGTAACTTGAAAATGTGCTTAGAATGAAACCGGTTGTAGGTTGTAGTCTATGTGGAATCAATTTATAAACGTTTTTTTATTTTTAATATTTATTAAAAATTTTAAGAACTTTTTCTACGTCGTAAATTTGGCAGACACTGGCTCTTGGTCAAATATGTTTTGAATCAAATTTTATGGTGATGAGTATGTCAGGGTACCTAACTGGCATTTATTGCAAAAAATATATATTCGCAAAATAAATGAATACTCGAATATATGTACATAGTGCGAATTATAACAAAGTAATCTAGTCCACCCCTTTGTCCATTTACGGTTTTGTATGTTTTTGTCGATAACAACGAAAACATAATTCGATTTGGCTAACCGAAATTTTGATTATGAAATTTTAATTTCCTGGCTTCTCCCGACTGTTTGTCGACAGTTGAAAACAGTGTTTCTCAAAGCGTGAATCTATATCTAAAAAATATTTATTTTTCATCCAAAATATCAACCGAAATAACTTGAACTAGTTTCCGGTCAATAGCTTGATTATTTGATTGTGGAGAGGGGCGATTTGCTCATGTATTAACCAAGAAAAAAAACATAAATTTACACTAAAATATTAAAATTTTGTGAAGAACATTCGCTAAATAATTGTAAAAAATAAGTATGTTTTTTTAGTTCAATATAATATTTCTTGGTTAATATATGGCTCATATATTAACCAAGAAAAAAACATAAATTTACACTAAAATATTAAAATTTTGTGAAGAACATTCGCTAAATAATTGTAAAAAATAAGTATGTTTTTTTAGTTCAATATAATATTTAATTTGGCGTTTATGTTCATATGCCTTATTAACAATTTCATTTAAGTTTTGATTTACGTTTAGTGAAATTCTACATATTATAAAAGACTAGCGTAACCCAGTAATCTTCGTTTTACCCATATAATTGAAAATGGCACCTTTAGTTCCTTCCGTCACTTCGGTGCCTCACGTTCCTTCAGTACCACCCATTGCTACAGACCCTTCAGTATCTACCTCATTCCTTCAGGCCCTTCAGTACCTCCCGTCACTTCAGGCTCTTCTATGCCTTCCCTCCTTTCACTGCCTCATGCTTCCCTTCAGTTCCTCCCTTCTCTTACATCGCTGCAGACCCTTCAGACCCTTCTCTACCTCCCGTCCCTTCAGTATCTCAAGTTATTTTAGTACCCTCCATCCCTTTAGTGTATTTTACCTCCCTTCAGGTCCTCCCGTCTCTTCCACTCCTATCATTTTTCATAAATACATTTGTGAGATATTAAACTCATGGACGACAGTATAATTGTCAAAACTGTAAAGACAGAAATACCCAACAACAGAAGACTACTCTGAACACCTGTGAAGACAGTTGGACCTCCTTCTCTCACGATAGTCCACCTTCATAATTCAAGTGACCGAATTAATAATCGACGAAGAAGAAGAACCAAAACCCCAAAAAGAATGTCAGAATTTCTTCTTAGTACGATTCTATTTTCAAATTTCAATCCATTACGAAATTTGAATGTAAAATAGTCCACCTTCATAGGAAAAATGACCTAATATACGACGAAGAGGAAGAATATGCTTAATTTTTCCGATATTTTTATCATTGATCTGCTATTTGGGGCGGAGACGAATCCAACAAAAAATAGATAAATACAATTAGTCCAGCCTTTCTTGAATTGATTAATAATTGGTTGAGGCAGAACTCAAACCCGCGTCCACAGGACTACTAATACAACGCTGTAGTCACTCAACCACCGACCCTTCTAAACGACTATAAATACTTTGTTTAAAGGGGTGCCGCTTTAGATTATTTTGAGAACCGCTGGTTTTAAATCTATAAAGCTTTTAACATGATATTTTGAAATATGATGATGGGGTGGTCTTCGCAAATTAAATGTTGGGTCTATATACATATTTTGTCAGAAAAAGTATTTTGTCATAATGATATGTCGACCGTTGTGAGTTGTGTACGGTTATTCGTTCAACATGGGTCGATGGCAGAGCGGTTATCGCGCTGGGCTAGTAATCCAGTAGTCGCGAGTTGAATCCTGCCTCGACCGATTTCGTTCACTTATAGCACAAGCATTTATGCTTATTTTAGGGAACACAGGAAGATGTATATGTACTTGTTTAAAAAGGACATATTCTTTAAAAAAAAAAAACAAACATCTCGGCTGGTGTCCTGAGTTCGATTTTTCAAATAAATTTGATGTTGTACTAAAGGCAAAATCAAAATATCTGCCACGCCAACTATTAACCGGTATCGCTTTTTGAGGAGTATCGTCAGAATGGTGAATTATAAAACTATGTATCTCCACTGGACCACAAAACATTTTATGTATTTTATTTTTTACTTCATAACGTATAATAACACGTTTTTTTGTGATAAAGCAATTTCTTCCAACCAATCAAAGTAACGTGATGCCATAAATAGTGTAGTGGTAGGCAGTAGCGGAATTGCTGATAGAAGCCGGAAATTTTGGCTTGCCTTAATTCAAGACCTAATAATTTTTTGATTGTTTTATTGTAACTATACTGCAAGATTGGAAATTGAAACGTATATACGATTCTTTTTAGGACCACCAATGTAGATATTATTATTTATTTTTTAGCTTCATGTACAATACTGTGTACAATGGCGGGTTTATTGCCACAAGGCAATTCCTTCCAACCAACCAAAGCAACGTGAGGCCATAGATAGTATAGTGGTAGGTACAATAAATTCATAACAAACGGAAAGAAACACATAACATTATTAAGAGTAAATTCACAGCAAAAAAGGAAGGAAGGAAATAGAGGTTGAGGGAGGGAAGGGAGGATGGATATGGGGTGTCAGATAAGAATTATTAGATAGGTATGAATCGATTGAGACGTTGTAGTATCATTACTTAAGGTGTTCCATAATCTTGTTGATTGTACTTCAAAAGAGGAACTGAGAAATTCAGTAGAATGAATGGCATGTGATTTAAAAAAATATATATCATAGCCACAAATTATGAACAATGATGTTAAAAAAATTTTGATATTCCGAATTAATTTTCGGGGTTTGCGTAGTCTGAAGGTTCTAGACACGCTCCTGGTGTTAGATACATTATATTTATAACAAAAAACACACAGAAAGATAAACACGTAATATCATAAAGGGAGATAGAGGTAAAGGAATGTGAGAGGAGAATAGGGAAGGAGTGTCAATTAAGTGTTATCTCTGTTTTGTATCCCAAATAAATTTTAATTTATTTATTCATTTTATTTCAGAAAACAACAGCTTTGTGAATTGTGTGGTTATATGTGGTGCTATTAAAATACGTACAAGCCAATAACGTTTACTTCAATTTAAAAAAGAATGAATTAAAAATATTTAATCAAGTATGCTGAGCAGTAGGTAAATGAATAACAATTATGTTTAAGAGAAAAAAAAATAATTGATAAAAAAAATACAATACATTATGAGGAAAATGAGAGATTATTGGTGTGAAGGAAAGAGCTTGTTTAAAGGAGTTAGGGAACTGGGTTGAAATATATCTTTATTTGTTTACGATAAGTTTCTATGGAGTCATGGAAAATGTCAGTGTGTTAAAATTTAAGGTTATTGTCACGTTTAATTCTGTAAATAGTCGAGTGATATCTGTAATTAGTATGACAAATATGTAGGTAGATGAAATAAATTTTTCGAACGGGTGTACCTGTTTGGTACGTGGAGTGATATAGTTTTTAGTAAATCGGGGGAGTCAATTATTAGTCTTGTCCTGTTGTGAGGTTTATATGTTAATAACACATATGTAACTTTATACTGTCTGGTTTATTCGTAACAGAGCTCTTGGCCGAACAAGTACCTATAAGAAGCATAAAACTGCGGAAAATACATAAGATTAAGGTCCAAATTATAGAATAATTCTCAAGACCGTTCTCCAAATGTGTCATCTCAAGACCATCTTGAGATCATGCTCGAAAATCCGTATTAAAAGTAAAATACGCACGCCGTCTCATTCGAGAAAGCGTACTCGAAAAAAATGTGGATGCAGCTCTATAAATAAGTACTTTTTCTCGCGAATGGCAATAATTTCTGCATTGTTATGTTGGTAGTAATGAGTTCGAATATCTATTTATAGATATTTTGACAATTCGTTGTCTTGGTAATCTTCGAAAGTGTAGACAAATTTATGCGTCATAATATTATGATACTTGATTAAATAGTGAAAATGTCGACCATTTTATTCGGAAGAGGAAAATAAATATCTACTTCTTCTTTTATCTGTCATATAGCATAGGTATTACGGGAATGTGTGTACCTACAGTCAATAGTTCCAGGAAAAGCAGCCATTTCAAAATATGATTCAACATGACGTATAGAATAACAACATGATATTTACTGGATATACCGGAAATTTTATGAAATCTTACAAAATTTAATTCACATAGTTAGTTTATGAATGATTGTATGTAAATTACCCCCGGAAGGTTCTAAATAAGATTCTCGATCCATTTTAGTATCGATAACAATGTAAACGTCAAAATAGTAATAAATGCGAAATTCGTCCGTGTCTATATGCGACACTTTTTCGTGTAAAGCGCTGTCTCCTTCTCTCTCATTGAGACCGTTCTCAAGACAACGGGATAGCTGTCTCGGAGCAATTTCAACACTTCTATACATTTCGATACCGGTCTTGAGATCAAGCTCAGTGACTTTTGTTTCTTTAATATCATTTTGGTTGAGAACGTGTTCTCAAGACAAGTCTCAAGCTGGAGAACGAATCTATAATTCGGGCCTAAAAGTGAAACTATTAGGAAAAAGAGAATATTAACAGATGCGCTAAAACAAGCTTTAAAATTAAAGTGGCAATGGGCTGGACACTTATCTCGTTTCACAGATGATAGATGGACCTTACTAACCACGATATGGACGGGACCCAAAGGAAAAATAGAAATGTTGGCAGGCCGTACAAAAGGTGGATCGATGATATAATAATAATAGGGGGAACAGACTGGAAAGAAAAGGGCAAATATAGAACTATATGGAAACTATTGGAGGAGGCCTTTACCCAAGAGGGATCCATTTCATGAAAAATATACATATATACATACAAATAAGAAAGTAGAAATAAGTTTAAATATTGTACATTAATTTAACTAACTACTAATCAAATTAAATACTTAATTAAATAAAATACTTATAATTTTTTAACAGATTTTTAATTATCTCAATAGAGACGAAGTTGGAATATTTATTGTAGGAGAACCGGGAAATCAAGGCACCTACAGGGCTTACGACCTGTCATCGGCTGGTTTACGTGATCACTTTATGCGCTTGCGCAACGTTCACCAATAATGCCTTTTTTTAATGAGATCCCTATCAATTCAATTTTGAAAGTTCTATATATTGTAATACTGAAATTCTTTTCGCTTGAAAATAATGAATTTTTACTACAGCCATCTATGGGTGAAATTATCAACAACAATCTTATTATTTTTTATTTATTTTGTTGTAACGCCATCTATTGAGAGAATTGGTTTTTTGTAAATAATGAAAGCTGAGGTGACAATGCATTTTTCGCATAGAAGTCACCCCTGAGAAGTCACCCCAATGTTTGCGCATATGCAATAATGAAAATATTCGATTACTTACACATTGGTACAAGTAGGTAAATAAGACAAAAATGACCTTATAAGTCTGGCGCAATTCAGGGGTGACTTCTATGCGAAAAATGCATTGTCACCTCAGATATAAGAAATGTAGCTTTCATTATTTACAAAAAACCAATTCTCTCAATAGATGGCGTTACAACAAAATAAATAAAAAATAATAAGATTGTTGTTGATAATTTCACCCATAGATGGCTGTAGTAAAAATTCCTTATTTTCAAGCGAAAAGAATTTCAGTATTACAATATATAGAACTTTCAAAATTGAATTGATAGGGATCTCATTGAAAAAAAAGGCATAGTTGGTGAACGTTGCGCAAGCGCATAAAGTGATCACGTAAACCAGCCGATGACAGGTCGTAAGCCCTGTAGGTGCCTTGATTTCCCGGTTCTCCTACAGTAAATATTCCAACTTCGTCTCTATTGAGATAATTAAAAATCTGTTAAAAAATATCTTTGACTCCCGACAGGGAAAAAAATCCAATGTTTGCGCATATGCAATAATGAAAATATTCGATTTAAAATACTTCTAAATAAATACTTATGCTTGAAAAAATATTGTAAAAGAAATGGAATAATAAAAGGCTTAATTATTAATTATTATTATAATGAAATTTATAATGAAAATTTATCAGTCGAGAAATCAGTAGTAACTATGTACCTACTACTTATTTATTCCTGGGAATATAAGTATTTTAGGCGTATCCAACTTGTGATGGAAATTGAAAAGAAACAATAAGTGGATAATCAGCGTTAAATTTATGACGAGGCCTTTATAATATACAAGCTGAGGCGAGCTGTACATATATATAGTATCAGGCAGTTTCAATCTCTCCTGCCTGTGTTAATTTCACGCCTGGTGAGTGAATTAAAAGGAATTTGGATTAAAAATAATAAAAAAAAATATTTTTAAATTCACCCAAAATGAGAGGGACATTGCGCCACTGACTTTATACAACGAAGCATTGTTGTTTTAATTTTTTACTTATAAACCACGGTAGCATGATCCCACAATGTCGGGTAACCAGCGTCAGGTGTGCGCTAACTGCTCTGCCGCCACCCATCAAATAGAAAAAGAAGCATTATTCTAAGCCAGTAACTCGCAGCAAAATAACACTAAAAATATAAATTGAAATGTTTTTAAGATAAGAATTCCATACAGATTCGATTAAGACCTACCGTTTTCGCTGAGATTACTACTTTTTAAGTTTTATATTTCAAAACGGATTTCCACTCCATTGAAAAAAAAAAACGAGTGGGTTGTGGCCAACGCTAAAATCCTCACTAACAACTCATTTCTCTAAAGTATTCATATTTTGTATGGAATATATTCAGAATAAACGTTTTGAACCAATATTCAGCATTTTCATGAATTGAGTTTATTAAATTATTTTTTTATTTAAATATATTATTATGAAAACTTGATAATTCTTCAATGCCATTTTATGAAAGTGATGTGCATATTTACCAATTTGAAAATAAAAAGTTCAAATATTAAGTTAACTGAGCTTGGGGTCACTTTGAAATATTTGATAGTTAAAAAAAATGAGAACCACTATTCAGATATCCTTCAAAATCTAATGGGGTCTAAGTGAGTATCAGATATACAAATTTACAAACTTTCAATAGGATCAAATGAGTACCTACTTTAGTCTATAATCGATAAAGTAAAACTAGTTGCATGTAACACATGAGATCCAACTGTCGATAGCAATAGTATGTATAGTTGAAGAATAAGTACCAAACTATAAACCCATATATACAAATTATTTAATATTTTAAGATATATGGTTTTCTAAACAACACTTGTACCTAGGTATGTATGTCAAGATAGGATAGTATGGAGGTCAGTCCTTTGATCCTACCCAGAATATGAAAACAGAATGATGGTATGTATGTATGTTTGGAGATTAGTCCAACTGCCGATTTGTTCAGGAGAACTTTGTTCTCTTAACATATCGACAATGTATCAAGCCAGAATACGCGAGAATTGTATGGAGAGGTCTACTTTTTTCACGGCTTTTTCAACTTTGAAGTCAAAAAACACCAACTTAGAGGCTTCGCAGCATATATGTTCCATACACGGATTTACTCAGAATTCGGAGTAGAACATTTCGTGTGTCTGTGTGTCTGTGTGTGTGTGTGTCTGTGTGTGTGTCTGTGTGTGTCCCCCCCCCCTTATAACTTTTGATCCGCTCAATTTACAGAGCCCAAAATTTCATAATATATAAACAGTTATAGTCCTACAAAACTTTTATACTCAGAATTTTGAATTTTTGTTTCAGTCAGGGGTTATCAACTTTTGAATTTTTACTTTATTTTTCCATATATCTCAAAAACCATAAAAGCTAGAACGCTGAGAATTTGTACAAATATAGACAAATACAAAATCTCAAATTAATTTTTTCAAAAAAATTCCAGGGTTTCTCAAACATTTTTTATTAAGAAAAATATTTTTTTTATGATAAATTTATGAGTTTAACTGCCTATATTTCCGAATTTTTCAAAAATATCGAAAAAGCCGAAACACCCCAACTAGATAATTTAATTTTCTATGAAAAATATAAATATTGTATTAGCACATCTCAAACTTTTTTTAATAATTTTTATAAAAATTGAATTTAGTGACGACATTGCTTCATACAATTTGTATGTCAGTCGCCTATACACAATATGTAAGAAGTTTTAATAGTTTGATAGGTACTTAATCTCCAAACATACATACAGAACCATCATGCTGTTTTCATATCCCGGGTAGGAAAACAGGACTGACCTCAATACTGTCCTATCTTGACATACATACCAACATGTGTTAAAATTTTCAATAATTTGGATTTATGGGTTAATAGTTTGATTCTTATTCTTCAACTATACATACTATCGCTATCGACAGTTGGATCTCATGTGTTACATGCAACTAGTATCAAACAATATTAAGTCTTCTTAGATATTGTGTGTAGGCGACTGCCATAAAAATTGTATGAAGCAATGTCGTCACAAAATTCAATTTATATAAAAATTGTTAAAAAAAATTGAGATTTGCTAATACAATGTTAATATTTTTTATAGAAAATTAAATTATCTAGTTGGGGTGTTTCGGCTTTTTTGATATTTTTAAAAAATTTGGAAATATAGTCAGTTAAACTCATGAATTTATCATAAAAAAATATTTTTCTTAATAAAAAATGTTTGAGAAACCCTGGATTTTTTTTGAAAAAACTGATTTGAGATTTTGTATTTGTCAATGTTTATACCAATTTTCAGCTTTCTAGCTTTTATGGTTTCTGAGATATATGGAATAATAAACCAGAATTTCAAAAGTTGACAACCCCTGACTGAAACAAATATTCACAATTCTGAGTATTAAAGTTTTGTAGGCTTATAACTATTTATATATTTTGAAAATTTGGGCTCTGTAAATTGAGCGGATCAAAAGTTCTAAGGGGGGGGGGGGACACGCCCACACACACACACACACACACACACACAAAACTCACATAAAATGTTCTACTCCGAATACTGAGTAAATCCATGAATCGGAACATATATGCTGCGAGGCCTCTAGTTGGTGTTATTAGCATGCAAAAAGTCCACTACGCCATACAAAATGTTCCTTCGTACACGCATCTTGAATTTAAACTGCCTCTTCCTTCAATAGAATTCAATTCTCATGAACGAATCGACAGTTGGATGAACACGCCGTACATACACACAGATACATTGTGATGAAACTTTCAGAATACAATCTCAGCATGATACTAATTGATAATCTGCAAAAAAAATAGCCTTAAAAATTGCGAAATCATAACTCCCTTCTATATCCCCTTGGGTTAGCAAGGAGTAAAAATTGAATTATTACTTAGTTTATATCTACTATTAATTTGAAATATAATTGAAATAAATTAATACGGTTATTCAAAATACATTTGATTCTGAACTGTCCTATTTATATTTCCTTCTTTCCTAACAATGAGATCATCCTAATACCAATTTACATTCTCATTCGGTCCTCACTGAATCCCATTGTATAATCCTATTTCTCATTTTTTTTTCTTCATAATTTGATATTTACTTGGTCCGCCGCCTCTTTTATACATCTATAAATGTAAATCATATGTCAGCGGGACTCTTTCATTCATTCTTTTCCATTTCTCATAAAACTCTTTTCATTTAGAGTTTATTTTGAAAATCATATCACAGCGCATTCTGTAAATTGAAATGTTGATTTAAATTAAATGAATGCAAATTGAAAATTAAATTGGGTTTTTAAAATTTTTTGACGCGTGTAAAGCTCGCGATCCAGGTATTTTTATGTTGTATTGTTTTACGAGGAATGCTTTACTAATATCATAGCCATATGCTCCATATTTTATATGAGCCAGGTAAATCAAAAACTTGTAAAAGGAAATCTCTTTCAATCGACTCGAGCAATGTTACAATACTGCATGGCTACTCAACTCATGTTTCAGACTTTAGCAATCTTTGATGTTAAACTAATTGAATAACAATATTCATTTACACAACACTTAATGACAATATCATACTAAAAGTTGATTTTTTTACAAATTATCATGATTACCCGTAGAGAAAGGTGAAGATTGGATTATAATCGAGTACTGATTTATTCATTTTTAAGATTAAGGCAAGCTAAGAACGTAATAAGATCGTGTCATGAGTAGCCCCCGTGATTGGAGGTCATCGTCTGTGCCTTAGAACTACACAGTCAATTTTTTTACCGAAAGTTCTTCTTGACACTATAATCCAGGGGTGGCGAACCTTTTTGGGTCCGCCTGCCAAAAATCCTCAAATATTATTTCTCGATTGTCTGGCGTGCCTAAGCAGTAAAAAAACAAACAAAATAGAAAACAAACATGCTTAAAAATTACAATAGATTTTCTTAAAAATAAAATCGTAATCACTAAAAGTAGGTACACGTTAGTTATTTATCAATGAGATTTTTGCTGTTGTACATTCGATGACAATTTCTAAATATCTCTTCATATTTCGTCACTTTTAGTAATATACACGACCAACTGGATTCATCAGTCATTCTATTCCTTGTATTACATTTTATGAAATTAATTTCTGAAAATAATGACTCACAAGCATAATATGTAGATGAGAACATTGATAATATTGCTCTCGCTAGTTTTTTTAAATCGCTAAAGACTTCTGGAATGGCGTTCCAAGTTCTCATTATTTCTTCTTCTGCATTTTTATTAATTATGTACGTTAATCGATCACTTTCAATTATTTCCTTCGCGTGACATCCAAATTATCAAACGCGCCACGTCGGGCACGCGTGCCCTAGGTTCGCCACCCCTGCTATAATCAATCCATTTTCTTCGGAGGTCTGATCATGAATTGTAACCTCTCATGGTCAGATCACATAAAGGGAGTAAGCTAACGGTTTTTCGAACTTTCCGTTTTTTATATAATATACTATTTATTTATTTTATTTATTTATTACAATACAAAAAAAATACATACATTAAAATAATATAATATATACACAACATAATCTTATACAACATCGCCTCCCTCTTAAAGCTAACAAAGCTTGAGCAGGGGGTGGCCGTGTGTATTAGCTATCATAAAGGTCAAAATATATTAATATATAATTATTAGCTACATATGGATTTATAAGCTTTTATTTTATTTCACTTTATTCAAAGCACACAGTCATTAACTGGACAAGTGATACACAATATATAAAACATGGTAATTATTTTTTTGTATTTTGATTTTTTTCTTTATCATTGTAATATATACCTATCTATTAATTTTAATTTATAAAATGTAATTTTTGTACTGCCTAGTGTGGTTGACTGGTAGAAATTGCAATTACGGGCAATAAGTCCGCCACATTCAGTGATTTTTTTTTGCGTAATGAAAGTATTTTAATATTATTATTAATGTTAAATATCAAAAGTTAATTCGGTACAGTGGCATTGAGGAACCCTTTCAATCACATATAACGTTCATAATCTTCACACATAACATTTGTAATTAATCGCTTTTTCATTAGCATACCGACATTAAATTATTCAATTCATAATTTAATTCAAGGTTAAGTAAATCATGTTTAGAAATGTATATTATCACGATTGTAACTATTTTTACATTGAAAACACGCAAAAACAATAAAATATTATTGTTACATCTAACAGAATAATATTCAAATTTTATGAACGCTCAGCCGGAAACGCATAGCTTTGTTAACTTTGTATAAAATACAAAATTGTTCAATTTTATCAAAATAAATCAAGACGCAAACAGTATTTTAATACACAAATTCTGAAATTAATTTTAATTGTGTTAAAAAATCAACAATAAAAAATACTAAAAAAAAACGCTATGGTTTCGGTAGGAAGCTTTAGCTATCCCATTCTTGTCACACTCTGAAGATGGCATTTGTAATAAGACCCGAAGACTTACATAGGGGCATCCCAACTAACAGAATTTTGGGATTCATCGAAGAGACCAAGTTACTATAAAAATGAACCAATTAATGGAGTAGCATAATACATTAAAATGGTCGCAGTGCAGGGGCTACAAAAAACCCACTCTGATTATAATAATAATAATAAAATCCTTTTCTTATGCAAAACAAATCACATGATAGGGCGGTCTTATTGCCCGTAGGCAATTTCTAGCAGTCAACCACACTAGTAAATACAAAAGTACAAGCAAGTACAAAAATACAAAAAAAAACTAATAGGTACCTTTACATGACAATGAGAAAGAAAAAGAAAATAATACAAAATTTTATTAAAAAAAAACATAAATTAAAATAATACTGATAATATCCAAAAATAGGAAAATGATGGGTTGGGAAGGGATGAAGGATAAATGAATTATAGGTATGAGGATAAGAAGTGAAATATCAGAAGTTTCTTGAAGTACATTAAGCTAGGAGCTTCTCTTATACCATTGGGTAATTGGTTCCACATCCGGGCTGCGTGTATTGTGAACTAGTAAGTGTATATAGGAGGATGTGTAGTGTATTGGTATTGATAGTGTACTTTGGTTTTGAGACCGTAAATTTTGACCATGAGATGAAAGATGTGTAGGAGTAATAAGTGTCTGATAAAGTAAGGAAAGAAGATGGGAATCTCTTCGTTCTCGGATTTAAGCCACTTCAACTGTTTCCTGCTTTTAGACACTGATTATTCTGTATTCCAACTGTCGATTTATTCAGGAGAACTTTGTTCTCTTAACATATCGACAATGTATCAAGCCAGAATACGCGAGAATTGTATGGAGAGGTCTACTTTTTTCACGGCTTTTCCAACTTTGAAGTCAAAAAACACCAACTTAGAGGCTTCGCAGCATATATGTTCCATACACGGATTTACTCAGAATTCGGAGTAGAACATTTCGTGTGTCTGTGTGTGTGTGTGTGTGTCTGTGTGTCTGTGTGTGTGTCCGTCCCCCCCTTATAACTTTTGATTCGCTCAATTTACAGAGCCTAAAATTTCAGAATATATAAACAGTTACAGGCCTACAAAACTTTTATACTCGAAATTTTGAATTTTTGTTTCAGTCAGGGGTTATCAACTTTTGAATTTTTATTTTATTTTTCCATATATCTCAGAAACCATAAACGCTAGAACGCTGAAAATTGGTACAAGCATAGACAAATACAAAATCTCAAATTAGTTTTTTCAAAAAAATTTCAGGGTTTCTCAAACATTTTTTATTAAGAAAAATATTTTTTTTATGATAAATTTATGAGTTTAACTGCCTATATTTCCAAAACTTTTACAATTATCGAAAAAAGCCGAAACACCCCAACTAGATAATTTAATTTTCTATAAAAAATATTAACATTGTAGCAGAAGATCTCAATTTTTTTTTAACAATTTTTTTAAAAATTGAATTTAGTGACGACATCGCTTCATACATTTTGTATGGCAGTCGCCTATACACAATATGTAAGAAGACTTAATAGTTTGATACTTCATCTCCAAACATACATACATACCATCATGCTATTTGCATATTCTGGGTAGGAAAAAGGATCTTCCTCCATACTATCCTATCTTGACATACATACCTACATATGTTGTATAGAAAACAAAATATCTGAAAAATATTCAATAATTTGTATCTATGGGTTTATAGTTTGGTACATATTCTTCAACTATACATACTATCGCTATCGACAGTTGGATCTCATGTGTTACATGCAACTAGTTATAAATAAAAGTGTCCTGATTGACTGACTGACTGGCAGACACACTCACTCATAAAAGCACATCCCAAACGTCAAACCGTAGAGAAGGAGTCAAATTGATTTTTTTAAGGTTTGTTCTTGTGTCTACCAATACAGTATTATAGGAGAAAAGAAACCTATAATATAAGTCGACATTAGCCTAAGGCATCCATATGATATATGTAGTTTCATTTATTTTGTAAAAAAAATCTTGTAGTTGTATTAATTTAATGCATCCACTGTGAAGATTTCACCGGTAGAAATATGAGTAGCAAGAATTGATTTTTATTTCTGAATTTTCAGTGGATAATTGCTGTGTTCTTTTTACAAAAGTGTCCTAAAAGAGCAAAATTTCGACGATATTTTTCAAAAGCGTGAAAAATCTCGTTACTCGCGAAAAAAGTGCAATATTCGATATTGAAATCGGATTCATCACAAACGTAAATAATTCAGGTGACTAGTAATAGGTTATTGAACAGTTTTGACAAAATTCAATTAAAAGGGATGATTTCTTAGTGTCTCTTAATAAGCAAAAAAAAATTCATAATATGAATAGTTAATTTAAACAAGTTTTTTCGTATTTTTTTAATAAAGTTGTTTTATTCTTGTTTGATGTAAAAGAGGTAGGTACATAAAAAATAAACAGACATGATTTCATCAAAATTATTTAGTGTGTTTGTCTTTACTAATAGTCACGTTGCTGTCAAGAAATTAGCTCGAAAACTTGGTGTTATTGGATAACATGAGACGGTAACTAGTTGTGAGGAAAGTTGATAACTTGTATTGACACGCGAGATAGAAAAACAAGCAACGTTTAATCACAGAAATAACTAAGACAGAGGAAAATAATTTGCACTAACTTCTCGACATTTATCACATAAAAAATCTGATAAAGACTGCTCACTTTGCGACTATTTTTTTATTCATACCATCACAGTTTATCTCACAATGTGGGGTTACCAACGACCGGTGTGCGGATTTGCTTTCCCTTATTAGTGGAAGCATAACACAAGTGTGTATATCCACACACGAATCTTGTCTCTCCTAAAAAGGCACTTGGGTGGTGAATCATTGAACCATTTTTATTATACTTCATTGATTCCCATAATTGTGCCAACATAAATATCAAATGGAAAACGATAAAAAATTCAAACTACAATAAATAACGGAATTACAAAATTTGATTTTTTTTACCTACAAATTTTTAACATCTCAATAGAGACGATGATTGAATAATTTAGGAGAATCTGGAACTCAAGACACCTAAAGGGCTTACGAGTTGTCATCGGTTCCCAATCAATCCAATTTTTAAAAGTTCTTTATATTTGAATTATTAACACATCTTATTAAAATTAAATTTTTAAATAACATTAAAAATTATTGACTTTCAAAAATTTGATGGACAGGGAACTCAATAGGAAGGCATAATTGGTGCACGTTGTGCCAAGCGCATAAAGTGATCACGTAAACCAGCCGATGATAGACCGTAAGCCATGAAGGTGCTTAGAGTTCCTGGTTCTCCTAACTTATTCCGTCTACGTCTCTTTTGAGATGTTTAAAATTCGTTATAAAACATCGTTGATTCGTGTTTGCATATGCAATTTTAAAAATATTCGATTTACAAAATTGGCCTTTGGTGATTTAAGGAATTGCAGAACTATGTATGTAAGATGTTATTTCACCTGTTTTTTATTTCGATTTCCTACCCTACTCTATTTAATACTTTTATATATATATGATGTATCAAAGAGTATAGCGTTGACAACATCCCATTTGTTTTATTTTCGTCTCTAAAGAAAGCGGTTGGCAGCCGCCTCCACTGAATATGAGAATACACCAATATACTGTTTGTGTAAATAGATAGTTTGTTGAAAAACTGCCCAAGGCTATACTCGATATTTCAGCTCCTTCGACGATCGAGGGATTCTCAAAACATGGTGCAAAAACCTCTCCCTCGAGAGATTTTTATTTATTTATTTATTTGTAACCTTATACACATATAACTTGTACAATGGCGGGCTATAGGTAGGTACCTATAGTTAATTTATTTTATATTTTATTGATATATAGAATCAACAATGTATATTAAGTATCAACAAATCACATCCTTTGGGAGTGTTCCAATCCAATTGTGTCCTCTTACAGATCGGAGCTCCTCGTTGCTGTCCGTGGGCCTCTTCAAGGACCCATTGGACATGCGGACTTAGTGATCTCGAAGAACAATATAAAGGCTTCAAACGATTTTGCCATAGATACAGTGCCTTATTATCCGAAGATTCCCACTGACTTGTTTGTTTCCAGAGATCTTTGTCACTTCTCTGATGCCCTATATATAGGTATATGGATCTGAAGTCGCCGACAATCCGCAAGTGTGAATCTCGACTTGCACTTACTGATTGTTCTTTTAGCACCATGGTGCCGAGATTGCTAATTCGCTACTCCCACCACCACCCGCTCTGCCTATGGGGACTGTAATCGGCCCCTTCACAGAACGCTAAGTGAACGACAAATAAAAATGCATAGCACGAAAAGTAGCTCATGGAGCCCTCTAGATTAGCAATCTCGGCACCATAGTGCAAAAAGAAACAATCAACGAGTGCGAACAGAAAATTCACACCCGTGGACTGTCTATGACCTCAGATCCCCCTACATGCAGACCATCAGAGAAGTGACCAAGATCTCTGGAAATAATTAATTTAACGGGAATCTTCTAAAAGTAAGGCACCATATCTATGACAGAAAACCTTAAAAGCTTTATAATTTTTCTTCGAGATCACAAAATTCGCATGACCAATGGGACCTTGAAGAGGCCCACGGACAGCAACGAGGAGCTCCGATCTATATGAGGACACCATTGGGTGGCAACATTCCCAAAGGATATGTTCCGAGATTGCTAATATAGAGGGCTCCATGAGCTACTCTTCGTACCATGCATTGTTTTTTTTTGTTCATTCTAGCTTTCTGCGAAGGGGCCGTTGACATTCCCAGTTGGAAATAGTGAAAAAGTATCAACAAAAGTATATTAATTTACAAATTATGTTTTAAACATTTTTCAGGCACTTTTGATTAGGTACAATTATAAGCAATTGCTGGTGTGAGAAAAAAATGTTAAGGAGAAAAAGAGAAGCAAAAAAAAAACAAGTTCTTATGTCGGCGAGCTTCCGAATATAACTGACGTGATCCCAGGACGCAACCCTCGCGGTGAAGAAAAAGCCGATCCCATACGCAAAGTAAAGTAAGTAGCACAATTATAAAATAGAGTAAAAATATAAAAATTGCTATTCTTAAGATAGATTAATGTTGCGCAGGGTTAGGTTTCCAGCTTGACAAATATGAATATCCAGGTTCTTAATATAATTATTGATTGCTTCGTCAGTGAGTGCGAAAAAGTCTGTTTGGTCACCACTATACTATACAGGCTGCTCTCACACTTCGCTACTATATGTATGTCTGTCGAAAACTATAATAATTCCAAACATTACCTATACCAGTCGCATTTTCATTAAATTCATAAACACAGTTTTAGTCATTTTTGAACGGTAAATAAGTAAGATTAGGTATTTTCCTTACATTGAGTTTGCACAGCTCAAGCATATGTGGGTATTAAAATATTTCTTCAAGTATCTTGTACCATTAATGTACCATACAATACAATACAATGTATATCCACTGTTTGCGCCGAAATTGCCGAATGAAACTTGGTAAAGAGAATTTAGTGAACCTTAATTATAATGATTATGTAAATAACTGCACTTTTATCAAGATGCGTTGTTCACGAAGATAAGGCAAATAACCAGATAAGGAAAAATGTATCTAGAAAAGAAATCACCTACCAGTTGGGAAGAAATCCTCGTCTCGAATCGCTCATTCAGCCCGACGAGAGATGCGCAGTCGATATGCTCAAACACAGCACTACACATTGAATGTTTCTTATAACGGTGTATTCACATTATGTAGACTGACCGTAGCACGACTACACCCTGGATCAATCGCCCTAGATCGGTAACACAGTCCGAGTTGACGTCCGCTCAAGGCCGTGGGCGAGCAAGTACTGTTTTGTTGGTGGTAGGAAGAGGGAACATAGCAGTTATATGGAGAGGAGAGGGGGATCAAGACGGTTGATTTATATTCACGACAAAATGTAAATACCGAACTAAACATCTACAATGGCAAAAAGAAAATCACATGACAAAAATAAAAAGTAATAAATATTACAGTAGTAAAACAAGTTAATATAAAAAAGTTGAATTCCTTTTCAAAGTTTTCTTTACATATTAAATATGTAATGGATTTTTATTTGAATATATTAAATAGCTCAATTAATGAATTTTCTTTAATAATAATTTATTTTACAAATGAATTATATTGAGAAATATATGTAATAATGATTATAACTATTTTTACACTGAAAACATATAAAAACAGTCAAATATTATTGTTACATCTAACCGAATAATATTAAATTTTTCGTAACACTCAGCAGGAAACACATTCATTCGTTTACTTTGAATGAAATACTAAATTGTTTAATTTTATCAAAATATCAAATGCATTTAGATCCATGCATCGTCATAGGGAATACACAAATTAAAAAATTCCAGTACAGACGGACAAGTGAAGATAAAATAAGGATGTAAAAAAATACATAAATATAAGAACAGTTTATAGCAATGATAGGAAAACTAAACGAATATTAGAAAAAAATATGTGTTGTCTATTTCGGATATGGAATATTTAAGTTTAATGTTTTCTCGCCACAGTTTGACATCAAACTCTTTCAACTGCCGTCCAAAGTAAGACTTCTCTCTTTCTCTCTTCGTGATGGATTGTTTGGGAATAAGTCAATATAAGTGGCGTATAAAAGTAAGAAAGGTGATAGAAAAATGTAGATCGGTATATCAGAGGAGGGTGAAATGCGAAGAAGTTTTTCAATACTCAAACATTAATCTTCTACGCTTTATCGTGAAATAAATATAAAAATTGTATACGGGGTATTTCACCTAAATAAGATAATTGAATAAGAAGAAGATTTCACCTAAAGATATAATTGAATATTGTTGGATATAGAGAGAAGGAAATATTGCACCTACCTGGTGGCGAACTTATTCCATCGCATTGGAGCTCTTAATAATAATAATAATAATTAGAATTTATAAAGCGCCGTTTAGTGATACAAGATCACTCCAAGGGCGCTGTGGCTTATTTGTTGGCTCTACTAAACAAAGCAGTCTTAAGTAATTTACTGAAGGTGTCAACGCTCTGAGCTCCACGTATATCAGGGGGCAATTTATTCCATTTTAAAGGCCCGTTCACACTGAAACTCCGATCATAGTAAGCCGCTTTATTGCCTCTGTCCAACTCTTTTAAAGAATTGGTACTCTGTGATCCCGATGATCTCAATGAGAGTTGTCTTCCTGATAGGACATTCTTTTGACATAGTTCTTGTATGTAGTATGGAGCCAAGTCGATCAGAGCCTTCAACACCATCAAGCACACCTTATAGTCTACTCGTTCTGGACACTTCAACCAGTGCAGTTCATTTAGAAGAGGTGTTATGTGACATCTTTTGTCAGCTCCATATATCAACCTCGCAGCCGCGTTGAAAACCATCTGCAGTCTATCCAGCTGATACTTGGGCAAACCAGCATATATAGCATTACAGTAATCCAAGTGGACGCCTAGAAATTTAAAGTTGGTTGATGGTGTAATTTCTTCTCCATTGATGTTAATTGGAGTGTTTTCTATGAGATGCTGTCGTCGCGGTGAAGCTACCCACATAAATTCTGTGTTTGTCTTCAGGGAAGGCACCCACTCTAATCTCTGTATCACAACACATTAATCCAACTGTCGATTTGTTCCAGAGAACTTTGTTCTCTTAACATATTGACAAAGTATCAACCCAAGATACGCGATATTTGTATGCACGGTCTATATTTTTCTTAGCTGGTGCCTCAGAGCAAATTTTAAATTATGTTAAAGTCTTAATAACTCTTCAATCACATGTTCGTAAGTCACAAAAATATTTGTTCGGTAAATGTTACAACACTTCCAACCATTTCCTCTCCCAAAAAAGTATTGCTACCTACAGTGTTCAGTAGTCATTATGATCGTCAACAACTCGCCACCGTGTACGTTTAACTGACAGTTAAAATAAGTACAATAGTTTCGATACAAGACGTAATATGCATATTTCATGTTATTAAATCGATCAAATGAAACTACGCGCCGTGCGCATATAATAAATAACACAACCAAAATCGTGTTTTAAAGTGGTTCTTCTTCTTTCGTGTCAGCAACGCATTGTTGCGTTGCTGTGGTGGAAGGATTGGCCAGAAAAGATTTTAAAGTGGTGTGTTATACTAACACTAGTTGCATGTAACACATGATATCCAACTGTCGATAGCGATAGTATGTATAGTTGAAGAATAAGTAACAAATTATAAACCCATAAATCCAAATTATTGAATATTTTAAGATATTTTGTTTTCTATACAACACATGTATGTAGGTATATATGTCAGGATAAGATAGTATGGAGATCATTCTGTTTTCCTACCCAGAATATGATAACAATGTGATGAGATTATAATATAATTACCAAATTATTGAGTCTTCTTAGATATTATTGTGTATAAGCGACTGCCATACAAATTATATGAAGCGATGTCGTAACTAAATTCAATTTTCATAAAAATTGTTAAAAAAAGTTTGAGATGTACTACTACAATGTTAATTTTTTTTATAGCAAATTAAAATAACTAGCTGGGGTGTTTCGGCTTTTTTTAAGTGTTTTTCTTAATAAAAAATGTTTGAGAAATTCTGAAATTTTTTTGAAAAAAAGAAATTTAATATTTTATATTTGTCTATACCAATTTTTATTCCAATTTTCAGGGTTCTAGCTTATATGGTTTTTGAAATATATATGGAAAAATAAAGTAAAAATTCTAAAGTTGATAACCCCTGACTGAAACAAAAATTCAAAATTCTGAGTATAAAAGTTTTGTAGGTCTATAATTACTTATATAATCTGAAATTTTGGGCTCTGTAGGAATTATACGAGGAATATCTCCAAAGTGGCGAACAAGAGATTGCCGAAGACCTTCTAAACAGTCTGGACGCCTCCCGCCGTCAGAAATGGATTAAAACAGTAGAGACTCTAGATTTTAAAACATCAAGCAGAAAAGCATGGTCTCTCCTACGAAAACTGGGTGGCAGTAACTCCTCAAAAGGCGCTGAATCACTGATCACTCCGAAAAAAGTGGCATCACACATAGCTCTCTCACTCAAAAACATTGAAACCATGTCTACTGCCTTCACAAAAGAGGAGATATCAAGGGCAATAAAAGAGATGAAACCTGGAAAAGCTCCCGGTTCTGACGGAATCCACTCGGAGTTTTTGATTCATTGTGGCAAATATGCAATAAAATGGTTGACCATCTTCCTTACGGATATACTTCAGACAGGTAACATACCTGATAAATTAAAGCGAGCAAAGATTATCGCACTGCTAAAACCAGGAAAGCCGCCTGATGAAGCTAAAAGCTATAGACCAATTGCTCTCCTAAACACAACTTTTAAACTACTAGAAAGAGCTACATACAATCGAATAGCCCCTAATATCTTGGAGAAGGTGCCGGTGGAGCAGGCTGGGTTCCGCCCAAACCGCAGCTGCTGTGACCAAATACTGGCACTTACTACATTCATTGAAAGTGGCTTTGAAAAGAACCTGAAGACGGGTGCTGCCTTTATAGACCTCTCTGCTGCATATGATACCGTCTGGAGACAGGGACTGATTTACAAACTGGCACGCGTAATACCCTGTAATGTAATCATACCACTAATCGACAGCATGCTCACAGGCAGAACTTTCACAGTGACGATGGGAGCCTCAAAAAGCGGCGTCAAAAAGCTGAACAATGGACTTCCACAGGGCTCTGTCTTGGCTCCACTCCTTTTCAGTCTTTATATTGCAGATCTGCCGGAAACAAAATCACGTAAATTCGGATACGCCGATGACTGGACCCTGGCAATTCAACACCGCAACTTCGAAAAGGTTGAATCCGATCTTGCATCAGACCTAGAAGCAATGAGTAAATACCTAAGAGACTGGAGGCTTATACCTAATGCTTCCAAGACAGAAGTTACCTGCTTCCACCTGAATAACAGGGAGGCCAAGAGGGAGCTCAACGTGGTCTTCGAGGGAAAAACACTAACTCATAGCAGTTTCCCAAAATATCTGGGAGTCACCCTCGACAGAACACTCTCTTTCAAAGAACACCTCAGTAAACTAGCATCAAAAATAAAAACAAGGAACAATATCATACAGAAACTCTGCGGCACCACATGGGGATCCACGGCGGAAACATTACGCATATCGGCATTGAGCCTTGTTTATTCGGCAGCTGAATATGCATCTTCCGTATGGTTATACAGCGCCCACACTAGACAGGTAGATACTCAACTAAACTACACAATGCGAATAATTACGGGAACCATAAGATCTACGCCTACGCATTGGCTGCCTATCTTAAGCCACATTCCACCACCTGATCTCCGAAGATTGAACGCACTAATCAGAGAATATACCAAATTTGTCCAAAATCCCACAATGCCAGCCAACACAGACCTTAACCACCTCCTGCAGAGTAACAGGCTCAAATCTCGAAATCCTCCACTTCGAACAGCTTCCAACCTTTCCGTGCATAATATTAAATATAACATCTTGGAGGCATGGATCACTGAGTGGCAAAGTAACACTGGTGACCCATCTTTGATCCTCCTGCCCTGCATCACGGAGACGCCGCCCGGCTTCGATCAACCAAGAAGGGTCTGGTCGGCTCTAAACAGAATCCGAACTGGTCACGGCAGATGCGCTGATTTTGCCTACAAATGTGGATGGCAAGAGTCCCCTGGATGCGACTGTGGAGCTGACAGGCAGACAATTGAACACATAGTCAATGAATGTGCTCTCAGATCATACTGTGGTAACGCATCGGATTTCTTCACCCTTAGCGACGGAGCGATCGAATACGTCAGGAACCTGGACTTAAACATCTGACAAGCAGGAATCTTGACCCTGCGCTCAACTTTAACATAATAATATCTATATATATTACTATAATCATAATATTCTAATTTGTGATGTACTGTGCTGCCATACGATAAATAAATAAATTGGGCTCTGTAAATTGAGCGGGTCAAAAGTTATAAAGGGGGGGGGGACAGATACAGACACACTAAATATTCTACTTCGTATCCTGAATAAATCCATATGTGGAACATATAATGCTGCGAAGTTGGTGTTTTTGACTTCAAAATTGGAAAGACCGTGAAAAATATAGACCCTGCATACAAATCTCGCTTATCTTGGATTGATATTTTGTCGATAGGTTAAGAGAATAAAATTCTCTTGAACAAATCGACAGTTAGATTAATTTCAAACCAGGACAAGACAGCGACCTCCTCATAGCCTAATCCTATAATCTAATGCCATTTATCTTCCTCGATGCAATACAAACTCTAAATAGAACATTTTTATTTAGAGATCAACAAACTCCTTCAACTCAAAATTCAATCAGATTGATATTTTTAACTCAACTGTTAGTACAAACGATTAAACAAGTATTGAATACCATCTCACATACTTAAAAGATAACTAAATCTCCTTTCAACTCCTTTCTCCCTATTTCCTCCCAGTCTTCCCTTTTTACCACCCTTCACCAAAGTACATGTTGTAATTGTCAATGGTTTCTAGATTTATCAGTGGAATATTTTTAATTGGTCCAATTTTATATTTCCTTATTTTTTGTACTTATTGTCTATATAAACAGTTTATATTCCCAAAAAAATAAAATTTAAATAAATAAAATATCTGGATGAGTGAATTATTCCCAATTGAAAGCTTGATGATGCGTTTGTTGCATTTTATTTTGTTCTATTAAATAATTTACAATTTACGCATCGATCAGTTAATTATTTTGATGAAGTGTACAATGGTAATAATAATGAATTAGTAGTATTTTTTTTATTAATATCACTAGCTTTTATGTCCCGCCGTTGGCCAAGAATGTAAAATTGTGAAGGAAAAAGCAATCGTTTTTAGAATCTGGTCACCCAATTATTTTGCAAAATCGGACTATGAAAAGTGGTTTGAAATATCGAATATTTTCATTATTGCATACATTTTACAATTTCAATTACAATTTCAGTATTACAATATATAGAACTTTCAAAATTGAATTGATAGGGATCTCATTAAAAAGGCATAATTGGTGAACGTTGCGCAAGCGCATAAAGTGATCACGTAAACCAGCCGATGACAGGTCGTAAGCCCTGTAGGTGCCTTGATTTCCCGGTTCTCCTACAATAAATATTCCAACTTCGTCTCTATTGAGATAATTAAAAATCTGTTTGAAATATGATTGAATTTGATTGTTAAATGTTCAAGTGATGGCCACAACCCATTATTTTTTATATATTGCTATAAAGTGTGAATGCAGTATATATACAATTTCTGCACGCATTGGACTATGCGAAATGGTTTTAAATATGAATGTTTATCAACGTTGTAAAGAGATTGGTTTGGCCACAACCCCCATTTTTAAATATTATCATCGAAAACAAATTGTAATATGTACCTATTGAAAATTTAATAATTTTGGATGTTGGGATGTGGTTAAAATTTGATTGAACAAACGTACTGAAAATATCTAGTGTTGGTCACATCCCATTCGTTTTTATATTTTTTCATCAAGTGTGCTTTATATTTTTGCACAATTAGACTGATAGACTTAAAATTGACACAAAAGTCTACATTAACGAAGAAGAAGAAGACTTAAACTATGGTAAATAATTTGAATATAAACGTTGTGAAGAGTTCAGTAATGGCCACAACCCCCTTTCTTTAAATATTGTCAACGAAATCAAATATGTAGGTGTTGAAAATTATTCAAAATAGGATGATATAAATGGTTTAAATTTGATTAAACTAAAATATTGAAAAGATTCTAGTGCAGGTTACATCGTCACATCCCACATCCCACATCCCATTCGTTTTTACATATTATGTATATTCATCAAGTGTGTATGTCGTTAATAATATTTCTGCACAATAGACTCTCTCTCTCTCTTCCTTAGCTTGTATCCCACATGGTGGTGGGGTCAGCTCTCCTCACTGCGCTCCTCCACTTCGCCCTATCCTGAGCATGGTCCTCAGAGACATCACATTCCTGCATGTTCTCAGCTACCAGGTCTTTCCATCGTTTTTTGGGACGCCCTCTGGATCTTTTGCCAGACACTCGATGGTCCAGTGCAGTGTTTCCTATATATACAATTATTAATAATTATTCTGCACAATAGACTATTAGACTTAAAACTAACCCAAAAGTCTAAATATAACAGAGAATAATAAGTATAAGACTATAAGAAATAGTTTGTATAAAAAATCCCAATGGACTACATAAAATAAGAAAAAATACATAAAATAGAAGAATTGGACTATTGGATAGATTGTATAAAAACTGACCAAAAGGTCTTCATAAAAGAAGAAGAAGATTAATCTATAGGAAATAGTTTGTATAAAAACTGTCCTAAAGGTCTACATAAAATCAAGAAGAAAAAGAATTAGACTCCAGGACCCGTCGCTTCAGACCCTTCAGTACCTCCCGTCCCTTCAGGCCCTTCAGTACCTCTCGTCCCTTCAATCCCTCATCACGTTCCTTACCATCAGGCCCTTCAGTACCTCCCGTCCCTTCAGACCCTTTTATACCTCCCGTCCCTTCAGGCCCTTTAGTGCCTCCCTTCCCTTCATTACATCCCGTCCGTTCAGTCGGTTAAGAAAAGTTTAAATCCAGAAACCATCCTGGAAGAACCGCAAAGAGATGTAAGGACCGTCTTCTTTTCCCAGGATACTCCACCTTCATAGGTAAAATGACTAAATACACGAAGAAGAAGAAGAAAAAAGTTTAAATCCAGATACCTGCGAAGATATGGAAGGAAAATTGGACCTTCTTCTCCCAGGATAGTCCACCTTCATAGGTAAAATGACCAAATGCACGATGAAGAAGAAGAAGAAGAAGATGAAAAAAGTTTATATCCAGAAACCGTCTAGGAAGACTTGCGAAGAGATGGAAGGACAGTTGGACCTTCTTCTCCCAACTTCATAGGTAAAATGACCAAAAATACAGGATGAAGAAGAAGAAGAAAAAAGTTTAAATCCAGAAACCTGTGAAGAGATTGAAGGAAAATTGGACCTTCTTCTCCCAGGTTAGTCCACCTTCATAGGTAAAATGATCAAATACACGATGAAGAAGAAAAAAAAGTTTAAATCCACAAACCGTCCTAGAAGACCTGCGAAGAGATGGAGGGACAGTCGGACCTTCTTTTCCCAGGATACTCCACCTTCATAGGTGAAATGACCAAATACACGAAGAAGAAGAAGAATATGAAAAAAAATTAAATCCAGAAACCATCCCGGGTTTACGCTCGACAATTCACCAAAGTTTCATTGTAATCGGATAAACGGTTTAGGAGCACATAGCATACATTCATACATATACATAAATAAATAAATAAAATAATTTTCCGATAGGAAATCAGTATATTGTTGATTTGTAAGTAAATAGTTTAAGGTAGGTACCTACCTAAACAATGTTCTAAATAAATTCGAATCATAACAAATTTTATTTGAATATCAGAATGTGTCCGTAACCATAGTAACCATTCCAACACGTAAAAAATATCAAATGGTCTCGATACATTTTTTGAATATGTAGGTACCTACATTGGTTTGTTTGATGCCATAAAAATGAAAATTTTCAGAAATATCAATATTATTTACAAATTATGCAATTTTATTATCCCTATATCTTTACTAATAATTAACACATTTTTACAATATATGTCTTAAAACTTGCTATAATGTCTTGTGTTTCATTTTATTATTTCATAATCGCATTTGTTTCAAAGGTTTATCATTTTTTCAAGAAGATTTTCATTCGGAAGAATAAACAAATATTGTATGGAAAAAGATAAACATGGCGACGCTGTATGTACAAAATGCTTACTTTAAAAATAAGTTAAACATTATAATTATACAAAATATTAACCATGTTTTTCACTTAAACGCCAAGTTATACTTGAAAATATATTTTATTCGTGTAAATACGTACTTCTATACGTACAAAAAGTACACTTTTTTGACAGATATGGTTTGGAAAATTTTGTATGAAAAAAATAATTATTTAAATATTTTTAATAATTCAGCATTTTTATCGCATTTGTTTTAGCGTGACACTGCGTCAGGTTTACTGGTACATGTTCGCACATAAATAAGATTTTTAGATGATATTGGTTTTTCTGAAGGTGTGAGACAAACACACACACATACACACACAAACACACTAACAAAATCACTGTTTTATTACTTTAGATTAGTAAATAGGCTATCGGCTTGAATGGTTGGATGCTATATGCGAAATGAATATTTGAATACAAAAGAGAAATATTTTAGGCTGGTAGGTTGGTACTTTGTCAATTTCCTCGCTAAGTATTTTTCCAATATATTCAAAAGAGCTAAGTGTCAAACGCGTTAAGGCTTAAGAACCCGGAAAATACACTTATCATTTCTTTCCAGAATTGGAACTTACCACAGAGAAAAAGATAAATTGAATAAATGTACGATTTTCGCATTTGCTGTTTACACTTTTTTTATTTGGGATTACTTATTGTTATTTATGTTGCGTGGCGCCGGCTAAGAATAGTGTTTCTACTATTTTATATTATAATCATATTCTGGTGTCTCGTAAAAACCGAGTGATCGAAATACAACAGGCAAATTAACATCTCGCATAGTTTAGCAATGAGGTTCACCACTCATTCTGAATGTCATGCCTTTTTAGGTGAGAAGGTACTGGTGTGTAAGTATATACGTATGTGTTGTGCTTCTTTTTACAAGGTAATGAACACCCGTAGATCTGTAGCTGGGAATCATGGTGTGATAGTATGAATGAATAAAATACATTTCACGAAATTATCTCGGATATATTTTCAAATGTACGGTATTTAAATAAAAATACAATAATTATCCTCAGTATCATCATTTTCTTTTAAATTTTATATTATTTTTAACCAAATAAAGAAACAGTTAAATTATTACAAACAAATATTACAACAATATTTTAGAAATAAGATATTTGAAAAAAAAAAACAATTATGTATAACATACCATGATCTTATCACGATATTAGTATGCAATACAAGGATAACGACAAAAGAGTGGAGGAAGAAAATAAATGTAACAGAGCGAGACAAGAATATTTCGACTCTCTCCATAGGATATATATTTTTTTGTTTTTTCATTCTTATTGTTTACAACTTTTCCTTTATTTAAAAATCTTGATTATTTAATTTTTTTTTTCACAAAAAAATGAATGTGTCCTTATTAAACAAGTACATATACATCTTCCTACGTTCCCTAAAATAAGCAAATAAATTCTTGTGCTGTAGGTGAACGAAATCGGTCGAGGCAGGATTCAAACTCGCGACCACTTGATACTAGCCCAGCGCGCTATCTGCCATCGACTCATCTGACAATTTGTAATTTGTCATGATGTATCTTTTTTATACTTTTATATTAATAAATTTACATTATTTTACTTTTTTAGCCGAGAAGGGGGGCGATTTGCACGTAAACCAACGAAGCAAAAATGCACAAATTTTCACTCTGCGCAACCGGATGCTAGTTCAAGATTTTAAGCGAAAATTATGGCTAGGTTTACAAACGTACAAAACTCAATTGAACAAGAATAGACAGGGAATCGGGGTATATGAATAACCTCGGAGTTTTTTTCAATTTACGCCTTTTAATCTATTACACAAACAAAATTTATATGTATTTGAAATCCTCAATGAGGTGGACCATACAGCGGGTGATGAAGGTGACAGGATAGGCTCCAAGGTACGTTTTGGAAGCTCATTACGCCTTACTCTTAAAAGTTACGTCTTCAATAAAAATATATATTATTTTCTCATTATTTGTCTATACATTGGCCCGATACACTTTTTTTTATTTTGTTTACTTTGTTCATAGTATTGTTTTTAATAATACCTGTTTTCTCAGATTTTTTATCCATAACTCAAAACATATAAGGCTTAGAAACATGAATGTTTCATTAAATGATAGATAATTTATAAATATATACATTGGCTTGAAACGTTTTCACAAAATATTCTCAGTTTTTTGTAAAATCAAATAAACAATAGTATTTTATATAACGCTCGATTCAAATTCACTAACTTGGGCGCACACGATTGTAATCTTTAAGGACGTACATTTTCATACAATAGTTTCAAATTTTGCATTTGACTCGCCTACATTGCCTTACCCTGCCCCTTAAGCAAAAGTATCGGTTATAGTATAGTTAAAAAACTTTGATTTCATAAAATTGTTCAAAATTGAGTCGTTTGACAGCATAAGAATTCAATATAACAACCAAAAGTATTTATTTTATTTTATTTTATTATATTTCCGGGAAATTTACAGTATAATAACATTTATTATATAGATGCATTATTATAAGACTAAAACCAATAAAAAATTTCCACATTATTAACAATAAATTTTGACTGCTGTGCTTACATACTTAAAGCTACATATGAAAAACATTCATATCTGAATGATAATGCATGAGTGTATGTATGTATGTGTGTACGTATGAGTGTAAGGATGTGTTTATGTCTATATAAGTGTAAGAGAGAATGTATAGGTATTGAACATTTTTATAAAATTAAACTATTTTTCCTGTACTTTTGCTTTAATCTTTGTCCGAAAAACACAGCCAAAGTGTAGCCGTTATCCTCAGTCACGAAGAAAAGATAGTAGTGGAGAGTAAAAAAGTATTTTTTTTAATAAAACCTTTACTCAACGTAATGAATGATAAAATTTAAAGCTACAGTGTTAAGTAGACTGAACGCAAAAAGGCGAACAGTAAAATTTGCGAAATAGAATTTTCAGCACAATTATGTAACACAATATAAAGCTTTTTGTACGCAATTAAGAAAACATAGGTTTAATGAAAACCCCGTGATAACCAAAACACTGTCCTTTTATACCCAAATGAAGCCCTTCCGTTGTCCCCTGTTTAATACCATTAATCCCCCAATTACTATTATATTGTAATGTTGACCCAGACTAGGAATGTATGTAAGGGGTTGAAAAACCTTGTATGGGACAGGGGGGCTTTGAGGAATCGGATCGCCGCCTAATATCGTTGGTTACCGGCTTAAAATAGTACTTCAAATCTTTTTTAATTTTATCATTTTCTGAAATTCCGCAAGAATTACAACAGGCAAAAGTACATCTTTTATTTTTATTTTATTTGATTTATTTTGGATACCCAATAGTACAGTAGAATATAATAACATAGTATGATATTAAAAACAATGGAAAAAAACAGTAAATGATAGACTACGGTACATAATAACAGCACATCATATCAAGTAATTTTTAAAGTTTTACATACAATTTTAAACAAATGAGAAAAACAAAATTATAGGATCATACCTGAAACATACAAGGAACAGTACAAAGAGGATTATATTCTAGAATCATAACATGGGATTCTAACGTACTTAAGGATACTTTAGCAATGAGGCTCACCACCCATACTATAATTTGCCTTTTTTATGAGAGACGAGACAAGGATATATACACGCAAGGTTATGCACACCCCCAAGCCTGACGCTGGTTTCTTAACAATACGGGATATACCGTAATGTTAAGTATGTATGTAAGATCGCCTAAAACTTTGGCTGAGATGGAGGTATGTTATCATACGATATGCTGGCACGTCCTGGATGCAATGTGTACATGACAGGATGACATGGAGGAAAATGTAGGTGGCCTCAGGCTGAAGAAGAAGAAGAATAACTTTACTTACTTACTTAATCCATGTTTGCTCCCAGTGTGGAGCATGTGGACGCCACGAAATTTCTCCAAGCCTCTCTGTGATGTTCCGGGTTATTTGATTTAAACACCGTACATGTATTAATTGTTTATTTTCCGAATTAAGACAGAAGAGATGAATATTATATTATAATTAGGTACTTGCTTACTCTAAAGCTTACACTAAATGATTGACATATGTAGAATAGATATCAATTTAGCTTTTATTGTACTTACTTACTACTTACTTTCCGTGTCCGGAACACCATCATATTGGTTGGTGCTCCGGTGGTGGAAGGATTGGCCGGCATTCTGCCGTTTCCAGGGACGCCCGATTGCTTTTCCGAAGTTAACCGAAACTCAATCTACGTGGAGGCTCCTTCCGTGTCCCCTTTTATTGTAAATTGATATCAGAGAACTTTTATCTTGTTTCTTCAAGTACAAGGGGTCGATAGCTTTAAACATGTTATGAAATTAATGTTTCTATCATAATCGACACTCTGGTACTTCTTAATCTATCATCATAAATACTTCATTTTTAATAAGTAAACAAGATAACATTTCTCTCAGTAGGTATATCCTGTTGATAATATAATACATATGTACTTGCTTGATAACATTGAATAGACACAAGTGTTATATATTTTTATCTATTAGTGGATGCATTATATGTAATGTAAGTATTTCTTAAATATTATATTCTTTATCAAGCAAGTCAGATTATATGTATTATCATCCCTAAATGTGTGACAAACAAAACTATTAAAATGTCAGTATTAAATAATATGAAACGACTAAAGATTAAAACTAACATTTTTTCTTATCTATTGATACACAATTTCTTCTAGAATAAGTTTTGGAATATTATTTATCTAAATGACTATTTAGATAATTTTCCCAACTGTAAGACAAGTCCATAACATCTCTATCTTGCGCCAGATTGACAGCTTCGTCACAGCTTAAGCCAGCATCATGCAGATCTACAGAGAATACTTGCATGATGGTGAGTTTTGGCCTGCTTCGTCTTCTCGTCCCGTCCGGAGTGTAAAAAAGGCTTGCATAATCAACACTCTTGTGTATAATATGTATATAACAAGCATAATATTATGCTTTTTTAGAAAGAGGAAAAAAACAATATACCTACTGATCAGTCAAAGGTCTCGCATTAGATTTTGAACACAATTTTACTCACTACTCCAAGGGGATATAGTGGCGAGCTATGAATTTGCAATTATCAACTAGTATCATAGCTGGGATTGTATTCTGAAAGTTTCATCACAATATATCTGTCTGTGTGTGTGATGTGTATAATGTGCTATGTAGGTACTATGTGTGGTGTGTTTGCTGATATTTTAACCAAAGTTTTGATATCAGTTACTTAAGTTTAGCTATTATAACTGAACGGTTTTTTCATCAGTTATTTAAGTTTAGCTATTATAACTGAACGGTTTGGTTATTAGTTACATAAGTATAGCTATTATAACTGAACGGTTTTGTTTTCAGTTACTTACGTTTTTTTGCTATAAGTAACTTAAGTTTAGCTATTATAACTGAACGGTTTTGTTATGTATTAACATAAGTTTAGCTATTATAACTGAACGGTTTTGTTATCAGTTACTTAAGTTTAGCTATTATAACTGAATGGTTTTGTTGTGTGTACAAAACATTCTTATGTACTTTTTCACAATGCATTATACACTCCCGAACTAAACGATTCACACTATCACAAGTCAATTTTATTTTACTATTTTTTTTTATTTATTAAACAATATATTGTGTTAGTGTAAAAAAATCAAGTAAACCAACAAAGATTACATAATTGGTTAACAATAATTTACTTAATAACAAAACATTAGTTGAAACAAAAGGAAGAATAAATAAGAGAGAAATTAAACGGAAAAAAATCACAAATATTAGAAAATTGAACTACGATAACATACCGATAAGATGATAATTTCGCACTCGTTATTTGGTGTCATTACTCTTTAGTTCCAATGACATCTTTGACAATAACACAATGGGCGATAATTGCTGAACTGAGAGCGAATTCGAAATAAAACGTAAATGGGTTGCTCATATCGCACATACAACTTTTTACCTCTTTTGGTGTACTATCGTTCACCAGTTTAGCTTTGGGCCCTCGGATTACCAAGTTACCTGTTCTTGGTTACCGAGGACTGGGTTGTACTGCCGATGAACCTGTCAGCGGTCACCCAGGATAGGCTGTGCCGGTCTATGTAGGCTTTAGGTATTTCAACCTGTTTGCCTATCCCCAAGCGAAAGTATTGAAATAACTGTGTAGGTACTTACCCAGCACAGTACTACGTACATAAAGATATTAAATAATATAGTAAAACACAGGTAATTGTTATGACAGAAATCAAAAGATAATGATGCGATTACTTACATGGATTTATTGAATTTAACTTATTAAATACTTATATTTTAAATTGGAATATTATACGAAGTTTACGCGGATTGAAAACTATGAGGTCGCAAGGACAGCGCGACCGCGGAAGCTGGTAGTGGGTGGATCGAATGGCCGTGCTGAAGCGTCAGGATTCAGACGCTAGCACGCGCCATAACTTCTATGATTGCATCGCATGTCGGCACGGGTTGCAGTGCTCTAAATGAACTTAAAATTTATATCCGCGTACATTAGGACCAAATGAATAAATATATGCCTATGCGTTTAAAAAAAATATTTTCAAAAATATCGGACACCCAAGTGTTGGTGTATTTGAACAATATTTCGTTTTTGGGGATTTTGCCGTCCCAATTAAATCTGCACACATTAACAGCGGCAATGTTTGTCGTTAGCAACTGGCGGTCCTGTTCGTTAGGAACAACATTCCAGCGATGCATACCGCTTTTGCAGGATTGCTAAATATCCCCGTAGGATAGCTAAATGTCCTTGTTGAATATCTTTGCAGGAACAATGCAGCTACCGTAAGTTGTATGAAACGGCCCCAATCCATTTCAAGATTTAAGGACCGCCTTGAACATCTGAAGTTATATTTAACTCATCAAAACCAATTCAAAACCAACACCTTATTTGACGATTTGGAAAATACTGACTCACTAATTTTCCATTTCATTGTTTTCTATATGTATGTAGTAACTACATATATTGACACCAAGAAGCGCCTCCAAGAGCAAGATTTAAAAGGCTTAAGACCACTTATATACATACATACATACATACATACCATCACGCCATGTCCCTCACGGGGTAGGCAGAGAGAACCGAACGCCACATTTTTCTATCTTGACACGCATTCATCGCCTCTTCAACATTCATACATCGTCTTATACATGTTCGTCTGTTGTTCACGCTTCTTACATTTCCATCTTTCAAAATATCGTTTACATGGTCGTGCCATCCTTTTCTTGGGCGCCCGCGACCTCTTATTCCGTTCCTGTCAGATTTGTATATTTTCTTCGTCAGGCGTTCTTCGTTCATTCTCCCCAAGTGGCCAAACCATCTCAATGTGTTAACTTTCATTCTGTTAATTACATCTTTCTTTATCTTACATTCTTTCCTTGTATCTTCATTCCGAACTCTATCATACAAATTCTTCTAAGCGATCTCATTTCAACTGCATTTATTCTGCTTTCGTGCGACTTCTGCCATGTCCAGGTCTCACTTGCATACGTCAATGTTGGCACTACGATTGCGTTATGAATGGCAACTTTAGCGTCTCTTGATATGTTTCGATCATTCATATTTCACTTATATTTATTATCATATTATTATTTGTCTTGGATAGTGAACAATAAAAGTTAATAGAATACATTTAAACTTATTCCTAACCTCAAATGGCAAAGGTGTTGATAAATTTTTTCCTGCAAACTATTTCTATAGCAACTCGCTCGCGCGAGTCGCTATTGTCATTAAAGACTAACTAAACCTAACCGAAAAATATACGGGATGTAATAAAATACGACAACGAAATAATGGTTTGATGTGTACGTTAATCTCCATTCCTGTTAATTTTTGGCTAGTTTTTGTCAGTCTTTAATGATAATAGCTACTCGCGTGAGCGAGTTGCTTTATAAATTGCATGGAAATTGGTTGCAGGAATAATTTTATTAACACCTTTGCCATTTGAGGTTAGGAAAAAGTTTATTATGTATTCCCATTTGATCACATTTTTCAAATAAATTAGTTTTCTCAACATATTATTTAAGTAATTGTAGTATGATACATACTTACTATTTTGAATACTTATTATTATTATTTATGTTGAAAATTTATGGGTTTAGTGTCAACTTTGACAAATCATACGGTTTAGTGTCAACTTTGACAAATCATACGGTTTAGTGTCAACTTTGACAAATCATACGGTTTAGTGTCAACTTTGACAAATCATACGGTTTAGTGTCAACTTTGACAAATCATACGGTTTAGTGTCAACTTTGACAAATCATACGGTTTAGTGTCAACTTTGACAAATCATACGGTTTAGTGTCAACTTTGACAAATCATACGGTTTAGTGTCAACTTTGACAAATCATACGGTTTAGTGTCAACTTTGACAAATCATACGGTTTAGTGTCAACTTTGACAAATCATACGGTTTAGTGTCAACTTTGACAAATCATACGGTTTAGTGTCAACTTTGACAAATCATACGGTTTAGTGTCAACTTTGACAAATCATACGATATTAATTTGTAAAATGACCTGTGCTTTTAACAAGCTCTAGTTCATTCGATACCATACAACTATTCTAAAGTCGGTGCCTCAGAACAAAAAGTTAGTTTTTTAAGTATTTTCTTGAATATAATTATTAATTGAGACGATGCAATATACCTACTTGGTAGGTACTTCTCGGGCAACTAACAGGTAGGAACTATGTCAAATATTAATTTAACACGCACCCCATAACTAGTTGCCACATCTGAAATCTTATTATTTATGTATATTTATCGAAAATCTAAGTAAAAGATGGAGATATGTTAAAGCATACGTGTTGCCGTTGTTGATGAGCATCCTATGGGTCGATAGAGTCTCCATTGAAAGAGTTCTAAATATGACGGAGAATGAGATAGAGGGTTGCTGACCAATGTCAAGAGACGCAAAGCAGCATATTTTGGGAAGACGGAGTTTGGGGGGTAAATGAAATCGTGGCTTAAAAATATTACGTAGTAGTTCGGGATTCCGGATGCGAAGGAGAAAAAGAAAAAGAAGAAGAAGAAGAAGAAGAAAAGAAGAAAAAGAAGATGAAGAAGAAGAAGAAAAGAAGAAAAAGAAGATGAAGAAGAAGAAGAAGAGGAGGAAGAAGAAGAAGATTTTTATGTGTTGTTCTTTGAGTAACACATAAAAATATTTGATTTGATATGGGAACCATGTGATTCATATTAATTACACCAACATAGTTAAAGAGTCTCTTCTATGGCTCTGAAATAAAAATCGCAGCAGAGATTGGATTTATGACAGATATTATGGCGGACATTGGGACCTGGTTGATCCGTTTTGTGTGAGCCCATAATATGTTTGTTGAGGTAATGATTGTGATTGCAGAAAGTTGAGATTGTGTACATATTTAGTGTGAAACGGGAACAATCACCTGGTTCATAATTGCATATAATTGTCAATAAAAATTGCAAACTGCTAGCCCTAGAACAGGATTTCATAGTTGGGCAGCAGTAATCTACTTATTGTTGTCATTATAAATATGGTGTGATAAAAGGTAAATAAATAATAAATAATAAATAAGAAAAAGAAGAAAGGAAGAAGAATTAGAAGAAGAAAAGAGGAAGAAGAAGAAGAATATTTATCGTATGACAGATGCAGACTGAAAATACAATTGAAAACTGTGTTTCCAAGAGGAATCGAACCCGGGAACTTCAAATCAGCAGTCAGATACGTAACCGTCTGAGCCACAATGGCTGACAAAAGTATTTATGTTTAAAATTTAACCCTCTCTCTCTCGTTGGACGTAAAATAAATGAGACAGTGGATTGTTACATAGTTTCTAAATCCAGTGTTGTGAATTTGTCTTAGTTTATAATATGAAGTGTTGGTGGGCAGTTAACCCTCCACGTACCGGTCGACGTAATCCTCTAAATCTATACACTGCCAACCAGGGCACACTTCAGCCACAGTGGACGTGTCTTAAATTGTGATTAATAGAGGCTGGCTAGCTGTAGGTTGAGGTTGATAAGGAGGTGGAGGTGGAGGTTGACGTGGATCTATCTTCATCAGGTCCGACCGCGCAATTGAGAAATTTTAGAAAAAAAATCCCTCCATTCCTTTCCTCGATGCTTTGGTCAGTATGTTCATTATTATTGTCGGCCTTAGCGATTCAATCCCCGGTTGACACACAGTTTTTAACTGTGTTTTCAATATAAATCTGTGAGACGACGAATGTAGCAACTTGTTATTGGGTGCGTGTTGAAATAATATTTGACACAGTAGGTACCTGTTAGTTGCCCGAGAAGCAACACAAAATTAAAATAAAATATAATATATTAAAAGGTTTTATACCTACTAGGTGTTTTTATAAAAAAATGATTACGTTTCTACATATATATTTCCCTTATAATAGGACGACCGTTTCGGCTGACTAGGCCCTTACCAATTGGTATTATATGGGAAATATATATGTAGAAACATAATCATTTCTGTTTGATTAAAAATACCTAGTGTAATGGAGTTCTACACAATGGCAAATAAAAATGAAAGGTTTTATTTAATATCATTTAATGATTCGGCGGATATTTTGTGGTAGTTAATATTAACCATATTTGAATTATAAATTAGCTATAAACCACTTGTTTTTTGAGTCACTTCGCGACATGTTTCGGAAGCGCTGTCCTTCCATCGACCGGCGTGTCGAGACTTCCGAAACATTTCGCGAAATGACTCAAAAATCAAGTGGTTTATAGCTAATTTATAATTCAATATGGTTTTATTTAATTTAATTTTATTTGTTAACGGGATATTTGGTTGTGGCAGAGCGGTTTAGCAATCCAGTGGTCGCGATTTCGAATCCTGCAACGACCGATTTCGTTCACATATAGCACAATCATTAATGCTTAGTTTATGGAATGTATGAGGATGTATATGTAATTGTTACACGGACATATTCATTCTTTAAAAAAATATATATAGTTATAAAAAAGTATCATAAACAAATAAGATTAATAAATTAGTTAATATATACATATGTAAATAATCTAAGTTATTGCTTTAATTATTTTTCTTAGTATGTCATATTGTACTAATTTAACCTGATCTCTAATGTTGCTTTGGATGGTTGAAAGAGATTAAATGATGGTAATTAACCCGCCTGAATATATGTAGATATTTTGTTGCAACTACGTTATTGGAATAAATGAATTAATTGAGAAAAATAAAAAATGCTGTTTCCTATAATATTTTATGTCCATTATTTATGGGGACAGTAATTGATTTCACTACTCCGTCTTCTATATATTATAAATACGTATTTTAATAATCTTTCATTAAACAATTTAATAATCTTATAAATAAAAAATTGAATATTGTATTTTTAATGTTTGTGTATAATATCGATAACATCGAAATATAAATTTAAGACATATTATGTCCTAATATATTTTACAAAAAAAAAACATGGTCATCGTAGGTACATAAAATAGATTTTTATTTTATTTATTTTTATTTTTATTTGTTTCTATCCAAAAGCATACAGTATAATATATATGAGATACAAAATATCTTAAGATAATATAAAGCTTATTCATACATAGTTAACATACAAAGTAGATATAAATTATTTCATTCAATAAATATCAATTTACCACTTCACTGGTGCTTACATAGTTTAAGCCATATCTTTTTGTTTGTATCTTTGTTACTAGCCCCCTCACTAGGCTTAGCCTGTGCTAAGGTGAGCTAGTTTTATGTTATTGTCTATTACGTTGTTTATTTATAGATACATTTACATATAATATAAGTACATGTACAAACATACGTTACGCCTACATACAACTAGGTAGGTATAGTGCTAGCCTTATAACAGGTATACCTACCTAGTTGGGCAGTAGTTATCTATTTTTAATGAAGATTATTTAAATGCAAATAGGTACAACCTATATGTCTCCTGTGAATTATTATAATAATATGTACCTACACTGCTAGCCCTAGATCAGGTATACCTAGTTAGGCAGCAGTTATCTATTTTTTATGACGTATTGGTAAATAATGTGATAAAGAAAAGAATAAAAAAAATTATAATCGTACAGGTTATACTTATTTGTAGGAATAAACCTACCTGATCAGGTGTCCACCTATCTCAAATAAAATTGACAACTAATTGTATGCAAATATCCCCATTCTTATGTTAGTAGATATATTTGTAAACCATTATTTTTATTGATAGGGTTGTTTGAACACAAATGCACGCTCTTCCCCTAGGGAAACTAAATCAGACTAATCCAATAAATATTCATCCAATCATGGACTTCCACACCGATCTGCTGAACGTACAACACTATCCATTCCTATCCAAAATACATAATTTTTTCAGCTATTCGTTCGAAGTAGGTACAGTCGGAAACATTATGGAATAGCCTAAGTCGAGATATTGAGTCGTCTAACTCACTTTGTATTTTCAAGAAAAAACTAAAGAAGGAATATTTATCCCTAAACACCTGATCCCGATTTCCTCTCCTTGTCCTTACCCTATCCTTTTTTTCTGTTCTTTTTTTACTTTCAATCTTTTGTTGATATACAATCACCATTTTGTCATACTTTGTAATCTTTATAATCTGGTTGGTTGAAAGAAATTGCCTTATGGCAATAAGCCGACCAGTGTGCATTATATTTTTTATTTTATGTACAAAAAGATATATAAATAAAAATAATATATACCTATGTAAAAATTAATAATATTATTTGTTTATTATTTTTTACACCTAGTCATCGTCAACTATTTAGTACTTATTTTGATCTGTTCCATTCTTTTATTTGAATATTTTTTGTTTCAATATTTTTTTGACACATATATATTGTTTCTCATATATAACGAGTGGGTTGTGGCCAACGCTAAACTCCTCACTAACAAGTCACTCCGTAAAGTATTCAAATTTTGTATGGAACATATTCAGCATTTTCATGAAATGAGTTTGTTTAATTATTTTTTAATAAAGAATATTTAATTATATAATCTTGATAATTTTTAATACCATTTTATGAAAGTGATGTGCCTTTTCAAAAGTTCAAATTTTGTTTCCTGACCTTGAAGTCATTTTGAAATATTTAACAGTTAAAATGTTGAGAAGTACTGATCAGATATCCTTAAAAATTTAATAGGATCTAAGTGAGTGTTAATATACAAGTAATATACAAAATTGCAAAATTTGAAAAGAATCGACGTAGTGGTTTACTCTCTAATTGATAAAGGCGGCCTTAGTGGCTCAGTTGGTTGGGTATCTGACAGCTGACCCAATGGTCCCGGATTCGATTCCCGGTGGAGACTCAGTTTTTAATTGTGTCTTCAGTCTGTATCTGTGAGACGATTAATATCGTAAGTCTCCAGAATGTGGCAACTTGTTATTGGGTACATGTTAAATTAATACCTGTTAGTCGTATAGTACCTAAATATAATAAAATAAAATAAAGAAGTATTAACGCGCTGTACATAGTACCTACACATCATACACAGATATATTGTGATGAAACTTTCAGAATACAATTTCAGCACAATACTATTTGATAATCTGCAATAAAAAATAGCCTTAAAAATTGCAACATCATAACTCCCCACTACATCCCCCTGGGGGTAGTAAGGAGTAAAAAAAACAATGAAAAAAAGTTATGTTATATGTCGTTTATCTGTTTTCATGTAAATCTCATTTATTATATAATTTGTAATTTTGTTAATTTTGATTGTAAATCTATAATATTTTCTTTGTTTTCAGAGCAACATTGAGATGGTTTGGCCACATGGGGAGAATGAATGAGGAACGCCTGACGAAGAAAATATACATTGCGGACAGGAATGGAATGAGAGGTCGGGGCCGCCCAAGGAAGGGATGGTACGTTCATGTGAACTGTATTTTGAAAGACGGAAATGTCTGAAGCATGAATAACAGACGAACATGTATAAGACGATGTATGAATGTCGACGAGGCGATGAATGTATGTCAAGATAGAAATAAGTGGCGTTCGGATCTCTCTGCTACCCCGCGAGGGACATGGCGTGATGGTATGTATGTACAATCTTTTGTTTTCTCATATAAAAGCAAATTATAGGTACCTACATATAAATAAAATATATAAAATATAGAAAAATCTTTCATAGAATTGAATATATGGGGGGGCAAATCTGGGGGGCAAGTCTGGTTCAATCGGCGAAATCAAAACCCTCGTGATTACCCATATCATGGATATAATTATTATATAGAGTTCTACAATATATTTAGATGTCATAGAACTCAATATCCATGATATGGGTATCACTAGGGTTTTGATTTCGCCGGTCGAACCAGACTTGCCCCCCTGGTCCAACCGGCGAAATCAAAACCCTCACTATTACCCATATCATGAATATAATTATTATATGGAGTTATATAATATCTTTAGATGTCATAGAACTCCATATGATAATTACATCTATGATATGGGTAATCGTGAGGGTTTTGATTTCGCTGGTTGGATCAGACTTGCCCCCATGGACTAGCAAGGAGAAAAAAAAAACTTTAAAGGATATTTATTTATTTTTAAATCACCATAAAAATAGTTATTGTATAACAATGTATTGATGTGACAAAATATTAATTAGTGAGGATCCCTCAAAGGTGAAGCTTGTGTGTGGGAAACATAATCAAAATAAGTTATATCTATAATTAAAAGTAAACCACTTTTTTGATTCTTTGTGGATTTTACTATGGGTGATAGGCCTATTTCGCCTTGTTAGGGCATTTACTAGCCATGTAGAACCAAAAAAGTGGTTTAGTTTTAATTATAGATATAACTTATAATGGAATTCTACAAAATAAAAACATCGTCGATCATTAATAATCAAAATAGATTCTTTTTTATTTATTTATTTATGTACGTAGTGGATTGGTAGGAATATTAAAATTTTGCAATACACGAATAATGATGGTTGGTTGGGAGAAATTGACAAATATGTTTGCAAGTGTACAATATGTATATAATGTATTTAGTACGAAAATTCTTGTAAATAAATATCATAGCTAAAATGAAAGCGAATGCTCAGAGTTGTTTTGGCATATTGAAAGAAGAACGATAAACGTTTTGACTCGAAAAAATATGCAGAGATGTAGTGAACACGGGGAAATATTTCATGACATGAAGAGTATAAAGTCGGCCACTACCGACATATTTTAATATACGTTCAAGAGATTGCTTGTACTTTGTGATGAAAAATAAACTAAAAAAAGTTTCCGCTCTGCCACGGGAAAACTGACGGTGAAAAAAATAATTAAAAATATAACGAGCACGTTGATACATTAAAATGAAATTTTCAGCATAGTCTGAATTTTCTAAACCTTCTCATTGTCGTCTCATTATTTTTCCTAGATACTGTAAACATTTTTCTTCTTTTTCATAACAAACATAATAGGATTACATGAAAATTCTTCGAAACACAATTGTTCGAATGCGCAATTGTACGAATAACAATTTTTCGAAAATCAGTTATCAGAATGACAATTGTCCGAAAGCAAATTATTCGAACTAACACTTGTTGGAAAACCAATTAACCGAATTTAATATATTTTTGTCATTATGTTGCCTCCTTTGACATATTTGTTGCTAGTAAAATATATTCGATGAAGACTATTATTACTTGTTGTATTATTGTTGGGTTCGTATGTTTGCACATTTTTAATAACTGATGTTTGACAGCGCGGGATAGCCTAGTTTGTACACCATTTTATGTTTATGTAGTATTCACATCAATTTAGTTATTTTATTTTAATATTATAGTTACTTTTTTAAATATATAATGCAACTGGCTCACGCCAGTCGCAATTTTAACTTCAAACAAACCTAACCAACCTATTTTTACCAAAGTTTTGTAGGTTTAGGTTTAAAAAATAGGTGTACATCCTAGGATATCTGAAAGCGCGGTGCGTCGCCATGTTGTTTATTCCATAGATTTTTTTTATACATAATATACTATGTAGATGTAGTACTCCGTGCAAAAAGTGAGTCATTTGTTTTCGATTCATACAAAATTTGCTAACTACGACAGCTAGTATATTATAATAAAAATCTATGGTTTTTTCCTCTCACAATACTACCAACATGACGTCATAAAAATTCGAACAATTGTAAATTCTGATAATTGTGTGTTCGGAAAATTGTTTTTCGAAAAAATGTGATTCGAATAATTGCCATTCGTAAAATTGATTTTCGTAAAATTGAGCATTCGAATAATTGTTTTTCGAATAATTTTCCTGTCACCACATAATAGTAGGTATACATATAGGGTAATAACAAACATAATAGTAGGTATACATATAGGATAACTTACTATTTAAAATACAAGTTTAATCCAATGCTACGTCAGTTTCGGCCATACAAAAAACTGGGTAAGTATCAGCTTAAACACAAATTGTAAATAGTAAGTAAGGCCCATAATGTTGATTAATAATAATAAAAAATTAGGATAATTTATATAGCGCCGTTTTTGTGAATACCTCACCTCAAGGGCGCTGAAAAATTGATTACGTTGTATCATTTTGGCTCTGGTAAGATTTGCGAAAAAGGTGCGTTTTGAGTTTTTTTCTGAACGAAGATATATTTTCGGTTTGTCTGAGGGTGTGTGGGAGCTTATTCCATGCATTTGGTCCTGCCACAGCAAATGCACGATCACCGAAATTAGTTTTTTTTTTTTTTTTGTGTGAAATTAGTTGTGTGCACCCTGTTTATTTCAACTAATTTCCCAACCATGGATGAAGAAGCAGAACGAAGTGATGATTGTCTGTCATTTATTAAAAGCGGAATGCGCAGTTCGGAGAGATAAGTAGGGGCCATACCACGAAGTGCTTTAAAGATTATGAGACAGAGCTTATATTCAATTCTTTCGGGGACTTTAAGCCAATGTAGATTGCGAAGATGGTGAGAGATGTGAGAAAATTTGGAGACTCCAGTGACGAGTCTGGCTGCAGCATTGAAAACTGACTGAATTTAAGTAATTTCTTTAATATGTATGTACATGTACATTGTACATACCTACTAACTGTTTATTTATTCATATATTTATTAACTTCATGTACAATTTGGGAATAATGTTGGGTTTTATTGCTATAAGGCAATTTCTTACAACAAAGGATCGTGAAGCCATAAATAGTGTAGTGATAGGTACATTCATAACGAAATTCATAACGAAAAAAACATAGGTACAAAAAGAGATACACGTAACATTATTAAATATAATATACCTATCGTGAGACAAGGATCTACCACTGCATTGATTCACTCGACAACATTACCGCCAATACCTCCTAACTCAAATTTCAATTACATTTGTACCTTCAACTTCTATCTTACACAGAAGTGTTAATTAACGCCAAAAATGAATATAGAGTTATACATTGTAAAAAAAACTATTATTTAAAGCAATGTTCATAGTAGTTAGAGCTCTTTCTTGGAAATAAAAATATAAAACAGTGTTTTCAGAATGTTCTGTAAAATTTTGCATATTAAAAAGATAGGAGGTATTGGCGGTAAGCGCTCGATATGATGCTTCTCTAAATATTCTTAATAATAAAATTGATTTTCCTGCTACTTTAAATAATATATTTTTCAACATCCACTCTTCTTTTCGACCTAACCACTCAGCACACTATTGTCTGTCTTTACCTACTGGAATTTTGCTAACTAATTTCCTAACCAGTTAAAGCTCTAAAACTTTCAGAATTGATGTATTCCCGATGAAAATGCATGTTAAGAGGGTGACGCTAAATCTAGTGACTGATATCATGGTATGTTAAAACCGCCTAATGCACTGTAAAGTTAAGTGTTAGTAAGGGTAACTATCGCGTGCTAATGACATAAAGACCTCAGTAATTGAAAATATGTAGTTAATACAAAAAAAAAATATCATAGCATTATTTTTTTTAAATGAATATGTCCTTGTTAAAAAAGTACTATATATCTTCCTACGTTCCCTAAAATAAGCATAAATGCTTGTGCTATAGGTGAACGAAATTGGTCGAGGCATGATTCGAACTCGCAACCACTGGATTACTAACCCAATAGCGCTAACCGCTCTGACATTGAGCCATATTATTAAAATTTAAAAATGCTCCCAAGCAAAATATTTTTGTTGCAGTTGCCACTTCTGTGCACTATACATACCTATTTAATATCTGTATTGTGTCAATCAATGCATTTTATTATAATTTTACATTGTATTGATAAATAATATGCAAATAAATCAAATTTTGAATGCACTTGACATAAGGTCGATGAACTTTTGAAACTACTGTATTGATAGTAAGAGCGTCTGCTATTACTCGGGTAAATGAAAGCTAATTGCAGTGAGACGAACCCTAAATTGCCTCAAAACCACATTAATCTATGGGATTCCCCATTCCCGCTCTTCATCGCCTCCCTAGAAACATACATATCGTCGCTTAAGGTCTAACACCACGTAAGTCAATATCCGCAACTTTACAGCAGAGCAAAAAACTTTCTAAAATTCTTATACATATGACATTTGAAAAAGTATAAAAACACAAAGCCGCGTTAGTTGGCATGTTTTTTCTTTGATAAGTATTTTCAAAAGAAAGTATATTTAAATGACATGTAATAAGAATTTTCAATACTTTTTTTGTTCTAATGTAAAGTTGCCGATATTAACTTACGCGGTGTTAGACTTAAAGCGACGATATATCACCTGCCCACCGTCTTCTTAAGTGTTCTGCTATTTTTAATTGAATTTATTCTGTGTACTTTAATACGTCATTAAATTTATGCCATGTTCTGCAATCTGTTATTAAATGTATTTCATGTTATTCAATCATTGAATTTATCATAATATAATGTCCTTAGTAATTATTTTTTTACTTCATGTACATTATTATGTGTACAATGGCGGGTTTATTGCCACGAGGCAATTTCTTCAAACCAACCGAAGCAACGTGAGGCCATAAATAGTGTGGTGGCAGGTCCATTTATAACAAAAAATAAACACATAACATTATTAAGGCCCTTGTATACCCTGGGTATACGGATGTACACAAAAATGCACACTAAATTACCTTCTAATGTATGAAATAAAAAAAATAAAAAAAAATCGTAAAAATATTACATATTACCTTATATGTGAGATACAACATTTTTTTGTAAAGAAAAGGTTAAATTGGGAAATTAATATTCTCATATAACTGAATTTTTTTCAGAATCCCTAGCTATGTACAATGTACGGATAGCCTAGTCTTCTTTTTTTAAAACATAACCAACAAAAGTTTGGTAAAAATACCAATCTAGTAATTTATTTTAATATTTTAGTTACTTTTTTTTAATATATAATGCAACTGGCTCACGCCAGTCGTAATTGTAACTACAAGCAAACCTAACCAACCTATTTTTACCAAACTTTTGTAGGTTAGGTTTACAAAAATGGTGTGAAGACTAGGTTATCCACAATATACAAACTAGTTTCGTCGGACAATCATTTGTTGTGATGACTAATTGTATTGTTACATATTAAGAATTTTATAACCGAAATTTGTTTTATTTGTTTTGTTGATATATTTATAATCTTTATTAATTAACTTGTCTCCTATGAAATTATAATTTGTTAATATTGAATCATGTATCTTTGTACTTCATAAAACAAAATATTTAAGAGTTTTTGATATTCCGTTGTGATTTTTAAGTGTTCAAATATGCTAAAATAAATATTTGTAACGTGATTAGACGGGAAAGCGACTTTTTTTAAATATCGTGGTGAATAATCTTATATAAAAGTCGAAATATTTCTACTAGTGAAGACATTCTGTAAACGTTCCAGTTTTTTTTAATAATTATTCATTGGCATCCAGATAACACACATCACCGTAATCAAGCATTAAAACAAGTTATGATTGTGCTAGTGTGATTTTACAAAAAAAATTAATAATTTCACAATTAATTTTTTCAATACCCACAATAATATTTCTTATAAATTATTTCTTATAATTTTTGTCGCCTTCAGTACGTTATGTTCACGTTTAATTCTCGCATCATTTTAATTAAAAAAAAAAAAACTTTATGATAAAGATGCGACAACGGCGGCGACATCTATATTTAACGGCAGCAACCCTCTTAACCCGCCACCTGGGGGTAATTTGTAATTAACGACATAACCCGTCAAACAATTTGCTAAACAGGTGTCGACACCCGGCGGTTGGAGGGGAGCGTCGGGTGGCTGCTGTACCTATTATCGTCTTCGCACAACTTTGTCAAACTTTTGCAATATTTTATGTCTTCGTCACTTGCCCACGAGGTGAGATTTTTTTCGCTCTCCATTTCTGTCGTTGTTTATTCGAACGAGGGAATAAAAAAAAAATGAATACACACTTTTCAAAGTTATCATCACTCGAAGTTAACTCGCTGTACTGTAGATCTATACTGTTTTGATTGGTAGTCTTCTTTTTGTAACATTTCTTGTCGGCTAGGCGGGTTGGCGTACATTGTCTATGATAGGGATATATCGTCCCTCTCCTGACTAACAGTCGTACCTGCAAAATGCAAATTGTTCAGAAGAGGGTTTTTAGTCGAATATTTTTATTATTGCATATGCGCAAACATTGGATTTTTTTCCCTGTCGGGAGTCAAAGGTATTTTTTAACAGATTTTTAATTATCTCAATAGAGACGAAGTTGGAATATTTATTGTAGGAGAACCGGGAAATCAAGGCACCTACAGGGCTTACGACCTGTCATCGGCTGGTTTACGTGATCACTTTATGCGCTTGCGCAACGTTCACCAATTATGCCTTTTTAATGAGATCCCTATCAATTCAATTTTGAAAGTTCTATATATTGTAATACTGAAATTCTTTTCGCTTGAAAATAAGGAATTTTTACTACAGCCATCTATGGGTGAAATTATGAACAACAATCTTATTATTTTTATTTATTTTGTTGGAACGCCATCTATTGAGAGAATTGATTTTTCTATAGGGTTTTTAGTGTTTTGCGCGTGCATATTTTAATCTCTCCCAGCACACGGTGCAGTGACACGGTGTAAATATATTTTAATATTTTATATGTATTCTTATATATATGAATCATTCTTATATATATTATAATCGTATTTGCACATAGGTCTATTAGTGATATTTTATTTTCAGTAATTGGCAGACAACAAATCGCTAAGCTATTCCAAGTTAACGGGAGGTGATACAGTCGAGACCTTTAGTGAGAACATGCGTACAACATATAGGCCCAGTATTTCAGTCGGCCCTTAGGAGTTTAACTCACGTTTAACAAAAATATTGTGTATTTCAGTACCTAATCTTCCCTTAAATACGTCACTAAACGACAAATATTCAACTCAACGTTTCTGGCGGATCGCGTGTCTTAATCTTGAGTTAAGTATTGTTTCAAGTCTTTTTCGCCAGGTGGCGTACTAATCGCCGCACGCTTTAATGTTTTATTTCATTTTATACTACAAATAACTATGCATAATAATTATAATCATGATTTATTTTTGTTGTTAAAATAAAAGACTTGATATAGAAGTGGTTCATGTATTTAATATTTATTTTATTTTTTACATAATTATAATGTATTGCCTGACAACAAACGAAATAAACTGTCAGCCATAATGAAACGTCAGGCACGCAACTTTATTTTTGCGATGTTTTTTCATCCCACTTTTTAAATTGATCCATCCTGTTTCTACATATATACATAATGTGTATTCTTAAATTTTCTACATAAGACACTATTTTACCATTATCACTTAGTTCCATATCCATCTGTAAAATGTACATACATTTTGCATTGAAGTACTACGTACGTAGTACATATTCAATGACATTTTTTCACTACAATGTTTGATTTTAATTAAAAAAAAACATCGATCGGTATAAAAAATTGAAAAAGTAACATGCTGTGTAATGAAACAAATAAAATAATGTGTTGTTATAATAATAAAATAATATTTAGTCACAGCTTCGCGTCACGTATCATTTAAGGTAATTACAATTTTGACAGATGCGTTATAGACAATAACCATAGAAAAACGTAAAATATATCTACAGTTGAAGATTACGTAACTGACGTTTCATTTTGCACTGAAATACGCGAATGAAATTTAATCTTCCCTAAACTTTTAACTTGGATTACCAAATCCAACGATTTAAGGGCCAACTGATATCTCGGGCCATATGTAAGTACACATTGGTGATCCTAACTCGATTTTGCAAAAAATGTCAGATACGACTGTTAGTCAGGAGAGGGACGATATACAGATAAGGAGAGGATTCAAATGGATATCCCTAACATATGAAGTGTGTATATTTGAATAAAAGTGTACAATATTTGATATGATCAGAGGAGGGAAGTCTGGTCAACCGGCGGAATCAAAACCATCCATGTTTATCCATACCATGGATATGATTATCTCATGGAGTTGTATAATATATTAAAATATGATAGAACTCCTTAAGATAATTATATCCATGATATGGGTAAACAAAGATGGTTTTGATTCCGCCGGTTGACCAGACTTGCCCCCCTGATCTGATCTGATTTGATTGCAGATACAATTCTTGCGTTGTCTCTCAATATATGTATGTACCTACATATAAATAAAAATATAACAAAAAATAATTCTCAATTAATGGGCTCCATGAAAAATTTTAAAACTCTTCAATTTGTATATATCAATAATTTTTTATCGCGTATTTTTTGTGCTACCAAGGGGACGATCTCAAAGGGCAGAGGTCAAATCTGCTGAAAATAATTGCCATTTGCTCAAATTTACTATCTGCTCAAAATGAATCCTGCCACCAGCTAATAAAGCCTGCTCGCCTGTAAACCTGTGGATTATTGACATAATGAGAATATAATACATTATATCGTTTCAGGGAATTATTTGGAAGCTCACGATAAATTATGAGAATTTATTTCCTTCGTACGGAATTAAGGATTAATATACTCAGGTACAGAAAATTAACATATTTTATTATGGTATGTTCTGGGACACTATTAATATACTCTAAATTTTTTTTTTTTTATTGAAAAATAATAAAAAACATATGATACTACAAAAAAGAAAACAATGATTATGAGTCACGCCAAGTCTAATTTCTAGACTTGTCGGCGTGTTCTCAAGACAATATATATGTATACTTTAAAAATAACAAACAACATTACAGTAAAAAGAGACATACCTACAAATATCACAAAGATGATCTCCCAAACAAACACACACTCCTTCCTATGTTACAAAAGTTATCTTATTAAAATCATAAAAATAAATGAAATGAGAAAAAAATAAAATCGTTTGTGATCTTAATTATATATAAATCTACATCTCAATAGCCATTCCTTGACAAGCCTTTTTACATTATTTTTGCTTTGGCATTTCTTAATAGATGCCGGCATCATATTAAGCAATTTAGGTACATTATATTCTAACGTTCTCTTACCGTATTTATTATTATATTTTGGAACTACATATTCGTCGTTAAATTTAAATCTAGTGTAATGCGTGTGTTGCGGTCTGTCTTTATATTCGTCCTTTAAAAACTGGTCAAGGATTGTTCTTTCCCAAAATAAGCAAATCAGTGATATTACTGTTGTTAATTAATCCAGATTTATTAACAACAGTAATATCACTGCGAAAACATGAATTCACCAGTGTTTTTTTTTTTCATTATATAAACAATGATGTGTATTACCATTCCTCTTTTACGTACAACTGCCTCTCAACATTTCTATACGTATAAAGGTATTGAGTGGTTTAATGAACTCTTAAGTCATACCACCACCCGCTCTGTCAGAAAAAAATGCATAGTACGAAAAGTATCTCATGGAGCTCTCTAGATTAGCAATCTCGGCACCATAGTGCAAAAGAATAATCAACGAATGTGAAGGAAAGATTCACATTCGTGGACTATAGATGAGATCAGAAACATCAGGGGTATGACCAAGATCTCTGTAAAATATTAACCTACTGGGAATCTAACAATAGTAAGACGCCATAACTATGACAAAACTTCTTAAAGGCTTTAAAATTGTTATTCGAGATCACAAAATCCGCGTGACCAATGGGATCTTGAGAATCTTGGATATCATTTGGGAAAATGTTTCTCTGTTTTGGCTGTATGAAGCAGCTCTCCGACGGTCAGAGTAATAATAATAATAATAATAAACACTTCCTTGTACCCTGCGCAAGTGGCGAGTTTATTGCCCAATTTCTTCCAACTAACCAGTGTTTCCAGCCCAGAGTAGCAATATTTGCATGAGAAATGAATTTAAATAAATTCCTCCTCTGCTGGGAATCGAACCCAGGATGCTCGCACAGAAACCGAACGGCTTACCAAGCTCGAATACTTCGGAGCCAAGACATGTTTCTTGTAGCTTCACCACGCCTTCCATCAATTCTATATTCTTCTTCTTCATCTTTTTCTTCTCAGCCATCTCTTTAATGCTGGATGTAGCCCTTATTCAACTTTTTTCTACTTTAGATTAATTTAAAAAATATTCTAATTTGGTAAATATGTTTTCTGTTCACCTTGTAATCGGCATGTTTTGAACTTTGTTCCCATGTATTTTGCAAGTATTAATGTTTGTAGGTACAATATAATTCGAAGAATTCCTTTGATATTGGCATATAGATACTTATCATTGTCTTGCAGATTGAATTACAAAACATGCGGTAAAGCATTTTGAATGTAATATGAAATATTATTAAATGAGGTAGAAATATTTTTTAATGACATAGATAAAGTGAAAGAATTGTGACCAACGTTTTTTTGAATAGGTACAATATATTTACCTAATTTATTAAAAAATAAAAATATACAAATATATAATTATTCCGAAACGAATGTAAGTTGACAAAAACACAGGTAGCATCTTCGAAGATTAAAAAATATATAAAAATGTAGCAAACAATTTGTTTAAAAAATATATTTTTAACTTTAATAAAACACAAGTTGATAAAATTGATTCAATCTTTTCAAATAACTATGTTCATTTTTTTTAACAGATTTTTAATTATCTCAATAGAGACGAAGTTGGAATATTTATTGCAGGAGAACCGGGAAATCAAGGCACCTACAGGGCTTACGACCAGTCTTCGGCTGGTTTACGTGATCACTTTATGCGCTTGCGCAACGTTCACCAATTATGCCTTTTTAATGAGATCCCTATCAATTCAATTTTGAAAGTTCTATATATTGTTATACTGTAATACTGCTTTCAAAACTGTAATACTGCTAACTTTCAAAATTGAATTGATAGGGATCTCATTAAAAAGGCATAATTGGTGAACGTTGCGCAAGCGCATAAAGTGATCACGTAAACCAGCCGATGACAGGTCGTAAGCCCTGTAGGTGCCTTGATTTCCCGGTTCTCCTACAATAAATATTCCAACTTCGTCTCTATTGAGATAATTAAAAATCTGTTAAAAAATATCTTTGACTCCCGACAGGGAAAAAAAAATCCAATGTTTGCGCATATGCAATAATAAAAATATTCGATAACTATGTTCATCTTATCAGCAAACGAGGTAAACAAATATTTTTACTGAGAAACATTATTCCAACATATAGAACTTTCAAGAATTCCATTGTTAAGGGAATTCAATAAGAAGGCATAATTGGTAAAGAGCATAAAGTGATCACGTAATCCAGCCGATGACAGGTCGTAAGCCCTGTAGGTTCATGGTTCTTCTACAATATCCCAACTTCGTCTCTATTGAGATGTTAAAAAAATGTTAATTTTGATACAAACAACTTTTAGTTCACCGTGTTATTTTACAAAAATGCTGATGCTAGTGTTTTTGTGTTCTTGTTACGAGACACGAAAACATTATTTAGTTCATTTGTGAAATAACATCGAGTGTAAACGTAAAATGGAGACCAACTATTTAAGGTATGTTTCATATCATACATATTTAAATCTTATTTTATTCTCCACTACTATCTATGTAATAGTTACGAATTATGATTTTACAATGTACATTTCCAGTTCTCCTCAAGTTTTTATTCTTGGTTCGTATCTATTGAGACATTAAAATTTGTGAAAAGTATCAATTTCATTATATTACAACATAATGTCGGACTTCGTGGCTCAGTTGGTTAGGTACCTGACTACTGATCCAAAGGTCCCGGGTTCGATTCCCGGTGGAGACAGTTTTTAATTGTGTTTTCAGTCTGGATCTGTAAGACGATTAATATCGTAAGTCTCCCGAACGTGGCAACTTGTTATTGGGTGCGTGTTGAATTAATACTTGACATAGTACCTGTTAGTTGCCGGAGAAGGTACATAAGAAAATAAATAAAATAAATATGTTTAATTTCATCTGTTAAAATAAATAAAATGCTCTCACGTTCTGGTTAATTGAAAGTGTGTGTAATAGAAACTAGCTCTATAAAAATGCACCCTTCATTAGGTAAAAATCAAATCAGGTAAAAATTGTAATTTGGTAAAAATTAAATTGTATTTTGTTCCTTTGAAATATTTATACTGTTGGAAATATATTATTCATTCTTTCATACCATTACGGCATATCCAACAATGTGGGGTAACCAGCGAGAGGTGTGCGGCCGTGCATTACCTTACTAAATTATGCAAGACACATGCGCCTTTCCCACACACCAGTCTCGTCTAAAAAAAGGTACAAAATTCAAAATGGGTGGAGATGTTATTTTGCCTGTTGTATTTTCGATTACCCGTCTCTTAAGGGACATAAAACGATGATAATATAAAAGAGTGAAAGCACTATTCAAATCCGGTGCTTCGCAAAGGCTTACTATAAAAAGACAGGTTCTTGTTGAGTGAAGATTTAAGAGTTGGCCACAACTTTCACGTTTAATTTTGTGATTTGTCGAAATATGTGTCTGATTTGTAGATATTTCTTTAAAACAATTAAAGATTTTAATATTTATTTTTTAATTTCTTCTTACAGACTTCAAAATCCGACTCTCGCTCAACAACTGTCTTCACCATCATATTTCGCATCTCGAAACTTAAAATTACATTCTTTGGAAACCGTGCACGAAGCCGCTTTAGAAGATCCAGGTCTTAGAAAAGTGTTTGATGCTGTCGAGTCCTTGAGAACAACAACCAAGAACATCGATGTCCAAAAGAGACACCTCAAGTCTTTTCTCAAAACCTTCATTGCAAAAATCAAAATGAAGAAAACTCTACCGACTCAAGATGAAACATCAACCAACCGCATTGAAAATTATGGGAACTACAGTAATTTAACAGGAGGTAATAATCTTGAAAATTCAGCATTTGAAACAAATCCAAGTTCACTATATACAAACACGTCTAACTATATTGCCACAAACTCTCTAGTCAACTATGAAACGTACAATGCCTTAAACGAATCTAAGAACAAATTACCGAACTTTCTAAGCTTCTGTCAGAATCTTCAAAGTAAAAAAGGAATCGTCGAGTATCAAAACGCCATACTTTCGTGTTGGTACGAGGATTACAAATACAATCTATCGATTGACATTAAAGAATCTACGAAAACAGAGCTACATAAAAAATCATCTAATGAGCAGGCAAGTTTGAGTTTTCTGAGTACTACAAAATGGCAAAGTTATACCGACTTCAATACTAAATATTCCAAATGTACAAATCATGGACATTGTGAGAATATCAATTGCACAACTGAAATTGGTATCATATCAAATAACTGCCATCACATCCATAGTCGTTTTCTTAATAAATCTGGTGCCCTATATTCGCAGCGTTGTTGTAACTTGAAACTAGGGAAAAATTTGCCGACAAAAAGCAAAGCATTCAAAGCGGACAAAGTACGAAAAAAATGCACAAACCAGCAGAAATCGTCCACTCAACTCGACGAAACAACGACATCATCACATTGTCTTCATAACCAACAAAAAAACTATGAAAATTTGCACCGAAACACATGCTCAAGTTCTTTGAATAAGTTCTGTAGATGTAGAAACCAAATTGGATCAAATTCGTCTTATTCAGGTTCAACGTATCATCAGTCAAGGTATAACTATGTTCGAAAAACATCACAAAATTATGTGCCCAAAAAATATTTACGGCCCTGTAGTAAAATGAAGGAAGATAGACACGGTGTACTGAAAAAAATGTTGGGTTGTCCAGTGCTGCAAACGAGTTTCAATAACCATTCAAACGATAAAAATATATCTTACACATTTGATTCCAAAAATAGCTCAACGGCTAAAATGTTCCGAAATTCGAGCTATCAAAAATCAGCAAACACTTATATCGGAACAAGTCAAGGCGTTAAATCTTTTGATGATAATATGACCCTCACAGTTGACTGCAGTTATCCGACACATTGCAACTTGTTTGGCCACCAAGGAACTGAAGCCAACTACCTTGTCGAAGAAACATTGAGGTTCGATCCAGAGCTGCTTCGAAATAACACCTCGGAATACGAATGGACATCTGCTGGCGGTCCAACCAATAGCGAACTATTTACGAATATGTCGGGTGGTTATCTGACTCCAGTAAACAAACACTATTATGCAAGTGGTCAAAAATTGATGATGAGAGAGCACTGTCACGCTAGGAATTCAGCCATTGAAGACTTCCACCAGGTGATGAACAATGATGAATACTGCATAGGAACATTCACAAACAAAGGAGAAGATAAAAATGCCATTCGTGGACATTATTTGCACCTCGATAATATGAAAACTCAGGCGAAAACAGAATATAATTCGTTAGATGGAATACAAATGTATTCGAAAACATTTGATAAATGTGCAGTCGTTGACTGGAGTTCTGAGAACCGTTGAATTTAAATATGAATGGATTTTTAGAGAAAATTCATGTTGCATAAACGGTTTCGTAAACATTGCTTTTTTTCAACAACATTTTGTACCAATGAGTATTTTGATTATGTTTGCTTTGATGCATTCTAGGAACTTTAAATAAATACATATTTTAAAATATCTATTCATTATTAATTTTTTTTGCTAGAAATATTCATATTATATAGCTTTTTTATAGGTTTAAAATACATAAATATCAATTTGATATTCTTATCATTGAGCTATCGTGAAAGTGAAACCTGGACATGGCAGAAGTCCCACGAAAGCAGAATAAATGCAATTCAAAATGAGATCGTTTAGAAGAATTTGTAATAGAACGATATATGACAGGGATGAATGTAAGATGAAGAAATATGTTATTAATAGAATGATGGTGAACACATTGTAATGGTTTTGGACACATGGGGAGAATGAATGAGGAACGCCTGACGAAGAAAATATACAGTGCGGACAGGAATGGAACAAGAGGTCGGGAATGCAAAAGAAAGGGATGGCACGACCATATGAACGATATTCTGAAAGACGGAAATGTTAGAAGCGTGAACAACAGACAAACATGTGTAAGACGATGGAAGAATGTAGACGAGGCGAAGGATGCGTGCTAGGATAGAAAAATGTGGCGTTCGGATCTCTATGCTGCGGGGAAATGGCGTGATGATATGTATGCATGTATATATGTACATATACTATTGCGGGAGCGTTATTTGAAAAATATATGAAAATGATAAAAAATGACAATGTGCCTTATTTTATTTTAGATATTGAGTTGCTCTGGGTGGTTGGAAGAGATTGCCTTAAGGGTTCGACTGCTGCTAACGTACCTATTTTTTTAATTTGATAGTGCATCATTACTACAAAACGAATCATTTAAAAAAAATAATTTAGTTTAGATATTAATAAAGAAAAATATACCTTAACTTTATAATTTATTGTGTCCTGTATATATTATTGTAGAAAAATATTAAGTATAGGTACCCCGATTTTTGATATTTATGGTATATTTCTAAAAAAACTATAAGGTATAGAGCAGTTTTTATTTTATTTAAATTAAAAAAGAACAAAATATCTGGTAAAATACCCGCCAAATTATAACTTTTGTATGTAAGACATCCAACACTAATTATTTATACAACACTCCATTGAATATAATCCATCGATTGGACAATGACTTTGGTTATCTGACTGACCCTTTCTTCAATTCTTTTAATGAATATAAATTTACTTTATTAAAACATTTTCAAAAACATACCCCCAAATGATTGTGTAGTCAGTTGTTTTTATTTTTATATATTTTTACATTTTAACATATTTATAAATTTTTACATTTTTATATATTTTTTTTACATTTTTATCTATTTTATATATTTTCTGTACATTTGATTTTTATTTTATTTAATTCAATAATGTAATATATAGTCACATCTGGCAGAATTCTCTGATTCAGTGTGGCTAAGTATGTAGGTAGTTCACACCATTCATTTTTATTCATTCAGTCAGTAATATTCTTATGTTCATGCTATGTAGTATTTTTTATTTTAGTTTTTTTTTTTACTTATTTATTCTTTGGTTTTTAATGTACATATGTACTTTGTTGTTTAATTTACCTATCTTATATGTTTTTATTTTTCTTTATATATCCTCTGCTACCGTTGTTACCTATGTCTAGATGTTTATAAATTGTTTTCTTTTGTTTATGCTGTGTCATGTAAATAAATAAATAAATAAATAAATAAATAAATAAATAAATAAATAAATAAATAAATAAATAAATAAATAAATAAATAAATAAATAAATAAATAAATAAATAAATAAATAAATAAATAAATAAATAAATAAATAAATAAATAAATAAATAAATAAATAAATAAAATATAAATAAATAAATAAATAAATAAATAAATAAATAAATAAATAAATTAATTAATTAATAAATAAATAAATAAATAAATAAATTAATTAATAAATAAATAAATAAATAAATAAATAAATAAATAAATAAATAAATAAATAAATAAATAAATAAATAAATAAATAAATAAATAAATAAATAAATAAATAAATAAATAAATAAATAAATAAATAAATAAATAAATAAATAAATAAATAAATAAATAAATTAATAAATAAATAAATAAATAAAATAAGTTTTGACGTTGTATCAATGCATCAGGTTAAGTAAATAAACCAAAAAAAACTTTCTTTTGCAATAGCGCTGAATGGAGAATACATGTTTTTTAGGTTTTTTACTAAATCTGAAGCATTAATACAACGTCAAGAACAAAAATTCCAGATATTTTTGTTTTTTTTTCATTAAAAAAAATATATATATATATTGCACTACGCCTTATAATTTATTAAAAATATAATATATACGTTGAAAATCTGGGTATGCCATTATTTTTCTACAAGAATTTATATAGAACATTATCAAAAAGTAAAGGTATATTTTTCTTTATTAATATCCAAACTATCTAAATTATTTGTTTCAAAACGATTTGATTATAAAAAATGATGTAAAACGATTTGATTAGAAATAATGATGGTATATCAAATTGAAAAATAGGTATGTTGGCAGCAGTCCCCCCTTAAATATTCTTTATTCAAAAATAATTTAACAAACTCATTTCAAAATTTGAGTACTTTACGGAGTGACTTGTTAGTGAGGAATTGGCGTTTGCGTTGGCGTTTTTTAGGTTTCTTTACAAAACCTGAGGCATTAATGCAACGTCACAACATATTTTTATTTCTGATATTTTTGTCTTCTTCAATTTCAAAAAAATACATTTCTCTACGCCTTAAAGTTTATTAAAAATATAAGATAAACGTTGAAAATTGGGGGATGCCATTATTTTCCTACAAGAATTTATACAGAACATTATCAAAAAGTTAAGGTATATTTTTCTTTTTTAACACTAACTTTCTATATCATTTTTTTCAAAATGATTTGATTAGAAAGTATGATGGTATATCAAATTGAAAAAAAGGTACGTTGGCAACAGCCGCCCCCGAAAAACCCGGATTTTTATTTCATTTTATTTTCATTGGCTTTGTGCACTTTGCTTGTACCCTGATACATAAAAAATATTGATACATAAATAAATACAAATTGATTTCATTAAATCCACTCAAATAAAATCGAGATCGTTTATCGTGAAATTTGAAAAGGTTATTCAATGACTTTTTTATGTTATTCAGACTGTGGGTATGTATATTTCCCCCTGTGTAAATTTATTGTACATTTGTAGGTATTTTAACCCTTTAGCGTGTTTATCTTTGCGCGTACAAATTATAAATAATATCTTTCGCCGACAAACGTAAACGATAAGAAATGGCCTGAATATAATTTTAAATTAACTCCCTCTCTCGAAATTTTCACGGGCTGTTGAATTTATTATTTGATTTTACGTGATTGTGGTTTTTCGAATGAAAAAAAAAAGATACGTTGGTGACCAACACATAACTCTCAGCTGCGGTGTAAGTGTACACTATTTTTGTCTTTTTGAATGATGCATGGATGTGCCATTTTAGTGGCTTAAGAAGTTTTTCATTATTATTTAAATTATATTAAAAATGAGATTTGATAATTCAACTATTAATATATTTCAAGAATTTAAAGTTTCATCTGTTGAAAATATCTACAAAAAAATCTCAATGTTCCAAATTCATAAAGATATTCTTACAAATTCAAACCAATTGTCATTTTCTATAAGCAACAGAATAAATTTTCACAAGGATGTATTACCATTCCTCTTTTACGTACAACTGCTTCACAAAATTTCTATAAGTATAAAGGTACTTAGTGGTTTAATGAACTCCCTTTGAGTCTTTGATTCGAATAAAATATAATATATATTCAAGAATGAAATCAACAAATTTTACTGTTTTTTTTTTGTTTATTTCATTCCTGTTTTTGTGTTGTTCATATTTGTTAGTAGATGTGCATTGTTTATTATATCATGGTGAAATTTGTACTGCTTGCTAAATTTTGTATTAAATTTTCGGTTAACTAACACGTAGATATTAATTTAACACAATAACAAGTAGATATTATATCAGATATTAATTTAACACAATAATAAGTTGGTTCAGTATGGAAATCAATGATTTATGTATGATATGCAAGTGAAACTTGGACATGACAGAAGTAAGAAATGAGGACACAATGAAACAATGTAAGACGAAGAAAGATGTAATTAACGTTAACACGTTGAGATGGTTTGGTCCTGGAAAAACGAATGAAGAACGCCGAAGGAAGAAAAAAATATTCAAAGCTGAAAGGAACGGAATAAGTGGTCGAGAGCGCCCAAGAATGGGATGTCACGACCTTGTGAACGATGTGTCAAGATAGAAAAATGTGGCGTTCGGTTCTCTCTGGCTACCCCGTGAGGGACATGTTGTGACAGTATACACCCAAATCCAGACTGAAAAACAGCGATGAACTGTGACCTCACCGAGAATCGAACCTGAGATTTTTGGTTCAGGAGTCTGATATAATTAATATACGTAAATTACTGAGCCACGAGTTTCGATGTCAAACAACAACAAACAAAAACATTATGATAAAACGCACTGTATAGACTCTCTACATGGTACCTACTTTGAGTAAATTATGTAAAAGAATAGGTTTTCTTTAATTATTGTCAAATTGTAACTCTCCACTATTTCATAGCTGTGGGGAACAAAATTACGTGATCTGGAAATAAATACTTTTCATCGTTGAATCCTCATTAGTATGTAAAATATAAAACGACACTTTTGTTAATAAATGTGTTAAGTATTAATATTCTTAATTGTCTTTCATTTATAATAAAACGATTTAAATTTTATAATTTCCTCATTTTAACTCTAATTTTTAATTTATTATCAAAGTTCATTTAACTTTCGGTATGAAAAGCGCGGACAGAAATACACGAATTGTCATGAGCAAATGCAAGACCTTGACCACCCCGGTCTTATTATCGACCGAGTCTTGGTCTTCGTCGTGCATAAACAGTAATGGTTTTGATCTTGCAGTTCTTGCACCTGGTCTTTGTCTTGCAACGGCTCATGCGGTCTTGGTTCTGCAAGTTTCGTAAGACCAAGATATGTATATGTTACCGTGTGCGGTTGTGTGAGTGTGGGTGTTGGTATGGATGTGGGTGTGGATGTGAATGTCGATGTGAATGTGAATGTGGGTGTGAATGTGGATGTGAATGTGGGTGTGGGTGTGGGTGTGGGTGTGGGTGTGGGTGTGGGTGTGGGTGTGGGTGTGGGTGTGGGTGTGGGTGTGGGTGTGGGTGTGGGTGTGGGTGTGGGTGTGGGTGTGGGTGTGGGTGTGGGTGTGGGTGTGGGTGTGGGTGTGGGTGTAGGTGTGGGTGTGGGTGTGGGTATTCATTCAGATTCAGATAAGGAAAAGAAGTAATTTATTTAGGTATGCTGAAGGCGTTAATAATGTTTTAAAATAATGTCAAAACATTATACAGATATGTATATTATGTATGTATATTTATTTTGAATGTCATTCTCTTTCCTTGATCCGCATTATATGTATGCTTTTGAAATGAAATTCAATAGCATAAGAATACATAAATTATATTTTTAGATGAAATTTAAATTTTAAAATACTTACCTACGGCGTTCTTTGTGGACATCATTTTAATACAAAATAATAATAAATATAACGGTTTTCATCTCTTTTTGAATACTTAGCGGTCTCTTATATTCAAATTGTGATCTTTATACTCTACGTCACTGAAATCCAGGGGTGACACTGGATATAATAACAACATTTAATATTTAAATTGCTTTTATTTTCTCTTAGGTTTAAAATTAACTTTATAACAAAGATTCGAATATTTTTCGCTTTGTAAATCCGCTAAATCACGTTATCATGAAAGTTGTGTTTTTATATATATTTTTTGTTAATAGCCTTATTGAAATGACGCTTTTTTCTTAATCTTGCTACTAGTTTATATATAAATTTAAAAATGTATATTTTATGTAATTATAAGTAGTAAAATTACCTAGATTTGGGAGGAAGTAGCTCGGAAAAAGCATCGTTAGAATTTTTTTTTATTTACATTCTTTACTAGAGTCCTCATTTTTTTTCATACACCGTCTTCATACATATTTTATCAATTTGTATTTTTTATTGAGAACTGTAAGGAATTTAAATTTTCATTTATACAATCTTGAAACTGGCTTAGAAGACAGTCAGGTGACTTATATAACATAAAGATAAAACTTATTTAATCGTTGTTTATATATAAAATTATATAACTGTTATCGTGAATGTTTGTCGAAAACCTTCACTGGTCGTAAATGAAGCAACGTGCAAAAGTATTTATCGTTTAAAACATTCTCGTTTTTAATCGATACTCGGCGGAAAAATATTGCGCCATACACACATATAAACATACATAATACTCACTAAAATATTATGGTGGGGATTTGTTTCTATTAACGTTATTGCCATAAAAAATATTTATAAGAAACTTATTTATTCTTTGTTTATATGTAAAATAATATATCTGTGCGCCCTTATTTTTTTTAATCAATTCGTATTAATTATTCCCGTTCTGTCCTTCCCTGTTGAATATGATGGAAGCCGAGTTGTTCCGTATCGCGGTCTGGTCCCGTTCAGGTGCGGACCTGAGGAAGGGGCGGGAGAGGGAGTCTAAATTTGTTGTTGCCTTGTTGTTTGTTAGCGATGGGCCACTCCTGCGGGGAATATCAAATTTGATGATCCCTTCGGTTGGAAAAGTTGGATTATTGGATCCACTGTGCGCCGAGGTTTTGATACATTAATGAATATTAAAAAAAATATTATCATGATTTCACATTTTTAAGCGTATTTTTAACATCAATTTTTAAACGGGTATCATGTAGAGAGTGCATGCACACTATGAGTTTCGTGACCATGTTTTTGTGTGTATGGTGTATTGTGAAAACTTGTGTCCTCTGGGAATCTTATATTTGTTTAAGAATCTACAATTCAAATACTGTCATTATAATAATAATTGTTTATTTACTTTTTAAAAACAAATTACATTGGAACAATATTGAATGTATACAAAGAAAAAATAATAATATATACAATATAAGTATATAATACATGAATTAAACCATTTTTGTGGTAGGTATATAGGGTGTGTTCCACTTTTTACCTTTGTCTGCCTAACTAGGAATAATTCCCGTTTTAAGGCAGCCAATTTATTTTTTGTTTATTTTATAGTTTTCTTCCGAAACAAATATATGTTCTGAATGATGAAAACATTATTAAACAATATATCTAAATGCTGCACCCTTTAATAAAAAAGAAATAAAAAACAAAAAAATATTTTACTTAAGAAACAGATTGACCATAAATATCTAGTAGATTAAGTCAGATAGTATAGATTTGAAACATAATAATAGTAATAATAATAATAAAAAATCTTCATAAGATTATTTATAATCCCTATTCACCACAATATTTAAAAAATAACGTCGTTTTCTTGTCAAGTCACCTATCCCTTCGATCTGCTGAACGTACTACACTAGCTATCCCCATTCACGATACAGAAGTTTTCAGCTCTTCTTTTCAAGTACAATCAGCTAGACTATGATGAAGTAACGTCATCTCAATCCATTCAAATATTTAAAGGTAGGTAAACTAAAAAAACTTTATCTGTCAAATAGTTACTGAAGTCCTTCTATATTCTTCCGTAACCTCCTTTTCCTCATTGCTATGTCAGGTGTTATTTTTATTATTCTTATTTTTAACTCTCTTTTTTTTTTCTTCTTGTATTTTTTTACTTACTCCTCTATTTTATTATTTTGTCAATTTATTTCTCACTAAATAAGTATTGTACCAATTTAAATTCAGAGACTTCACGTTCCTCGGGTTGGTTGGAAGAAATTACCCGCCTTTGTACACATGTATAATAAATAAATAAATAATAGAAGTGTACTTCATAAAAATGCATTAAGAGATTGTCAACCTTTCATTTATCGTATCACAGATTCAGACTGAAAACATACTTAAAAACTGTGCCTCCACCAGTCACTAGATTTAACGCATATAGCGCATATAAGACATGATATATTAATACCGCCCAATGCACTATCAAGGCCTTACTATATCATAGGTATATAGTGAGCCGTGTGCACTATGAAGTGACGTGTTTGTAAGGCTAACTATCGCGTGCGTTAAAAGGGGTTTATACGTGATTTAAATGATCGTAAACCCAAAATTTATTGAATTTTTGCATTTAAAAAAACAATGAAGACTAGAAATGAAAAAATATCGGTTTTCCACTTTTTTGCATCGATTTTATGCACTCTTTAAGCTTATAAAAGATTTATTTCTCTACGACACTTATTAATGGTGTAATTAAAAAAAAAATGTAAAAATGGATATTTTTGATATTTTTTTTTCGGGGAATTTAAGCTGAATTTCATAATTATATGACAACTATCCATTAATTTAATTATTTATTATTTCTCGGGCAACTAACAGGTAGGTACTATGTCAAATATTAATTTAAAATGGTCCCAATAACAAGTTGCCACATTCTGGAAACTTACGATATTAATCGTCTCACAAATCCAGACTGAAAACACAATTAAAAACTGTGTCTCCACCGGGAATCGAACCCGGGACCTTTGGATCAGCAGTCAGATACCCAACCAACTGAGCCACGAAGGCCGACAAAAAGAGAAAATAATAAAAAGAATAAAGAAAAGTTGAAAATACTACCTACCAAATGTTTTTTTTTAAAACACACTGTTAACATATTTAACATATTTGGGGAATTTGATTTAAATTAGTGGTGTTTAAAAAGAGAGTGGTTAGCGCGCTGGGCTAGTAATCCAGTAGTCGCGAGTTTGAATCCTGCCTCGACCGATTTCGTTCACCTATAGCACAAGCATTTATTTTCTTATTTTAGGGAACGTAGGTAGATGTATATGTACTTGTTTAACAAGGACATATTCATTTTTTATTTAAAAAAAATGTAAACATCTGTGTCAAAATTCACCAGTGGCTTCTGAATCTGGGACGGGACCAATCTGAACAGTTACTGACAATTCAAATGTAATTTTGTTTTAGTTATAGGTACATGCAAGAGAAAAATATATGGATTTGTACATACATACAGGAACATCACTGAATGGTACGATAAGCACACAATACTTAGTACATCGATTTATTTTTGTATGTAGTTTTTTTGCTTTTATATTGTTGAATTTATTTATTATTATTCATATTTGTCTCTTTGATTTTGATTTTGTGATTTTGATTTTGCATTGATGATGTTTATAGGAGTCCTACAGCAATATATAATGTTGAAAAGAGAAAAGAAATAGAGATATATATGTGTATGAAGTAATGTAATATAATATAATGTAATATAATATATAAAATATTGTAAATTATAATGTAATATAGACCCCCAACACGGGTAGGTACTCGCCTACCTAACGGGGGACACTATAATGTTAATGTGTTATGTGTAATTGTTAATCAATGAATAAATAAATAAATAAATAAATAAACTTTTTCGCGACATTCACGTCCATGCATCGTCTTATACACGCCCTTCTATTATTGTTGAATTTAAAGTTCTGTTAATGATTAAGTTCTGCGTATCGGCGCAGAGGTGAATTTTTTTAACTTCCTTTTCCGATCATCAATATTATACATTCCCTTCTTATAACGATATAAAGTATGCGAGGCAAGGAAGTTAAAAGTCTTTGCCGACATGGACGTTTAGCAATTCAAATCCCTCAGTAGCGTAACAAACCGTAACCTCTGGGAGGGGGATACGGAGTACGGGAATAATATGGTGGGGGGAGCGTTCTTATCGATAAACTTTTACCTGGTGTCCATAGACCTGGATGTAATATACGAGGAAACCTCTACGTCTTATAGTAACGAATGTGTTTTTAAATATCGTCTACAGTTTTACCATAGGTATGTATTGAATATATATCTTGTTTTAACATGGCTACGCAGGGGACACCAGCTATTAGGATTTGCGTCCTTTGTGTTGGCTACTTTCACCTCCACCCGCTCTGCATATAGGGACTGTAAACCGCCCCTTTACAGAATGCTAAGTGAGCGACAAAAAAATGCATCGTACGAAAAGTATCTCATGTTGCCCTCTAGATTAGCAATCTTGTCACCATATGTGCGAGAAAAGAATAATCGACGAATATAAATAGAAGATTCTCACTCGTGGACTGTCATTGACTTCAGATAATTTTAAACGTAAAACATTAAAGGTGTGACCAAGATCTCTGTGAAAAATAAACTTAATGGGAATCAACCAATAGTACCTAAGGCATCATAACTATGACAGAACTTCTTGAATGCTTTGAAATTGTTCTTCGAGATCACAAAATGCATGACCAATGGGACCTTCAAGAGGCCCACGGACAGCAACGAGGAGCTCCGATCTATAAGAGGACACCATTGGGTGGCAACCATCCCACAGGATATGTTTTGAAGTTTGGTCCGGGTATTGACAGAACCGAATATATATTTATTATTGCATATGCGCAAACATTGGATTTTTTTCCCTGTCGGGAGTCAAAGATATTTTTAACAGATTTTTAATTATCTCAATAGAGACGAAGTTGGAATATTTATTGTAGGAGAACCGGGAAATCAAGGCACCTACAGGGCTTACAACCTGTCATCGGCTGGTTTACGTGATCACTTTATGCGCTTGCGCAACGTTCACCAATTATGCCTTTTTAATGAGATCCCTATCAATTCAATTTTGGAAGCTCTATATATTGTAACAAGCGAAAAGAATTTCAGTATTACAATATATAGAACTTCCAAAATTGAATTGATAGGGATCTCATTAAAAAGGCATAATTGGTGAACGTTGCGCAAGCGCATAAAGTGATCACGTAAACCAGCCGATGACAGGTCGTAAGCCCTGTAGGTGCCTTGATTTCCCGGTTCTCCTACAATAAATATTCCAACTTCGTCTCTATTGAGATAATTAAAAATCTATTGACAGAACATTATAATATAAGGCAGAGGAGGCAATTTTAAATCGGTGAAGTTAACTTTTGAAATTTTCCGTGTTCTATGAAAAATTGGGAAGTCAGGGACAACCAAGGAATTTGGGTCCATTATACTCTTCTGAAGAAGCGCACTGCGTAGGGATCGGGAGGGTTTGCAATCTGCTTAGGAAAATATTAATTCGGGTTTTAAAAATTCTCGGGTTTTAAAAAGACCCGGGTTTTAAGAAGATAGAAACACACAATTCCGAAGATCATTGTACAGCAGAGTTCGAGAAGCAACTGGTTCGTGTATTTTGAATGTTTACTGTGAACGGGTGTTGAGATTGAGTAAAACGAGTGAATCTATTGTGAATGGGTGGAAGAGGGACTACGGATGGTTGCACCCTGCGCAAGTGGTGAGTTTATTGCCATATCTTCTGAACATCTCCGTGGTAGTATCTATCTGTGGTCTAGTGACTGCAATCCATCAGTCAATGATGGGTCGTCAATCAGACGTACAGCTTGTCGTTGTACAGCATCGAGGGTAATCAGTAGGTATTGGGGGACGCCACTCCAGAGGTGATTACCATATTCATTAATAACTAAATAACCAATAAAATAATTCGAATTTCAAATTATTATTAAAACCGTTTTTGGCAAGAGCTATTTACACGATTCAACCATAGTAAATGTATTTTATTTTTTTCCCGCGCAAAAAATTACCATAGAAAGCGCAGATAAATCAAGTTAAAAAAATAGTTACCTTTGTCATTATTTTCAATAGCTATAAATGCACAAAAATGCAACATGGAAACTAATTTTAAGGGAAAAAAATGTCATGTTATCAAGGCTTAATCAAAATATTTTTCCTTAGAGATCTACTATTATAACATAATTAAATATAATCGAATAGACTGCGATTATATTTCAACTCGGCTAAACCTATTTAAAAACAAATAGCTTAAAGCACTTGATGGAACTTCTCGCCTTTCACAAGACAATGACAAATATTTTAGAGATACAGAAATATACAATAATGATAAATTGAACGAGAAATGTTATCAACCTATTATCAACAACGACATGACATAGAATGAAATTATCGATCGTTATGTTGATATTCATTCAGAAAAAATACCTTTAGATCTTTTTATATACCTTCAAATACATTGGCGCCAAATTTATAAAACATATACGACGCCCAAAAATATTTCGTAAAATAGACACTTTTTGGCGGAAATTCCCGACAATTCCGTTCGTATAATGTATACCGTTTATTGTTTGCGATGTTTTTTGATAAATACATAAAATATTTGATTTGTTTTGATTTGATCTGTGACGCATGCGAGTCATATCAATTACATCTACACATCTTACGACCATAGGTTTTTATTATAATATACTAGATGTCGTTGTTAGCAAATTTCGTATGAATCGAAGTGAGTCATTTTTCCGAGGGAATTTTTGACGTTTTGGTTCCAGACCACATCGTTTTTCTATAGAAAATAACGACTCATGTGAATTGTTTTCGGATTTATTTGTCTAAAAAACATTTTAACTATCAAGGTTTAGAGAACAGTTATCTAGGATGTGTTGAAATGTAAGGAAAACTGAAATATGTTGCCAACCAAAACGTCAAACGCGTGATATTCCATGACTCACTTTTTGCACGGAGTTCTATATCTAGTATATTATAGTAAAAATCTATGCTTACGACATTGATCCATGCCCTCTTCTCTAAGGTTTAGAAATGTCAAATTGCGTAGGACATTTTTAACGTCTCCATCTTTCATAATTCCATTTAGGGTTAGTGAGGAGTAAAAATAGACACCATCGATTTGTTTGTAGCATTTATTTATTTTTTTTGTACAAAAAACATTAACAATAGGTAGCTGGTACATAGCCACAGGGCAATCTAGATCAACCATTCAACGCAACGCGAAGCGTCATGTAGCAGTAGGTATAATAGTTAGTTTTATCAACAGCTTTTTTTATTTCACAATTTTAGTCATGAGTATTTTTTTACATCAATTTCTCAATGGTTATCGTGTAAAGAGTGCATACTTTGAGTTTCGTTGTGATGTTTTTGTGTGTATGCCGTATCCTGTATGCCATATGCCGTACACAAATACGAAAATTTGTGTCCTTTGTACAGATCAAACTAAAAGGCCGATGAACTTAATATTGATACCATATGTGTGAAGTACATAAACTTAGAGCTGATTAGTTTTCCATAGACAACGGTTCATTTTTTCTCAATGTTTCTTTATGATTTCATCAAACTGAAAAAATACTCTCACGACCTGGAAATTTCATATATTTTAATTTTGTTTAGACTATTTATACAATACTAATAATCTTCAAAAAACTGCATTCAAAGTTGGTCAACGTTAAAAGAAAAACATACAACCGTTTGAATAATTATGTTCATAATAATATTTTTATTGACAAACATTTTTTTCAACATCTCAATAGAGACGAAGTAGGGATATTGCAGAAGAACCAGGAACTTGAGGCACCTACAGGGCTTACGACCTGTCATCGGCTGGTTTTTTACGGGATCACTTTATGCGCTTGCGCAACGTTCACCAATTATGCCTTCTTATTGAGTTCCCTTATCGATGTAATTTTAAAAGTTTTATATATTTGAATAGTGTGTAATATTTTACCTGACAATAATGCAATGCATATTACTATTGTTATCTATGGAGTAACGGAGAAACATTTTTGTAACGCCATCTATTGAGACATTGAGAAATTAATTTATTTGTAAACGATGAAAGCAACAGTCCTTATAAATGAGATGACGGTGTCACACACAGATGTCACCCCTGAACTGCGTCAGAAATATTATTTCATTTTTGGCTTGTTTACCTACTTGTACCAATGTGTATGTAAATCGAATATTCATTTTCAATTGCATATACGCAAACATTGGATTTTTTTCCCTTTCGGGAGTCAAATGATATTTTTATTCGACATCGATAAGGTACCTAACTCAATAAGAAGGCATAATTGGTGAACGTTGCGCAAGCGCATAAAGTGATCATGTAAAAAACCAGCCGATGACAGGTCGTAAGCCCTGTAGGTGCCTCGAGTTCCTGGTTCTTCTGCAATATCCCTACTTCGTCTCTATTGAGATGTTGAAAAAAATGTTTGTCAATAAAAATATCATTTGACTCCCGAAAGAGAAAAAATCCAATGTTTGCGTATATGCAATTAAAAAAGAATATTCGATTCATAATAATAGATTTTTGTATGAAAAATATATATTACAAGAGAAATTGTTTATGTTTGGCAATGTTCAGTTATTTGATTTCATATTGATATTAGAGTGTAATATTATCAGGGAAGCTTCATTGTGTAGTGGAGAGTTTAGGGTTGGCCACAACCCACTCGTTTATTTTTATCTCAGCAAAATACCGAACCTCAATAACTGATACTAGTTGATAATTTACAGTTAAAAATAACCTCTAAAATTGCGAATTCATAAGCCCCCACTATATCCTCTTGGGGTAGTTAGGAGTAAGAAACTGCCTAATCAATTTGAATCTGAAATCAAGTTATCAATACTTGACGGATAAGGAATAGGGAAGACCTTCCTCTGAAAATTAAAATTCCCAATTGACAATAAAGACCCGCCGAAGGAATTTAAAATCAATCGGAGAAAATTAAATAAAATTCATCCCCGGGAGATGTAAGGAAGGATAACGAACCAATGGTGAATAAATTGACAGAAGAATATTTAAATTTGGAATGCCAATTTGATTATAGAATGAATAAAACGTTCGAATTTTAAATTTTATTGCTTGTTAAGTTGCTAGAGATGTTGACATGGCATAATAGAATCGTGCAATCAAACAGAAATCGAAAACGCTTTAAAAGAGGGAATCTTCAAAGAATATTCGCTCAAAGGTCGAATTGTTTGAGGAATCCAAACATGTTATTGAAAAAAAATGGTCATTATTTCAATACAAAATCACTCGAAGGATCTCGAAAGTATATTTGAAAGTAAATTGATTTCTAAAAAGAAGGTGTATTTTGTTAAATTCAACACAATAAAGGATAGTTGATTTTTGATTAAATTTAAAATACATATTTAGTAACATAATCATTTAAAATATTTATTTTTTGACTCAATTATTGTATCTTTCATTATGTTTTTTTGTATAAGATTTTTAATCGAATATTTTTTATTATTGCATATGCGCAAACATTGGATTTTTTTCCCTGTCGGGAGTCAAAGATATTTTTTAACAGATTTTTAATTATCTCAATAGAGACGAAGTTGGAATATTTATTGTAGGAGAACCGGGAAATCAAGGCACCTACAGGGCTTACGACCTGTCATCGGCTGGTTTACGTGATCACTTTATGCGCTTGCGCAACGTTCACCAACTATGCCTTTTAATGAGATCCCTATCAATTCAATTTTGAAAGTTCTATATATTGTAATACTGAAATTCTTTTTTTTTGAAAGATTTTTAAACAAATATAAGACTCCCAGAGGACAAAAGTTTTCACAATATACCATACACACAAAAACATTGTCACGAAACTCATAGTATGTATTTTCTTCATGATATGAGACAGTGTATCAATGTTGATGAGGCGATGTATGTGTCAAGATAGAAGAATGCGGTGTTCGGTTCCCACTGCCTACCCATTGAGGAAGATAGAAGTGGAGAGTAAAAAATACACTTGTCTATAGAGACACATACAATATCAATATGAAGTTGATCACTCAATTTTCCTTTACAGAAGCTATTTTATTTCTGTTATATACATTTTTCATACAAATATGAAATTTATTTCACATTGATATGGCAAACCATAGATTTTTTCTTTAAATTTTGACAATCCTTGAATGTATTTTTGATGATTGTATTTTTGTTGTATCGCAATTTCAAATAGTATACAATAAACTCGATTTTCCAGACCGTGAGAGCATTTTGAAAATTTGGACTGATGAAATCATAGAGAAGAAATACGGATATCTATGGAAAACTAATCAGCTCTAAGTCTATGCACTTTACACATTATGTATAATGTTAATATGAAGTCAATCGGACTTATAGTTTGGGCTGTAGAGAGGACACAAAAAGGATAATTCCGTACGCCAAACGCCGAACGCCATACGCCATACATACAAACAAATCACGACGAAACTCACAGTGTGCACGTTCTACATGATACCCGTTGAGAAATTGATGAAATAAAATTCGTTTAATAATTGTGAAATCATGCCTCTCTATTATTCCATAGTGTGGAGAGTAAAAATGTATAAATTTCAAAATTGTATTCATAAGGGAACTCAATAAGAAGCCATAACTGGTGAGCGTTACGCAAGTGCATAAAGTGATCACGAAAACCAGCCGATGACAGGTCTTAAGCCCGGTAAATGCCTAGAGTTCCTGGTTCTCATATAATAATCCTACTTTATCTCTGTTGAGATGTTATAATAATGTAAAAAAAAATGACTACGTATTTTGAAAACTTCGACATCTGGTAGAGGGCCAAAACTAGTATAAAATATTTTTTTATTATTTTTTAGGTTATATGGAAGTATCAAAAAAAGCAACTTTTGAGACCCCTTTAATAAGTGGGTTCGAAAAAAATAAGTACGGCCTAACCTAATATACATATTTATATGCGATGTGTATATATTTCTCTCTTGAGTTGTCAAACAAAGCAAATTTTCAAGGAAAGCAACTAGTGTAGAGATATTACCCTTGTATAATAATATTGTTGGTAGGTAGGTATATACATACCTCATTCGTGGATTTGTATGTAACATTAAGGGCTGCGGATGCCTGGTGCTGGGATCCTAATCCCGTATTCATTTGCAGGTGTTAGTTGGGGTTATCCCGGGATCCATCTTATATGCAAACCACGTCCATTCTTCGTCTCGTCCGTAAACCAACACCGCCAAAAGTGGATATCGAGTAGAATGGGAACACTTTGCGCAAAGAGAATATTATATTTTTAACTGTCACAGTTTCCCATTTAACAACTCTATACTTGGCAGCAATTCCTCTTTTACGTACAACTGCCTCACAACATTTCTATAAGTATAAAGGTACTAAGTGATTTAATGAACTCCCTTTGAGTCCTAGACTCGAAAAAAATATTATATATTTAAGAATAAAATCAAAAAATTGTACTGATTTATTTATTTATTTGTTATTTCATTCTTGTTTTTGTGTAGCTTCATATTTTCAGTAGATGTACAATGTTTTGGCAAATGTAACAATACAAAATAGATACTCCCCTCTTTTAACATGAGATTTTATCTCAATTAAAGAGGGTTATTATGAATCATATGATGGAAATTGTTTACCTTTTTTAAATTGTGATTTATATGTAAACTTTGTATTGATTTGTAATAAATAAAATTAAAAAAAAATGTTAGATATTCTGAAAAACGTAAATGTAAGAAATATGAACAAAATGCTATGAGACAATGCATGAATAATGACGAGGTGATGAATGTATGTCAAGACATAAAAATATTCTTTCGGTTCTGGAGTTCTATCGTGAAGTGACAATTTCAAACAATGAAAAAAAAGTTCTTTTTTATCATGGTTCTGTCATATTTAATGACCAAATTTTATGTATCGTTTTTCTTATTTTTTATTCCATTTTTTGTATAGGTACTATTTTCAATAGTCACATACTGAAAAAAAATGACAACCGAACTGGTTACCTGCGTTTCAGCCAAACCTTTGTTACCAGTAATAAAATTTCATCTATTTATAACTGTATGGGTTGGCTGTGCGCACAAAATATTTAGTTGTAAACAATCAAATGTTTTGTAGTCACCATAGTTCGGTTATGTAATTATAACATGAAATTTTGTTACTATTAACAAAAAAAATTCAGTGTAAATAGACGTAGCCAAAACTATTCGAACACAAATTTTCGAATCTCTAGAATCTTTTATTTTTAATCAATTGTTTATTTGCAACGGTGGCAAAGTATCCCCGTGAAGTTATGTACTTGAAAATAATATGCAGTTACTTATGAAAAGACGTGATCAGCCGGAGATATTACGTGATGGTTGAAGGGGGGGCTGGGAGTTCATCTTATTCAAGGTACGCCACTGCCTTTACCAAACATATACATACCTTCTTCCTAGGATGGGGCAAAACTACCCCTCAACCTACCAGTAGAAATGCTTTGAACATTACAGACTGACGATTATGAGTGAAATGAATAAGGTACCTACATGAAATGTTATTTCAATTTTATATTTTATATCACAAAATTTCATTCCGGAGTAGGCGGAGAGAAAAGGACGCCACTTTTTTCTATTTCATTTTTTTTTTTATTATTTTGGTTATCCAACAGTACCTACAGTAGAATATGATAACTCAGTATGCGATTAAGAACAGTGGAAATAACAGTAAATGACAGATTAAGAACAGCGGAAATAACAGTAAATGACAGACTACGTTACATGATAACAGGACATCATATCAAGTGATTGTTAAAGTTTTACATACAATTTTTAACAAATAAGAAAAAACAAAATTAAACGTTCATACCTGGAATATATAAGGAACATTACAAAGAAGTCGAATATTTTTATTATTGCATATGCGCAAACATTGGATATTTTTCCCTGTCGGGAGTCAAAGATATTTTTTAACAGATTTTTAATTATCTCAAAAGAGACGAAGTTGGAATATTTACTGTAGGAGAACCGAGAAATCAAGGCACCTACAGGGCTTACGACCTCTCTTTATGCGCTTTATGCCATCACTTTATGCGCTTGCGCAACGTTCACCAATTATGCCTTTTTAATGAGATCCCTATCAATTCAATTTTGAAAGTTCTATATATTGCAATACTGAAATTCTTTTCGCTTGAAAATAAGGAATTTTCACTACAGCCATCTATGTGTGAAATTATGAACAACATTCTTATTATTTTTATTTATTTTGTTGTAACGCCATCTATTGAGAGAATTGGTTTTTTGTAAATAATGAGAGCAACAATTCTTATACCTGAGGTGACAAATGCATTTTTCGCATAGTCACCCCTGAATTGCGCCAGACTTTTAAGGTCATTTTTATCTTATTTACCTACTTGTACCAATGTGTAAGTAATCGAATATTTTTATTATTGCATATGCGCAAACATTGGATTATTACAAAGAAGATTATCATATAGGATCAACACATGGGCCCTGGGGGCCTAGACAACGTGTCATTTAAGCTAAGCGTTATATCGCTAAGCGATAGTAAATGTATGAAATTGGTCGCTATGACAACACGTGACAGCCACAAATTTCATACATTTCTATCGCTTAGCGATATAACGCTTAGCTTTAATGGCATGTTGTCTAGGGGGGCTGAGTCAAATTGAAAACGATGTTCGTTATCGCCAAGCGCTATTTTTTTTTTGTATGTGATTTGACGTTTGTTGTAGAAATTTTTTCTACAATAACAAACAACAAACGTCAAATCCCATACAAAAAAAAATAAGCGCTTGGCGATAACGAACAGCGTTTTCAATTTGACTTGGGGGCATGGGATTCTTACGTACTTAAGACCATTGTATACCCTGGGTAAACGGATGTACGCAAAATGCACACTAAATTACCTTCTTATGTATGAAACATTAAAAAATATTGTTTATCACCTGATATGTGATATACAGCATTTAATCGTGCACAAAAGGTAAAATTTAGATTTTTTTTTGAAATAGCAAGAATAGTTATTAAAATATTATAATATTAAAAAAAACTCAGCCGGTAGATTTTCATATTCTCTTTCGATTGAAGTAAACATCTAATTCATAGGCCTTGTAGTTTTTAGTTTCTTACAGTAAAAAAATTAAAAAGCGTTTTACTAAAATTAACTTTTAAAGAAAAGTAAATTCAAAAAATAAAAAAAAACAAAAAATAAAAAATTAAAATTAATTTACAAATTCAAGATTAAAAAAAAATCATGCAATAGAATTAAGATGTACATACAAACTGTTCCTCAATTCAAAGGATATTAGGGAAATTATTTTCAAAATATACTATTTAGCCTACTATAGCCTCAAGCTTAACGAAAAAGGTGTACTTGCGACCTTTAGGGCGATACATATACATGTGTGGAATTTTGAGTTATGTCATCAGTGCAAAGTTGGCGCTTTATCGCAATTTTGAACAAGACTAGAGATTGAGTATGAAATAAGTCAATGTTATTGAGCAGGTTGTTGAAATTGGAGGTGGCCCGGTTAGTAAAAAAGTTTTTCCTAAGATTAGTTTTACCGTGTGAAATAGAAAAAGTAGGTTTTGATCTAACATTGCGGTTTGGGAAGTGAAAATAGATATTTTCTAATAAATTTGGACATTTCTAATAAATAGTTTATACAAAAATAATGCGGTTATTAGTCTAGATAAAAGTGATAATCTAGAATCTAGAATTTCGATTCACCTAAGTATTTATTTTGACAGGAATCTATCGCCTCAGCTATATGCATTGTTATAAAATTTATTACATTTTTTAATTCTTTCATACCTTATACAAGGTTTCACGACACGTACGTATATCCTTATACACCTTTGTCGTCTGGAAACACTGGTTAGTTGGAAGAAATTACCAAATGGCAATAATCTCGCCACTTGCGCAGTTATGTATTATAATTACTATTAATATTTAATTTAAGGAATCTATGAGCATGTACGTAAGTAAACTCTGGTTTAGTAAAGTAAACTCTATGAGCATGTACGTAAGTAAACTCGTAAGTAAAGCATGTACGTAAGTAAAAAAGGATGGGTGGATGGCAGAGCGGTTAGCGCGCTGGGTTAGTAATCCAGTGGTCGCGAGTTCGAATCCTGCCTCGACCGATCTCGTTCACCTATAGGACAAGCATTTATGCTTAGTTTAGGGAACGTAGGAAGATGTATATGTACTTGTTTAACAAGGACATATTCATTTTTTTTAAAAAAAAAAAAAAAACTAGTTGGAATGTAATATTCATTTAAAAAATGTCACAAAATAAAATAAATCACATACTTTTCAAATTTTACAGTGCAGGCTGTCATATTATTATTTTATCTATGAAATCCACAAATTCACATCTATGCGCTTCACATGTGTTCGAATTTCAAATTTGAACCACATTCGATAGAAACGTATTCGGAAGAGTTTACCGCCATTTGTAAAATGGTCACACGTTCAGCTTAGAAAATACTACTAACATATCTACTACTTATATAGTTATCTATGCTCACCCGTTCATACAAAAATACTCGATGTATTGATCAACTGTACAATGTATCTCACATAACGGCGAAACTTGGTGTGATTGAAATATTCAACATCACACCGATTTTGCTAGCTGTCGATAGTATGTTCAATTGAAGAATACTTACCAAACTATAAACACTTAAACATAAATTAATAAATATTGTAAGATATTTTGTTTTCTATATAAAACATGTAGATATGTATGTCAGAAGAGGGTAGTATGGAGGTCAGTCTTTTTTTTCCTACCCAGAATATAAAAACAGAATGATGGTACGTACATATGTATGTTTGGAGATTAAGTATCAAACTATTGAGTCCCCGTAGATATTGTGTAGTGTACATGTACTGCCTTACAAATTGTATGAAACGATGTGGTCACTAAATTCAATTTTTATGGAAATTGCTAAAAAAAGTTTGAGATGTAGATACTACTGCAATGGTGATGTTTTTTAGCAAATTTAATTATCTAGTTGGGGTGTTTCGGCTTTTTTAAATTTTTTAAAAACTTTGGAAATATAGGCAGTTAACACATAAATTTATCATAAAAAATGTTTGTCTTACTTAAAAATGTTTTTGGAAAAACAAATTTTAGATTTTTTATTCGTCTACATTTATATCAATTTTCAGGGTTCTAGCTTATATGGTTTTTGAGATGTATGGAAAAAATAAAGTAAAAATTCAAAAGTTGATAACACCTGACTGAAACAAAAATTAAAAGTTCCGAGAATAAAAGTTTTGTAGGCCTATAACTATCTATATATTCTGAAATTTTGGGCCCTGTAAATTGATTGGATCAAAAGTCATAAGGGGGAGACGGACTATAACTATCTATATATTCTGAGTAAATCCATGTATAGAACATATATGCTGCGAAGCCTTTAAGTTGGTGTTTTTTGACTTCATAGTTGGAAAAACTGTGAAAAATATAGACCCTGCATACAAATCCCGCGTATCTTGGCTTGAAGCTTTGTCGATATGTTAAGAAAATTAAATTTTCTTGAACAAATCGACAGTTGGAAAACGGTAACTTAATTAGCTATGGATTATAGGTGTGTTTTTTAGAATATTTTACTTCAGCATACATATACACACATTTCATTGCACCCTGCGTAAGTGGCGAGTTTATTGCCTTATGGCAATCTTCCAACTAACTAGTGTTTCCAACCTTCCAATAATAATAATAATAATAATTTGTATAGCGCCGTTTAATGATTCAAGGTCATTCCAAGGGCGCTGTTATTTAGATAGATATTATATTGCTCTACGAAACACAGCTGTTTTCAGTCCTTTAGAGAATGTGCTCTTACTATTTGCACTGCGGACATCTAGAGGCAATTTATTCCACTTTATAGGACCACTCACACCAAAGCATCGATCATAGTAAGCCGCTTTATTGGCTTTGTCCAACTCCTTTAGGGAGTTGGTACTCTGTGATCCAGAGAGAGCTTTTCTCTGACACAGCTCTTGTATGTATTGTGGCGCTAGGTTATTTAAAGCATTAAACACAGTTAATCAGATTTTGTAGTCAACTCGCTCTGGACACTTCAACCAGTGCAATTCGTTAAGTAGTGGAGTTCCAACTAATTAATGTTTCCATCATTAATTTAAATAAATTTCTCCTCTGCTGGGAATCGAACCCAGGACGCCCGCACAGAAACCAAACAGCTTACCAATTGTGCCACGGCAGTCGGCGTCTCAAACGTCTCGAATTTTTAAAATTTTATGAATTGCGGTCAAATTTTGACATCTACGCGTTCTCTAGCCAGTTTTAATACATCAAAAGTGTAGTGAAATTTACAAGATTTCTTACCATTTCCTAAGATATGTCATTTACATATTCTAAAGGTTTTTTGAATAAATATGTTCCTATTATAATAATGTGCGAATCTGTTATTCTAGAAAGGAAGGGAGGAAAGAAATGAGCGGTATAGGAAAATCACCCTTACAGAACACTGACATCTGATTGATTTGTGTAATCATTCTTGGGATATGCATTAATATTGTTAATCGCTTACGGAATGGACCGAGTTTAACCGTGATGTAAGTACAAGAATTTATACTAAGTATTTTCGTATATACAACGAAGTCTTGCCTTTTGAGGGGTCAGTGAGGAGAACTGAAGGTCATATTGATTTCACGTGTAGTCTAATTATTGAAGTTTATTAATGTAATGTAAATTTCACATACCTACTACTTTAGAACAGGTATTTTATTCTAGGTATCCTACTCCAAAGGTTTTATAACTATACATACTTAGGGCTTACAGTGGACGTGCATTTTAATTGGAGATTACATATAGAAAATGTCTGTAATAAGTTAAGGTCAATTTTAAGTAAATTTTACTATCTTAAATATTGTGTGTGCACGCACACCCTGTACCTACTGTCTGTACTATGCTATGGTCGAGTCTATTATTGATTATGGACGCACATTGAAAACCTAATATATACCTTAACAAAATTAAACAGCTACAAATAAGATTTTTAAAAATAATTGTAACAAAAAGAATAATTTAATAACAAATGGCAGACCCCCTGGAAGACCACCCAAACGATGGAAGGATAGCTGGACGTCCACTTCACAAGAGCAGGCTCCGAGAATAACAGGACACAGTCCTAACTAAAGCAGAAGAAGAAGAAGAAGAAGCAACAAAAAGAACATTGGAGGCATACAGAAATAAAACTAACGAAATCTTTAAACTATGTAATATTTTACCAGTTGACAAAAAGGTTAATGTTTTACTTACCACGGAAGAACTTTACAGGGATGAATTTAAATTAAAGATAACTCACAAATATACATACAACTCGACAAATAACAAACGACTTACTGACAATGCCAAAAACAAATAACTTTTACGGTGTCAGAACTAAGGCAAAAATAATACCGGCACTATTCAATAAACTACCTAAACATATACTGATTACTGTGATAAAAGACAAAAAAAGATTAAAATTTCTTTAAAACAATTTTACACTTAGCATACCTAATTTTCATTGCTTTCGATATTTTCATTTTTGTTCTGATTGACCTTGTTTTTTATTGCTGTGTTTTTGATTTACTTTATTTTGAATTGTTTAAATTGATTTAATTCATATATTTTTTTTCTTTTCGACGTACATAATTTAAACTGTTCTGTTTGTGCTTTATTTTCACTCTAAAATGGTTTAATTTTGATGTTTTCTATACGTGTAGATTCATATTGATGGTTGAATAAATATTTAATTTCAGTGTACGAGAGGAGCTTACACTGACAAACTGTTTATACAGTTTAGTGTAAAAAAATAATATTCAAATGTAAATTTTATAAACTAATAAATAGTTAAAAAAAAATAAACTATTGTGATTGAATGACTTTTGCAAATCAATACGAGTCGTTCGAACGATTGATTCTTTATGATGTAACATCAACGTGCAACACTAAATTAGTTATTGCTCACGTTTACCATTATCTGTCCAATCTTTTAATTAATCAAAAGTCAAACATTCATTCCTGGCAGTGAGGCGTTACCCATTTTCAATTACAATGCTGGAAATGGGCTGATGGGCGATGGAAGTGGGGATTTGGAGTGAGGGGATTGATGGTATTTGGTCAGATTTATTTATGTTGAAATCATCAATTAAAGACAAAGGAATATCGCGATAGCAAAAAAAAAAAAAAGGCGGGAACGACGAGAATTTCGTCTTTCGAATTCAAAACATCGTTAGGAGTTTCAAGAGTGGACATTTCATTTGAGGGATATTGAAATAGATAGGTATTTGATTTTTTAAAATTTTTCTTCATAATAGAACTCCATAATCAATTTGAATTATGAAAAAAAATAAGTACTTATGTATAATTTTAATTTCATTTTTTCGCCAACGCGATTCCTATTCACCGGTATCGCTGTATGCTGAGCATCATCAGAATGGTGAAAAATAATGATGAAGACCATGTTTGTACATTTAAAGCGAGGAGTCGAATAGTAGAGAAGGAAGGGACAATACCAAGAAAAATAAAATACCCAAAAAACATTAAGGTAAATATGTATGTACATAGGTACAATAAAATACTAAAATATAGTCTAAATTTCTGTATTGAAAGGACAGAAATTTTGACTATAATAAATCATTTATGTAAATATATTTAATAACGAACAACAGAAAAACCCGAAATTAACTATTATAATGGTAAAAATAGCGGAGAAGTATTAAAATCTATTTGTGCATTAATCAGAGGAATGTTGCTGTTACATTTTACTCTATTTATTTCTAATATTTTAAGTTTATCTAATAATTTACGTTTATTAAATTATGTATGAGAAATATAGTTTATGTAATGTTTTAAATTATGTATGTTTATCATTTTTTTAACATTTTTTTTGAAAAATGTATTTTTTTCTTTGACTTCACTTTTCTGTTATGGAATTTTACAATCGATTTTTAACAAACTTCTCGACCTGTTAGCACTCTGAAACTTACAGATTTAGTATTTTTTCGATGGCAGTACATGTTTGAATCCAGCTTGAATCATTTGATATTTTGATAAAGTTGAACAATTATGTACCTATTTCATATAAATTAACTAATTTGTTTAAAAGGCACGAAAATCTGCAACTACATATGTATATATCAATTGCCATTTCAACGCGAAAAAATCGTTAAAAGAGTGTGTACCAAATTTTCTCGATGCATCAACTTGCTTGGGACAGCTGAAAGAGATTGTCACTTTGGCAATAAGCCTTTGTTATTCGATTGTGTATTGATTTAAACAATAAATAAAAAAATACTTTACATTTATATTCGATGATTTGATATGATGTTGTTCTGACGTCATTTTTTTTCTAAATCACAGACATTGTGTTTTCGTTTATACCAAGGATAAGATTTTGCCCATTAAAGATAATTAAAAAATACGATTAAGGAGAATTTTCTCTACATATTATGTCGCCCAAAAATTTCAAAAAACTATTACAAATAAATAAAATAAATAAATAAATAAATAAATAAATAAATAAATAAATAAATAAATAAATAAATAAATAAATAAATAAATAAATAAATAAATAAATAAATAAATAAATAAATAAATAAATAAATAAATAAATAAATAAATAAATAAATAAATAAATAAATAAAAAAATAAATAAATAAATAAATAAATAAATAAATAAATAAATAAATAAATAAATTAATTAATTAATTAATAAATTAATAAATAAATAAATTAATAAATAAATAAATATATAAATAATTAAATAAATAAATAAATAAAATCAAACAAAAATTAATAAATGAATGTATAAATAAATAAGTAAAAAAAAAATAATTAATTAGTTATACAGTAAATATATAAATAATTAATAAATAAATAAATACATAAAATAATAAATACATAAAGTTATGTATATAAATAAATAAATTGATGACGCGGATTTGAATTTATAAATAATTTATAATAAGTGGACTGTATTTTCGCAGGGAGGGGTGATTTATTCTAACCAAATATGGTAATATGTTGCAACCACTGCAAGGCAGACGGAAATGATATTAATGGAACTCACTACTTGGTTATTACAATTTTGTCCCGATGTTCTCTCCTTTGTCCCGATGGTCACAACTTATAACGCGCGGTGAGAGAACGATTTTTAAATAATATAAATTATGTAGTTTAGTGGAGCGGTAAAATGATGGAAGAGTTGCGAACTGGAAAGAGGCAAAGAAGAAGAAGACTCCTTGTTGTATAAAGATTTAATTGCCTCGGGACCTAAATTGTAAAGCGGTGAAATACAAGTACAATATTTGGAATAAATCTTGGATGTATGTACTCCGTTTCTGGCACGAGAGACGCTCTTGAAGGTCTCTTATATTTTCCGATACTTAACCAGCGATGGGGTGGTAGTTTGGGCGTTCAGGGATTGGACAAGTGGCTGTATTTACGTGAAAAATTCCAATATCGTTCTTAGCCACGGGCTTCGGCCTGCGGTTAAGTGAAAGCCACCTGCGGTTAGCTTTTCAAACTCGAACTAATATTAAAAATATCATTTTTGATATAAATCGTTAGTTTTCGGACGAAAATTGTCGACGAGATAAAATATTTCAAGCAAGGTTTAATATATCGTACATAAATAAAATCTCTAAATTTCCTTGTTTATTTTATACAAAGGCAATTATAATTTTTAATTATTTCTTTAAATACTTCCTTAGATTTTTCTTGCTTAGTGAATGGGGCACTTAGACCAATTATGAATGATCGCAACATATCAAAGGATGCCAAAGTTCCCATTCATAACGCAATCGTAGTGCCAACCTTGACGTATGCAAGTGAAACCTGGACATGGCAGAAGACGCATGAAAGAAGAATAAATACAGTTGAAATGAGATCGTTAAGAAGAATTTGTTATAGAACGATGTATGACAGGGTAAGAAATGAGGGCATACAGAAAGAATGTGTTTGGTCACACAGGGAGAATGAATGAGGAAGGCCTGACGAAGAAAATATATATTGCGGACAGGAATGGAATGAGAGGTCGGAGATGCCCAAGAAAGAGATGGCACGACCATGTGAACGATATTCTGAAAAATATCAGCATATTTCAACGGAATGGACGACTCGATAAAGAGATCGAAAGAAGAGTTATGGCAGGAAACAGAGTGAATGGAGCACTAAGACCAATTATGAATGATCGCAACATATCAAAGGATGCCAAAGTTGCCATTCATAACGCAATCGTAGTGCCGACCTTGACGTATGCAAGTGAAACCTGGACATGGCAGAAGATGCATGAAAGAAGAAAAAATGCAGTTGAAATGAGATCGTTAAGAAGAATTTGTTATAGAACGATGTATGACAGGGTAAGAAATGAGGACATACAGAAAGAATGTGTTTGGTCACACAGGGAGAATGAATGAGGAAGGCCTAACGAAGAAAATATATATGTATTGCGGACATGAATGGAATGAGAGGTCGGAGATGCCCAAGAAAGAGATGGCACGACCATGTGAACAATATTCTGAAATACGGAAATGTTAGAAGTGTGAACAACAGATGCTTTTTATAAGTTTTTATTTTATTTATATAAAACAATACATATTCGACCCTACTCATACAATCTGAAGATATAAAAATATATATAATTGAAAAAATAACATATTTCCCTTTACCATCTGGCAGACACTCATATGCGAATAATAAAATATAATATTATAAATAGTGATTGAATATATGTATATTAAATTTTTTTTTATTTAATGTCATAATATCGAGGAGTGCTTAAAATCCGTTCCATTTTAGCCGTTAGGTTTTCGTTATCTCAAGTGGCAGTTAGTCGCACTCTCTCTTCATACGTCTACCCTCTTCTTCTTCTTACTCTAACTCTTCGTCTTCCTTCCTTTATACCACCACAACCACCTCCACCCTCGTAACCTTCCGTTAAACCACTGAAAGATCCTTAAGAAGTTCACAAAAATTCCACAACAGACAGAATCTTGGACAATCAAAATGGCGTATCATGACACAAGCGCCCAATCGGCAATTTTCTTGCAATTAAAAGAAAGGTATGTTCCAGGTATGATCCTATAATTTTGTTTTTCTCATTTGTTAAAAATTGTATGTTAAACTTTAACAATCACTTGATATGATGTCCTGCTATCATGTACCGTAGTCTATCATTTACTGCTTTTTCCATTGTTTTTATATGTATCATACTTTTTTTTTTTTTAAGATTTTTATTTTTTAATAAAAAGTAATACATTCTTATTTTCCCGCCAAACTGCAAAGTAGTTTTTTGGCAGAGCAGATTCTCTCTTTCTCATAATATTATAAATTTCACATATAATTATTTCAATAAACTAATCTTAAATATTAAAGATACAGAGACCAAACAAAAAAATGAAAAAAAAAATTGAAAATTCGAAAGAAAAAAAAATTAAATAAACCTTACACATAATAATATACATTAGATATAGGTACCTATAATTAATCAACAATAATAATTCAAAGTCTAACGAACGCTTGAATTCAGATACAGATGTTTAAGAGTATTTTTTATAGTTACTATTTTCGTTTCGTCAGACTTTAAAATATTTCTTATCCTAATCGGCAACGCGTTAATAATATGCGGTACAAGACAAGATGTTTCCTGGTACGATCTCATCTCCATACACGTTGTTTGTCTTAGGTACCTGCAGGGCACGCTCCATCGCCAGCCAGCCACCCACCCACCTCCCATATATGTGACTTATTTCTGTTTTAAAAGATTCATTTTTGTATTCTTCCAAAATGATGCACTGTTTTACTTTATTTTGTATTGGGAGTATTTTACATATTTCATATAATTTTTCATATTGGCTATTACATGATTTTTTGTATTATTGTCCACCAACATTTTCAAGAAATTGATTTGAATTTTACTGGTGTGTGTTGGGTAGGTTAAGCCGTAACAAGTAAACGTGTAGCGGATGATCGAGTCGACCATAGCATAGTACATAGAATACAGTATGGCCCGAGAAACACTACCCTTTAACATATAAAAATTACACAATATTGAATTTAATTTTGTACAAATGAGTTCTACGTGTGTAAAAATTACTCCAATTAAATTCTACTACTGTTTACTCCAATTATTATATTCTACTGTACTGTTGGATATCCAAAATAAATAATAAAACAAAAAGCTATTTACTACGTACTATCGACAAAATACTAAAACTTATTGGTTTTTTTGTAATATTTAAATATAATAAATTACTGAATTTCCAAAGAAAATAGATTTTTTTTTTAATTTGCAAGACCTGTAAGACTTGAAAATCAAGACCATGACTTGAAAGATTAAGACCATGACTTGAAAGATTAAGACCATGACTTGAAAGATCAAGACCAAGACTTGGAAGATCAAGACCAAGACTCGGAAGATCAAAACCAAGATTGGGTATGCAAGACTCGTTAAAGTATGCATGCCAAGACTCGTTATATTATGATGGCCTATATCAAATGGAACTTATTAGATCAATACTATTATTATAATTTTTACTATCGTATGTCAGCTGACATATTGTATATATTTTCTATTTTGTATTTTTACGGAGAAAAAAATCACTAGGTATGCGAATGATAAAATAATATATTTTAAAAGAGTCTCATTATTTGTAGTTATTTAATAAAAACAAAATTCTGTTAAATGGCAAACTAAAATTGAATATTCATTCATACCATTACGGTATATCCCACAGTGTGGGGTAACCAGCGACGGGTGTGAGGGTTTGCATAACCTTATAAAAGATAACGCGGCACATGCGTGTATTCCCACACACCAGTCTCGTTGTGTCAATAAAAAGTAGAGAACGAATGGCTCGAGCAAGTCAAGGGAATTACATTTCAACGGAATGGACGGCTTGATATGTAGATCGAAAAAAGAGTTATGGCAGGAAACAGAGTGAATGGAGCACTAAGACTAATTATAAATGATAGCAACATATCAAAGGATGCCAAAGTTGTCATTCATAACGATATAGTAGTGCCAACCTTGACGTATGTAAGTGAAACTTGGACATAACAGAAGTCGCACGAAAACAGATCTTTAAGAATTGGCAATAGAACGATGTATGACAGGTTAAGAAATAAGGATATAAGATAAGAATGATATAATATTAAATTAATAGAATTAAATAAATAGCCTGTTCTTCCCCCACCACCACCCGTTCTGCTTATGGGGACTAATAACGGCCCCTTGCAAAACTCTGAAAGAACACATAAAGAACATACGAAGAGTCCGGAGAACTCTAAAACCTTGCAGACACTGCACTTAATGTGCCAAAGAGAGCTAATCATGTTGAAACAACTGGCTCACTGCTCAGTGATAGTGAAGATAATAGTGCACCGAATTTAAGACAGAAAGTCTTGAAAGCCCTAAAGTTGCTCTTCGTGGCTACAAGGTCCGCATGTCCAATGGGTCCAAAGAAATTCCCTCGGACATCGTCGTAGAGTTCTCGTCGGAATGTTGACACGGAGAAGTTAGTGCATTCCCATAGGATATGCTCAGAAGTCTGTTCAGGGTTATCACAAAGCTGACATGAGGACGAATCGGATAAGTGAAAACGAAAGAGATAACTTTTGAAACTGCCGTGTCCAGTAAGGAATCGCGTGGTCCAATGATCAGGAACAATCCACGAGGAAAAAATTCGAGTCCTCACATCAGGAAGAAATAAAAATATCAGTCTGCCCACGGAAGAAGAAGACCAGCGACGTTGCCAAGCATCTAAAAGAGAACTGCGGGCCAAGTTCTCAATCTCTCCACGAACTGTGGGTAAATTTACAGGTGGGAGAGAAACACCACCCAAAATTGAGCTTCGACCTCTATACAGGTTGTGAATTGAAGCTTGTCGCTGTGTTTCCAGATCAAGGGGAGCCATACCTGTGAGAATAGAAAGTGTGTCGGTAGCGCAGGTTCTGTAAGCCTTTGCTAAAGCTATTAGAGCGAAGCGCTGTCCAGAAAGCAGCAGACGTCTAATGTATTGGGTTTCACAACGATGAGCCCAACAAGGAGCGGCATAACACATAATACTCAGAAAGGTAGCGTTGTAAAACAGTCTTGCTACTGGAAATTTAAGGCCCCAACTAGCTCGAGCAAGACGTGAAATCTTTTGGAAGGCTATTTTTGCACTATCGGATACAGCACGAACATGTTATTGGAAAGTTAGGCCTCTATCTAGTGTAACACCCAAAACTTTGACCCTATCCTTAAATATTACACGCGTATTGATAAATTTGATGGAGGGAGGACTTTTCATTATGCCTTTTAACACTAACCCATACGTCTTCTTAGGTGCGAAATTGAGTCTATGACTTATACCCCAATCTGCAACAGAAGAAAGTAACTGAGTAGCTGCGCGCTCAATAAGTGCTCGGGTGTTACCTTGAATAAGGATTGTAGCATCATCGGCATATGCCAAAATACTGCAGCCCGTAGGCGTTGAAAGTGATAGAAGGTCGTCGAACAAGATGTTCCATAGCAGTGGACCCAGAACAGAACCCTGAGGGCACCCGACGCTAATTGGTCGCCAGTGCAAATCTTGTCCCCCGGGCATGGCCACATGTCTATTAGTAAAATAGCTCTTCACTAATTTATATATGTTGCTAGGAACCTTACGGTCTCGAAGTTTTTTTAAAATTAGAGGCCACCAGGCATTGTCGAATGCTCCCGCAGTATCAAGAGATATAGAGATAACATATTTACTATCAGAGCTTCTAACAATATCAGATATAGCCAAGATAGCATCAACCGTTGATTTCCCAGCGCGAAAACCGAACTGACGATCGGACAGTGGGTGGGTACTGGAAAGATGATCTTCTAAGCGTCGACATATAAGCTTTTCTAAGACCTTACCCAAAATAGGTAGTAAAGTAATCGGTCTATATGATTTTGGGTCAGAAGGATCCAGGTCACTACGCTTGGGAATAACAGTCATTAAACCTGTTTTCCAACAATCCGGAAAGTAGCCTTCTCGCAAGCAATTGTTGTACAATAAGATAATCTCGTGGCGAGCTATGTGCCAGCACCTTTGTACGAGAGCTGCGTCAATGCGGTCAATGCCAGGAGATTTGTTTTGGTGAAGATTCTTGATTATAAAATCGAGCTCATCGAAATTGGCGAAGGTCGATATGGGAGTTTGCGGGATATCGGATTGGTTATTGCGTATTTTTGAATGAAGAGGAGTATCAGATGAAATGTCATCAGAAGAAATAAGTATGTCAAGTAACGTGCTTGTCGTCGAGTCAGAGTCTATTGTGATAATTCCAGTTCGTGGATCACGGATACACGAGACTGACGCATTTGGATATTTTTTCATTGATGCATATCTAAACACAGCACCCCAAGGATCTGTGGTTGAAACCTCAGATACCAAACGGCGCCATGCATCAGACTTGGCACGAGAAATCTCGCGTTTGTAGATATTATTTGAGCGTCTATACTCACATTGAAGTAGAGTTACAAAGTCATTTGAACTTCCTCGTCGACGGGCCGCTCTCAATGCGCGGTGAGCTCGAGTCGAAGTTCGTTTAAGGATGTCTAAGCCAGGATGCCACCATTCTTTAGGAGACATATGACTAGAAGAAGATCTGCCGATCGCCTTCTCGGCACAATAAATTATACTCTGCGTAAAAGATGAGGCCATTTCCGCAGTAGTACAAGATCTACAAGATAAACGATCCAGCGAGCATTCAAAGTAGCGGTCAAAGTCTAACCAACGCCATCTGTCACACCTTGTCCGGAATCTTCTAAGCAAAGGTTTCGCTAAAGGAATTGGGGGTACATTGGAAATAATCTGAAACGTGATAAGGTTATGGTCACTACACGAGGCATCCTCGTCAACAGACCAATTCCATATTCTGTGGTTAATCTGAGGTGTAGCTAAAGTGACATCTATATGACTTGTACCCATGTGGTTGGAGAAGGTAGGTGGACTGAAAGGATTGTTCAACATACTCAAATTATGGCGAGAGATAAAATCTTCGCAGCTTACACCTCTGGTGAATTTTCTGGACCCGAAAGTGGTAGTGTTACACCATAGAATAGATTCGGCATTAAAATCACCTCCAATAATTAATGATGCGTTGCCGAGTTGACCCAATATAATATCCAGTTGATCCAGAAAACGAAATTCAGATTCACTAAACTGAAAATATATCGAAATAATATAAAACGAATCACTTGGAGAAGAAATCTGGACTACAACCAAGTGACTAGAAGATAAGTGATCCAGGCATATGAAGTTAATGTTGGGATTGTAAATAGCTATACAGCTCATCGGAGGGTTCGTTGAGGTACAGCTCGAAGCCATAGCAACTCGAACACCCGGACCAAATGATGGCACAATTCCATATCGAGAGTACGGCTCTTGGATAAGACAAACATCAATGTTCATGCGATGAGCAGACTGACTGAGTTCGGCTGAAGCCGATTGTCCACGGCCAAGATTAAGCTGACCAAATTTAACAGAAGCATTACACGCCATAGTCAATATTGAGTAAAGCTCTGCTGACTGTTGCTTGATAAGCTGGACAGTCATTAGTGCCTGATCGGTGTACTGCTGGTTTGTTAAACAACTTACAAACAGCGCATGTGGGTTGATTGGCTCTATTCGGACATGACACGTAAACGTGTTCCGTTGAAGCACAATGTGAGCATCTGACGGGTTCTTTGCAAGTTTTTGAACCATGGCCGTACATTCGACAACGGCCACAAATACTGACTGGAAGAAAATCTGTAACACGACAGACATTCCAGTCCACATACACCTTTCCTAAATTGATGAGGCTATGGCGAACGGCAGCAGGTACTCTATCGCAAGACGGGCCAACTGTAGGTCCTGTTAGATGACTGAATACTGCAGTTTTAATGGCATGCTCTTTTGTATTCTCTGCAACTATCTCTAAAAATTCGTCATTAGACAGGTCCCGTGGCACATGACTAAACCTCACACGAGGTTGTCTCTTGGTAGCGAGTCGTGCGGTCAAGGTCGTTGATGCTTTTATTGCCGGGGCATTCAGCAACTTGATGGAGTCTTCCGTGGTGGCCGTGTTAACAACAACGCCGTGACCTCTTATGGTACGTACACTTGTGACGCGAGCACCTACGTCGGAAGGCTTAATGGCTGCATTCAGGATTTTCCTGGTTTCCATCGATGACTTGACTTCATCGTTTGTGGGAAAAATGCAGACGGCAGGTTTTGCAGGGAGTGCAGGAAATCCTCCCTTGGATAAGGGTGGTGGACCTGTCACTTGCGTGGCATACAGGGAGGTCGGGCGGTCGTTGAGTTTATCGGCAATTTTATTCATTACCGGTGCAATCTGTGTCTCAGTGGTATCAATCTTTTCACACAGATGCAAGATTTTTTCATCTCGGCTGGAAATTGTTGTTTTCAGGCAAGATATGACGCCCCTTGCTTCCGCCAACTCAGTCGACAGATCACCAATAAATGATAATAGGCGCTGAGCTTCACGACCAACACGAATAAGATGCGACTTCGAAATTTTTGAGTGTTTTTCCACAATGTCTTGAATATTACTCAGGCATACGTAGGCTGCTTCTATTTTAGAAGATGGCAAATAATCATTTTCTCGCTCATCTTCTGTATCAGAGTCTGAACTCATATTCTCGGATTCAGTGGTCGGGGCAGGGACTGCAGATGACAAGGGCAGGGGAGGAGGTTTTATGGAGGCAAGGGAGGAAGGGACGACAGAAGGACTAAAAGTTCTGGTTCTTGAACTGGGAGGAGAGTCATTGGCGATTGCAGGCAGACTCAAGAGTTCTTTCTGCCTCTTCCGCTTTCGTTCCCTTTTTGTCATCCTATAATCAGATTCCTCCATCGATGTGAAGGGTCATGGATTGGACAGCAGGAAAGGTAAGCCACTGGAAGATAAGCAACAGAGCTGCCCTAACAGAATAACAAAGGACTGTACGACCAAACCTAGCCCACGAAAATTTCAGATATTGCAGTCTTACAAGTGACTGGGACAGGTAGGAGTATAATAAATAAATAAACGACGGTTGGATGCTAGGAGACAAGGGAACGATATGAAGAGTAAATAAAAAAAATATTTTTTTATAAAGGATGGAGTAAAATACTATGTAAGAAAAAAAGAATAGATAATAATACAAATAATTAAAAAATAATAATAATCGGCAAGCGCCGTAAAGTATAATGTACTAGGTTTATACCAAAACAAATATAGGTATAGATAGGTACGAAGATATATACAGAATAGGTACCAGAAAGCAGTATTGCTATAATTACTAGAACAAATAAAAAGGAGTGAAAGAAAACAATTAGGTACATATAAATATATCAAAATATCTCTCAAGACTTAATATTAGTAGAGAGTAAAAACTATGAATATAATAATATTATAATATAAAAATACAAATGATTGTAATGCGGTGCGGGAACGGGATAAGTCAAGGGGGTGAGGGGCGTCTCTTTGACGGGCGGCCTGTATATATGAATTTATGCTTTTCAACGCCGAAAGGGCGTAAGCGCCAGTATGGGGAGCGCAGAAAGACGTTAATATCTGATCAACGGCAGTTGGCAGACACTATCTTCCGCGAACTTTTCTGTGCACAATTTAATTCCACATTCAATGACACTAGAGTCAGTAAATAAATAGCCATAGAAAAAATAATTTTCAAAATAAAATTGGTTCGGCTCGGTAAATTCGTCAATCACTTGACGTATTACTATAAGTGGTTGGTAGAAACGAGAAGAATACAACTTATTGTTTTCTTTCTGGTTCTGATGGAAAAATCACCTCCCTTCTTACCCCCATTTCATTGAATACTTACTGTTTCTATATATTTTCTTCCCACTCATTATATAATTTGATTTAACTGTATTTTCTGTAATCTTAATTTTATTTTTGTCATGTGTACCTTATTTCCACACTGTATTGTATATTAAACATTTATACTGGTTGGTTGGAAGAAATTTCCGTTTTGCAACAACCCCGCCTGTGTATGAATTATGTATACCTACATAAAGTTGCAAGGAAATAAACCGGTCTAGGACACTTGGCTGCGGGCACTTGGGTGCGGGACACTTGGGTGCGGGACACTTGGCTGCGAGACACTTGGCTGCGGCGGACATTTGGCTGCGGGACACTTGGGTGCGACGGACACTTGGGTGCGAGCCCATTTGGTTGCGAGTCCATTTGGTCGCGACGGACACTTGGGTGCGAGCCCACTTGGTTGCGAGTCCATTTGGTCGCGACGGACACTTGGGTGTGAGCCCACTTGGTCGCGAATTCAAAAATATTTTTTTTCTGCCTAGGGCTGAAGTTTTTCGTGCTGATTTTTGTAATGCTCTTTATCATATAAGTAGTTGATATACAAGTAGGTACCTATATACAGACATTAAAAATATAAAAAAAAATATTTATTTATTTAATCTTCTTGAAATTATAATTAGTACACTGGCGGGCTTATTGCCTAGTGGCAATTTTTTCCAATTTGTACTTATGTTTGAAATTGTAAAGTAAAAACAAGGTTACTAAGCCAAATTATTTTTTACACTATAAAAATATGAGAATTTTTCATACACACTAGTTGCATGTAACACATGAGATCCAACTGTCGATAGCGATAGTATGTATACTTGTATAGTTGAAGAATAAGTAAGTACCAAACTATAAACCAATAAATCGAAATTATTGAATTTTTTTAAGATATTTTGTTTTCTACACAAAACATGTAGGTATGTATGCCGACCGCCGTGGCACTGTTGGTAAGCCGTTCGGTTTCTGTGCGGGCGTCCTGGGTTCGATACCCAGTAGAGGAGAAATATATTTAAATTCATTTCTCACGCAAATATTGCTTCTCTGGGCTGGAAACACTGGTTAGTTGGAAGAAATTGCCATACGGCAATAAACTCGCCACTTGCGCATGGTGCAAGGAAGTGTTTATTATTATTGTGTATGTCAAGATAGGATAGTATGGAGGTAAGTCCCTTTTTTCCTACCCGGAATATGAAAACAGCATGATGGTATGTATGTATGTTTAGAGATTAAGTATCAAACTATTAAGTCTTCTAACATATTGTGTATAGGCGACAAAACAAAAAATATAAAAATATATTTACTGATATATATTTACTGATTTACTGATATAAATATATTTACTGAAATATTTACAAAAAATATATTTACTGAGAAGAACAAAACTGTATATTTTATAAAAATAATAAACATTATAGTTTCTGTTGTATCTTTTTATTTTCATATAGATTCTTTTTTGATATTCCTTTTCTTATAGATTTGAAGGCCGATATTTAATGCAGGATGTGGCACTTGTAATTGGCTGACCAGTTTTGTAGTAGCTTGCCCTTATTTGATGAAACAACGATGTATAGTAACTTTTTAGCTGTAAGTGGTTCTTTAAATAAAAATAAATAAATAAATATAAAGAGCATTACAAAAATCAGTACGAAATATTTCATTCCTAAGCAGAAAAAAATATTTTTGATTTCGCGACCAAGTGGGCTCGCACCCAAGTGTCCGTCGCGACCAAATGGACTCGCAACCAAGTGGGCTCGCACCCAAGTGTCCGTCGCACCCAAGTGTCCCGCAGCCAAATGTCCCCCGCAGCCAAGTGTCTCGCAGCCAAGTGTCCCGCACCCAAGTGTCCCGCACCCAAGTGGCCGCAGTCAAGTGTCCCATTCCGTACTAACACGTAGCTTTATGGTGCATTAGGTGGTTTTAATATATCATGTTTTCAGACAAGATTTTTTAATTTATTTATTGACAAATAAAAATAGCATAATATATTACATATAAAAACACTGGTTTTGAGTCACGCCAAGTCTAATTTCTAGACTTGTCAGCGTGTTCTCAAGACAATATCTATACTTTAATAATAACAAACGACATTACAGTAAAAAAATAGCGTTATATGCCTTTTTAAGAAAAGAAATTTTAGTTACAGGACTGAGCTCAGAACTCTAATGTCTAACTAACTGAGCCAAGAAGATCGACAAATAAAATTTTGAATTACATATTAAAGAAAATTTGAGTCACGATAAAGGAAGATATAGACAAGCAAAAAAACTTTACTTTTCTCTACGGCAACGAGCTAAAATCCTTAAGTCTCGCCCTGGGAGCCATTAAAACTATGTGAATTTTCATTCTCATAACGTAAATCAAAACTTTAATGATAAACTGTCAAAGAAGCGCATTTTTTTCGTCTCCAAATTAACATATTTCCTACCTTTGTCACATCTTTTTAAAATTTTCGCCAACTTTTCAAAATCATCCAGTTTCATCGCGGCCATAGACACGGGTACACCTGAATTTAACCTAAACTCAATTCATTCATACCTTCTTTCGTATTTTTACATTTTTCAATTTGAATTTTGCTCAATAGAAATCTTTCCCATTCGTTTTTTTGTGTTCAATTTTGTTTTTCATAAATACTGGCTTTAACTTTAAATTTTGTGTTTTTGTTGATACATCCTTACAAAACGAAATGATAGTTCTAAAAGTAGAATTACAACTTTGATTTTACCCATAGTATTTACTGGGTGACGACAATATGTTCCACGCTGGGAGCGGACGTGGATTGTTGACGATATTTTAACATTTCACAATAATTATGGACTTCCACTCCGATCTGCTGGACATACAACACAATCCATAACACAGAAATTCTCAGCTCGTCATTCGAAGTTTATATTTTCAGAAAAAATTAAAGAAGGAATATTTATCCCTAAACACCTGATACCTTGTTATTTCCCATTCCTTTTTTTTCTATGAGTCATTTTTTTGTTTTTAATCGTAATCTTAGTGTATGTATATTTTCTTTTTTTTCACTTTCATTCTTTCATTCATTCATTTTTTTCACTCTTTTTGGAAGGAATTGCTTTTTTATTAATTAATTTATAAAATTTACATTAGAATAATAATATATTATTTTTGCACTAAACTATGTAAACAATTTGTCAGTGCAAGTTCTCTCATACACTGCAATTGCATAATTATTCAAAAAACAAAATATACACTCATACAAAACAATAAAATTATACCATATTACAGTGAAAATAAAAGAATTTTTTTTATCTTATTATTTTATTTAACAAATATTGGTACAGAGTATATAAAACATATATAGTGTAACATACATATACACACACACACTTATATACATCTATTACACATACTAAAAATCCCACAAGGCTTAGCCTGTTTGTGGGTATAAATAAAATTTACTCACTCATTTACTGATTTTTTTTCATTGTTCTTAATCTCATACTAAGTTATTATATTCTACTGTACCTACTGTTGGATATTCAAAATAAAATTAGACACAAAAATGTTGATTGTGTGTTACATGTACAGTTTTTTGATAATGCATATGATTGTGTGTTACATGTACAGTTTTTTGATAATGCATATGATTGTGTGTTACATGTACAGTTTTTTGATAATGCATATGATTGTGTGTTACATGTACAGTTTTTTGATAATGCATACGATAATGCATATAATGCATATGTGTTACATGTACAGTTTTTGATAATGCATATGCAATACATTTAAACATAATAAACTATAATACATTGATTGTGAATAGAATATAAATACATAATAATGGTCTAAAAAAATAAGTATTACAAAAAACAAAATATAAATAACAGAAATAAAAACAAAAAAGAAAAAAATCATAAACCAAATAACTGAAATTATGTTAAAAGAAAGAAAAAAAATGAAACAAAACAATCCAAATAACAAAGCAATGAAAATAATGTAAACCAAAACAAAAGCAATGATAACTTTTTTAACAAAAACTTTTTTTTATTTATTTATATTACGTACGAAAATACCTGATCCCTCTCCTTTTCCTTCCTTCCCTTTGCTACGTAATATTTATCCCTAAACACCCGATCTCAATTTCCTCTTCTTGTTCCTTCCCAATCCCTTTCTTGTTGCTATAATGTTTTTTATTTATCTTGGTGTTATGTATATTTTATTTGTTCTTTTGTAGCTTTCATTTTTTGTTGATGTACATGTATAATTTTGTCACTCTGTAATCTGGTTGGTTGGAAGAAATTGCCTAATGGCAATAAGCCCGCCAGTGTGCATTATAATTGTTTATATTATGTACAAAAAGTTAAATAAATAAAGAATTTTTAAAAATAATTTTTATATATATTTTTTTTATTTTTTAAACAAGGGATTAGCGTTGGGTATGTTTCCACTGTCCCACGGAGCCGGGATGACACTCGGCGGATTATGAACATCTGTATAAAAAGTTTTTCCCATAAAAATCAGAACTTTGTTCACAGGTTCTTGTCGGGTGCCTTTTATTATTTTTTCTCCATCTCTCCTTAACTTCCATAAACTTGGTTGGATGTTTGGAAACTCCTCACAGTTAATTCTTTCCAAAGAACCTTATTCAATTGGATACTTCTCATTTTTTCCTCCACTTCCCCTCGCTTCTACGCGGCGAAGGTGCAGAACGGGAAAGGTGTTAATTTTGGAAATATAATATTGTTTTTCCAACTTGAAAACAACAAGAGACGGTGGTGTTGTTTTGTTTTGTTGTTTTGGATGAAGTCTAATCATTCTCTGAAACTCGTCTAAACTCGGTTCACTTCATTAGTGAATAAAAATATTCGATTTCTTTTGTATGATAAAAAAAAAACAATTTCGTTTCTATTAATTCTTGCGACTGACACAGAGCTTCGATTGTAAAACATATTATATAAATTCATGCATACCGTCAAGGTATATCCCAAAATGCGGGGTAACCAGCGATAGGTGTGCGGGTGTAAATTACCTTATAAAAGGAAGCATGAACAATGTGTATATGCCCACGCACTAGTCTCATCACATATCACAAGGCAAGATTCTGAATGGATGATGTTCAACGTTTGTTTGATCAAAGTGAATATTTTTATAATTGTACTAGTAAACCCCGGCAGACGTTGTCCTGCCTGTTTTTTTTTATTTACCTCCAAATACATAAAAATGGTTGATAGGTATGTTTCCTTTTTTATTATTTAACATTCTTTTAAATAAATAAACATTTATTGAGACGAAAAGAAGTTATATACAAAAACATAGACATATAAAAAACAATAATATAAAGAAAAACAACTTTTCCGACTCAAAAGGACCATGCTCAGCTATGTTGCAGGAAGACAAGCCCCCCTGCAGCTGATTTTCAGCATGATCCTATTGCTATCCTATTTTCTAGATTCGCTAATTATAATTCCGTCTTTTTATTCCCTTTTCCGTCCCTATTCATTCATTCATTTATCATTTTATTTACTTATTACCATTATATAATTTTTATAAACTATCCCATTTTTTGTACATGGATATATAGGATTTTTTTTCTAATTATTTATTGATTTATGATATATTTTTTTTCAATTTTTTTTGTGTGATATCGAAGAAATTAATAAATAAATTGTAATGCATTAACCCCTCCGGAATGAGCTGTACAAATTCCCAAAGTTTCATCGCAATCGGATGGTTGGTTTGGTAGTCCATCGCTCACATACAAACAAACAAACGAACATATATACGTACATCAATTTTTATATATATATAGTCGGAAGTCAATGATATTTTATGACAATTTTTTAACATCTCAATAGAGACGAAGTTGGAATATTATAGAAGAACCAGGAACTCGAGGCACCTACGGGGTTTACGACCTGTAATCAGCTGGTTTAGTTGATCACTTTATGCGCTTGCGCAACGTTCTCCAATTCTTCTTCTTCTTTAGTCACGTCAGGTTCCCCGACGTTGACGACCACCACAGAGAAAGCCTCCCTGTCTTGTACAGTGCGAAACAGCTCCCCTACAGTTCTCATACCGGTCCATTCCCGGATGTTTTGCAGCCAGGAAAGCTGTCTTCCCTTCTACGACGCTCAATATTGATGTATTCACCAATTATGCCTTCTTATTGAGTTTCATATCAATCCAAATTTTCATGATTCTAAGAACTTTTTAAAATTGATTGTGTACTAAATAAGACAGCATAATTGGTTAACGTTGCGATGCCAGCTAATGACAGGTCGTAAGCCCTGTAGGTACCTTGAGTTCCTGGTTCGCCTTTATTACTCCAACTTCTTCTTTATTGAGATGTTTAAAATATGATCCAAAACCATTAGTGCACCTTACCGACTTGTATAGTTATGTAGTTACATATATATATATATATATATATACATATTATAGGATAGTTTTATTAATGTCAAATGTGACAATTCTTTTAAATCGATAAATATGTTGCCAGATAGGGATGGCAAGTTTCATACTTGCCAAATCATATAAAACACTAACATAACCATCTCAGGGGTTTCAAAACTTTCGATAATTTTTTTTTTTGTTTATTTTATTTTATTTACATCTGTGTCTCATCAGGGAGCTAAACCCGGAATCACTGGTTTATGGGTCATATATCCTACTTATTGAGTTAGATAGATCGAAAATTTGACATAGTATTAAATTTTTTTTTTGTATGCTTGTGATATGATTCGAACTGGGGATCACTGGATTACTAATCGCTCTGCTACCATCCATCAATATCCATATATCTTCTTTATTTTTATTACTTTTGTATTAAACTTTCTCTTTTACACCCCAGTGGTTGCACTTTGGTAAAGAGAAATTTATCTTTATAATATATCTATGTATATAAAAAAAGATGCACGTATATTTGATTGTTTGTTTGTTTGTTTGTTTGTATGTGGCCGATGGACTCCTAAACCATCCATCCGATTGCAATGAAACTTTGAAAATTTGTTCAGCTCATAACGATGAAGTTTTTTTTTGTATTTTAATTAATTAATTATTTAGCTGTGAGGCACCGGCTTATAATAGTGCTTCCACTCTTTTCTATTATTGTTTTCGAGTGTCCCGTAAGAGCCGGGTAATCGAACAGGCAACAATAACATTTCACATAGTTCAGCAATGAGGTTCACCACCCATTCTGAATATATTGCCTTTTTAGGTGAGACGAGACTGGTGTGTGGGTATACACAGATATGTTGTGCTCCCTTTAATAAGGCAATGCACACCCGCACACCTTTCGCTGGTTACCCCACATTGTGGGTATGCCGTGATGGTATGAATGAATGAATGAATTAATTAATTTATTAAATATCGCACGATATCTCACATTTTTTTTAAATATGTATTTGTTTATTATTTTATTTATATAATTTATGTACAAGTGTTCAAAGACGGGTTAATTGCCATAAGGCAATTTCTTCCAACCACCCTTATGTTAAATTGGTGTAATACTTATATAATATATGTTTGGTATTGGAATTAAATTTGTGGGTTTGTTCAGCGCGCACACGAGAAGGTTTAAAAATTAAAATTTATTTATTTATTTATTTAATATCTCACACAAGAATTTACGAAAAATGATCTATTTGGGATTGGAATTAAATTTTAGGGATTCGTTCAGCGCATAGCATAAAACGTATTTGAAGTATAATTTATTTATTTGACATCTTGCACATTTTTTTGAAAAATGATCTATGTAGAAAGATCTATATAGCAAGAAAATTTTGAATAAAAAAAATATCATATCAATAAATAAATAAATCAATGAATGAATGAACGAATAAATAAATAATACTTAATTGAATAAATAATAAACAAATACATTATATAATTAATAAATATTCTATATATCTTTATAAATAAGACAGACGTATCATCCAAGCTCTTTACAAAAACGAAGCCGCCATAATCAGATGTGGAAAAGAAGAAAAAGAGGCAAATATAAGACAAGGTGTGAGACAAGGCTGCTCTCTCTCTCCAATGCTTTTTAACGGCTATATTCAATGTGCGATAGATGAAATAAGAGAAGTAATGGAACATAGAAGAGGCATCAGAATCCATGGACAAAAGGTAGATATGATCAGATTTGCAGACGACATCGCTCTGATAACGGATAGTGAAGAAGAACTAAAAGAAACCTTAGAAACTATGGAGTTAGTCCTAAACGAAAAGTACAACATGAAAATAAATAAGGATAAAACTAAGGTACTAACTGTAGGCAGGGATGAACGCCAAATGAATCTACTGATTGATGTCTGGAGCTGCTCTCAAGAATGTGAAAGAATTTGTGTATCTAGGGAGTTGAATCACATGGGATGGCCGTTCAAGTAGAGAGGTGGACAGTCGCATTCACCAGGCAAAACTCGCCTTCAACAAAAAATCCAAGATGTTCGAGTCCAACAACATGGACCTTAAACTCCGAAAGGAACTACCTAGTGAAGATATTTGTATGGAGTATTTTGTTATATGGTTGTGAGACATGGTGCATAGGTGAAAGAGAACGCAAAAGATAGAATGCCTTCGAGATGTGGACCTATCGCCGAATGCTTGGCATATCTTGGAGGGACCATATAACAAATGATGAGGTTCTCAGCAGAATTAAGGAAACCAGGCACCTGTCAAACACCATATCGAAAAGGCGTGCAAATTGGATAGGCCATGTGTTGCGACACGAGGATCTCCTACATATCATCTTAGAGGGAATGGTTGAGGGTACAACTGGCAGAGGGCGTCCCCGCCGGGAGTATTTATAACAGGTGTGCCGCGACATGCATTGTACCTCTTACACGGAGATGAAAAGAGTCGCTGAAGACCGAGCGGAGTGGAGGAGGAGATGCATCAATTTAATGCTGCCAACCAATCTTCAAGATTGAAACAAAAGAAGAAGATATCTTTATATAGTTAATAATAATAAAAGTTGGTATATTTGTTTGAATAAATAAATAAATACGGAAATATCCTATATATTTAAAAATGGAGAAGTGACTGAATAGGGACCAAAGGAAATGCATACATGGAAGGTTATGAAAAGACAGAATAATAATTAGCGATTCTAGATAAGAATGTTAAAAAAATAAAATAAAACATACAGAACAACCATTTTTGTATGTTTGGAAGTAAATAATTAAACAGGCAGGACAACGTCTACCGGGTTTTACTAGTTATATATTAATAAATATAATCGATCTTAGTTTGGACTGTATACAGAACACTAAATTTCCATACACATAAAACATCACGTATTCACTCAAAACGTTCTGAGAAATTACCTGTTGAGAAATTTATTAAAAAAAAAAATTAAACCATAGTTTCTCAATATTTTTAGTAGTTTATTGTAGAAGTAAAACTAAGTAGATAATTTTTGTTACACACACAAACATCATTAAAAAACTCATAGTATATATACACTATCTTCATGATACGAAGACTTTGATGACAATATGCGGTTTATAATTATGAAATCACAACTCCCCAGTATTCCACAGCAACGGAAATTAAAAATGGCTAATTTATTCAAATTGCAAGACGCAAATAAATAATATATTGATAAAATGTGACATGGTGTGTATTCCCTGCACATCCGTAGGGGATGTTTTCAGAGGAGTCGACCCAGTCTCAACGGCGCCAACAGCGTCCCGACGCCACCCCCGCCCCAACCCACGCGAGGCGTCGCGACGCCAAAATATTTTTCATACAAAACCATATCCCATCTCAACGCTACACCCCGACGTAAAGCTCCCTTTGTTATCTGATATTTTATATTTCTTATCAAAGAAAATAAAAAGTTATATCTGTGTGGTTTTGTATAAAGCAATTTGTTGACCCTTTCCAAGGTTATGCAGTTATTTTTGACTCCTTTAACTTTAAATAACAGTAAATTTCGTAATCAAAATGGCACCCAATTGTCATTAAATCAGGCAATGTTTTTTTCTTCTTTTCAAGCAAAATCAGTGAGGTTATGAAATGGCTTATGAGTTTATAGTTGGCTAAATAGTAAATTTTGAATATCATATCCCCAGTACCCTCAAAAGATACGTACTTGAAATAAATAACAGTTTTTTCCATCTCCATCATATTACGTGAGGCTCTTGAAATTTTAATATGTTTAATAATAATATTAAAAAAAATATTTTAACTGACAAAAAACAATAAACAATACGATAAAACAATATTAACTGACCGTTCAATTCAACATAATGGACGCGATATAATAATACATGATAAAAGTAAAAAAATAGCATACATTTTGCGACATAGCAATTCCAAATTCTAGTATAATTATAAAATCTTTTGATGAAGAAATAACAAAATTCACCGATTTAGGTAACGAGATTAAAAGACTTTAGCATTCTCGTAAAATAATATTATTACCGTTCATTGTAACAGCCACTGGCATTATTCCAAAATCGTTAATCCGTAATTTAGAAATTTTAGATTTATCGAAAAAGTTAGGTAATAATAAAAATGCAAAATAATGGAAATAATGAATACACATGTAGAATCGTTAAGGATTTTTTAAACGTTAATATTCGGGAATCAGTAGGGTTGATAGGTAGTAAAGAGACCTCATCAGAGCCTAATCCTTTGATATGCTAAGTATCTGGATGGGTGAACTATTCCCAATTGAAAGCTTGATGATGCGTTTGTTGCATTTTATTTTGCTCTTTTAAATAATTTACAATTTACGCATTGATCTGCTAATTCTTTTGAGGAAGTGTATAATGGTAATAATAATAATTGAGTGTTATTATTTGTAATGATTTATTGTTATTAATATCATTAGTATCTAGTTGGGGCGTTTCATATTTAAAAAAAAACAGAAATAAAGGCAATTAAACATAAAAAATAAAGTTTGTCATAAAAAAATGTTTTTCTTAACAAAAAAAATTCGAGAAACCCTGAGACTTTTAAATCTTATGTGTCTATATTCATACAAATTTTTAACGTTTTAGCTTTTATGGTTTTTGAGATGGAAAATTCCACAAAAATTTAAATATTGATAACCCCTGACTGGAACAGAAATTAATAATTCTGTGTATAATCTTTTGTAGGCCTTAAACTTTCTATATTTTCTGAAATTTTGGCTCTGTGTATTAAGCGGATCATAAGTAATAGGGGGGGGGGGCAGATACACACAGACATTCATAAACACATAATTAATGTTCTACTCCGAATTTATCCATATATATAACATATACCTATGCTGGGAAGCCTCTAAGAGTTTATTGACTTGAAATCGAACCAAGGACGTATATTCTAAGGCAGAGGCGTTTACATTGTGGTAATTCATTTTAAAAAATTAAGAAAATAACAATATAACTTTGTTTATTTCCACTTACTTGAAGAAGAGAACGGTAGTTTTTGAAACTAGTTGTGGAATAAAAATAAATAAGTGGAAATAAACAAAGTAATATTGTTATTTTAATATTTTTTATAGTAGGACGTCACTGGATATATGAGGAAGTCATCGAAAAATGGTAGGAACAATAAAATGATATCACAGGAGATATAAGGAAGTCAACTATTAATTTATTTATTTTTTACATAGTATATTAGACCTAAAACAGCGTATGTAACAAACAAGAATTATAACAACAAAATTTATTAGTACATTAACAAAGTAGGTGCAGTTTTACATGTAAATTTGTCCGAGTTATACGCTGTGTAAAAAATATTGACACGTTGGACGCCCAACTAGGTGAACCTGTTTTAGGGCGTCCGTTAGGAATAGTTACTATAGTATCAAATAACCAACACAACTCAACACACACATACAATAATGATTCTAAAAATAAGGTAAATTTAACAAATTTTCAGGTCCAACTAAGTTTGAAATGAAGTCATTTTTTTATTTGATTCATCTTTACCTATGGATATAAGCCAAGCAATTATTGTTTTTTTCAGCACATTTCTTGTCAACTGTTTCCAGTCATCAGGTAGAAAATTAAACATTTTGGGGCCAAGAAATCTAATATTAGGAATAATAAAAGGACATCACAAGAGATATGAGGAAGTCATCTATAATAATAGGACGTCATTGTAGATAAGAGAACGTCACCGAAAAATAGTAGGAAATATAATAAGATATCATAGAAGATAATATGATGAAAGCAAACGTAAATAGTAGGAAACATAATCATATAATGTATTCTCGTCCTACTAAAGCCAGTGACACGTCATCTTATATGCCGTTATCATCATAAATCGTATTATCATCTTAATTTTGATGATATCACTATGCTCCGTACTTATGGTGAATTCACCATACTTTAAGCTGAATTCACGTTGTTTATCAGTTTTCTCAGTGTAACATATTGTATGTTTTAGATTTGGTGACTTTTTGAAGCCTCAAAGAGAAGTTGAAAAACCATGAAAATAAACCTGGTCATACAAAATCTCGCAGATTTGTTAAGAGAAATAAATTTTCTTGAAGGAGTCGATAGTTGGATTAGTTTTTCATTTTTATTTCAAAATTTATTTCTGTCATTATAGAATTTCACCAAAAACTGTTCTTCGAGATACGCAATATATTAAAAATATATAGTAAATTAGTGTGAAAAATTTATGAACGAAGAATTTCAACAAATGTGAATAGCTATGTAAGTATCTTTAACAGTGTTTCTTAATCTTTATTATTTTATGCCCCAGCCAAACTTTTCTATAATATGTATGCAGGTCACATTTACGTAAATTCAAAAATGCCATATTTATCTGGTAATCCACATCACAGAAGGGATGCTGAGGGAATTTTATTTCACCCCTCCCAGATAAGACAATGGACCTCACATTGGCAAACACTGGTCAATAATGTTTGAGGTATTTCACTTATGGTAGGCCAACTTATTGGGTTCATTTTCACTTTACAGAGGAGGTTTTCCTTATTGAATAATTTATGAAGTGACCGATCCGAAAACCATTCCGTGTTATTCCTAAAACCAGTTCTATTTACACCAAGGAAAGACCTTTTGTGACTTTAGTGTGTCTTTGTTTATGAGTGAGTCCTTTGAGTTTAACGCACTCTGGACTGAAGATAACAACGTTCTAACGAACTAAATAATTAAATATTTACGAATATTTTTTTCAATAAATAATAATCCAACTGTCGATTTGTTCAAAACAACTTTGTTCTCTTACCATATCGACAATGTTTCAAGCCAGGATACGCGAGAATTGTATGTAGGGTATATTTTTTTCACGGTTATTCCAACTTTGAAGTCAAAAAACAACAACTTAGAGGTTTCGCAGCATATATGTTCCTTATACGGATTTACTCAGAATTCGGAGTAGAACATTTCGTGTGTCTGTGTGTGTGTCTGTGTGTCCGTGTGTCTGTGTGTCTGTGTGTGTCCCTTATTACTTTTGATCCGCTAAATTTACAGAGCCCAAAATTTCAGAATATATAAATAGTTTTAGGAATTTTGAATTTTCGTTTCAGTCAGGGGTTATCAACTTTTGAATTTTTACATATATCGCAAAACCATAAAAACTAGTACGCTGAAAATTGATATGAACATAGACAAATAAAAATCTCAAATAAGTTTTTTCAAAAAATTTCTCAAATATTTTTTATTTAGAAAAATATTTTTTTTATGATAAATTGATGCGTGTTTAACTGCCTATATTACCAAAGTTTTTAAAAATATCGAAAAAAGCCGAAACACTCCAACTAGATAATTTAATTTTCTATAAAAATATTAACATTGTAGTAGTACATCTTTAATTTTTTTAACAATTTTTATAAAAATTGAATTTAGTGACGACATTGCTTCATACAATTTGTATGGCAGTCGCCTATACACAATATGTAAGAAGATTTAATAGTTTGATACTTCATCTCCAAACATATGTACATACATACCATCATGCTGTTTTCATATTCTGGGTGGGAAAAAAGGACTGACCTCCATACGATCCTATCTTGACATACATGTGTTGTATAGAAAACAAAATATCTAAAAATATTCAATAATTTGGATTTATGGGTTTATTCTTCAACTTCTTCTTCTCCAGTCAGAAACAATTCAGTTTTAAACAATTCACATAGCGCTTGAATACCTCACCTCAAGGACGCTGAAGATTCGTTAAGTTTTAACTGTTAACACTACTGGTTATGCGTGCTGTGTGCTATGTACGGCGTGTTTATTTTACTTTATCAATTATAGACTCAAGTACCTATTCATTCGATTCTTTTAAAATTTAGCAAATATGTATATCTAATACTCGCTTAGACCCCATTAGATTTTGCGGAATACCTGAATAGTGCTTCTCAATTTTTTTAAACGTCAAATATTTTTAAGTGACTCCAAGCTCGAAAATTAAAAATTTGAAATTTTTATTTTTCACTTTCAAATCACTTCCATAAAATAGCATTGAAGATTAATCAAGTTTTCATAATAAAATATTTAAAAAAAATATAATTGAACAAACTCATCTCATGAAAATGCTGACAATTTTCCATACAAAATTTGAATACTTAATGGAGTGACTTGTTAGTGAGTTTAGTTTTGGCAACAATCCACTCGTTTTATAGTGTTTACAAGACAAATTAAAAAATAAAATGTTTCATTGTTCTATTACTATGTAGTACGTGTACTTACCTTTTGAAAAAAATATAAATATAAATATTATTTTTTGATACAAATTTATTCACTTTCTCAGGATGAATGTTTTGATTTATCAAATGATTAGTTGATAATGTTCTGATTATTCGAAATGATCATACTATACCCATATTTTTGTAATACCCACAAACAGGCCTTGCCTGATGTTATTTCATAAGATTTCATATAAATTGTATTAAAATTTTAAGTTAACATAAAATATTAAGTAATAATTACTGTTTCTGTTTATCATGTACTTATTTTAATTTGAAAAGCATTTATTTTTTTGTTTCTTTAATTTTTATTATGTTTTTATTTTTATGGCAAATAAAGTGTTTTAGTGATAAAGGAAATACTGGCATTATTTCTCAGGGACATTAATAAAAAATAATTAATCTTTCGAAATATAATGAAATTCTTTTTTTTAAATAAAACCATTTCGAAATTACCTAAGGATCATTTGGCGAGCGAATCTCGGAAAGGCGCGCGCTAAGCAAATTATAATTTTCGTTTGGAGGCTTTTTTGGTGAGGAATTTCCTTTGAAAAACTAGGCGGAGGTTGTACGTATTTCTGCCGCCAGAGAGCGCAGGCGCGGAAACACCTAGGCCCCGCCCCCCGTATTCTGCCCGAGCTAGACGACCGTATTTCTCATCGTGCGGTCTCTTTCCAAAAGGACCTCGGACGGATTCTTTGAGGAATTTTCAGAATCTTATTTCAGTAAGACGGTTAGAATTTCTTGTATAATAAAATAATACTATGTATGTACCTTTTGTGTGATGTATATGTGTGTTTGTTTTCGGATATTGCTCGTATTTCAAAGGGAAAATGCTCGAGAGGTTTCGCTAAAATTTAAGCGGTTTTCTATTTTCGAACTCTATTTTGAAAATTTTTGAATACTTGAATTTGATACATACGAATGTCGAGAATAAATAACAGGATTTTGTATTATAAAAAATAAGTTATTTTTCGACAGGTCGTAAGCTCTGTAGGTGCCTTGATTTCCCGTTTCTCCTACAGTAAATATTCCAACTTCGTCTCTATTGAGATAATTAAAAATCTGTTAAAAAATAAGTTATTTTTATATCATTTAATGATTCGGCGGATATTTTGTGGTAGTTAATATTAACCATATTGAACCATAAATTCGCTATATACCACTTGTTTTTTGAGTCACTTCGCGACATGTTTCGGAGTCTAGACACGCCGGTCGATGGAAAGACAGCGCTTAATAATATAAATGTATAAACAGATTGATTTCTCCCAGAAATTTGTGGCATTAAGATTTTTCTGCTTTCCCTATAAATTACACAGTGTAATGGTATTCATTAATTTATCAACCAGTGTTTACATTTTCAATTATGTTGAAAAAACAAATAATTTTAATAAATTATGTGAAAAAAATCTACTTTAAATGTACATTGCATGAAAATCAAAGTGGTAAAACTTAATTCAATCAAAAGAAGTACAAATAATCTTGGTTCTATTCCCAGCAGAGAAAAAATAGATTTCTCTCGTGTAGTTCTTTCTTATTTGATTTTTTGGAAGAATTTGCCATTCATTAGAATATTTGTTTATTTATATTTCAATAAAAGATAAAACAAAACAATACTTCGAATGTCAGTACACTTATTTTCCCATTTCTAAAAAAGAATGAAATGCTTGTGCTGAGAAAGTAAGAACATTCATAAAATCGTCATTATAATGACGATTTAATTACATAAAAACATAACACATAAAAACAACAATATTACTATTGGAGCAACTGGACTGTATGGAAATGGTTAAAATCGGTAATGGAAGGTAAACAATATTTCAAAGGGAGCATAGCACAATGAAGGTAAATTTGCACTTACCGCCAGCCGCGACGAACCAATTATGAAGTTAAACTTGAAGTTATTTGAAGCACAATACAACACACCAAGAAACTATGAACTTGACGAAGAGACTGTGAAGAAAAATACTAAAAACGAAGATAAACTAATAACATATATGCAGGTGAAGTGCTCTGTGTCGTCTCTCGTGAAGGTAACTCACTGTACTGCAAGTCTATGCTGATTGTAGGTAGTTTTTCTTTTTTTAATATTTCTTGTCGACTAGGCGCGTTGGCATACATTGTCTATGATAAGGATATGGATAAGGAGAGGATTCAAATAGATTTCCCTAACAATTACCTTAATCATAAGAAATACTCCATGATTATATTAATATACAGTATATCTGGACAGCAACACGTAAACGAAGCCATTTAATAGACACTTCCCCACTAACTTTCGAAAATTCAGATATTCTTCCTAAATCCTGTGTTAAACTTCTTGGAGTCAAAATAGATTCAAATCTAAGCTTTTCAAACCAAATTAACACAGTTACTTCTTCTGCTTTCTTTCAACTAAGACGTTTAAAGTCAATCCGAAGGAGTATCCCAATTGAAGCCATGAAATCTTTGGTAAGCGCCTTTGTTGTCTCCCGTTTGGATTATTGTAACGGTATATATGCGAATTTACCAAAGAAAGAAATTAATAAAATTCAGTCAGTTTTCAATGCTGCAGCCAGACTCATCACTGGAGCCTCCAAATTTTCTCACATCTCTCACCATCTTCGCAATCTACATTGGCTTAAAGTCCCCGAAAGAATTGAATATAAGCTCTGTCTCATAATCTTTAAAGCACTTCGTGGTATGGCTCCTACTTACCTCTCCGAACTGTGAATTCCTCTTTCAATAAATGACAGACAATCATCACTTCGTTCTGCCTCTTCATCCATGGTTGGGAAATTAGTTGAAATAAACAGGGTGCACACAACTAATTTCGGTGATCGTGCATTTGCTGTGGCAGGACCAAATGCATGGAATAAGCTCCCACACACCCTCAGACAAACCGAAAATATATCTTCGTTCAGGAAAAAACTCAAAACGCACCTTTTTCGCAAATCTTACCAGAGCCGAAATGATACAACGTAATCATTTTTTCAGCGTCCTTGAGGTGAGATATTCACAAAAACGGCGCTATATAAATTATCCAAATTTATTATTATTATTATTATTTATATTCTGTACACTCGCCAACTGTTTAAGGTGCAAGGTATCTCTTAATATTCTGTAAAAAAACTTTTCGGCAAAAAACAAGGTTTTTTGGTAAAAAACTATGATCCTTATATGATTTAAAAATATTTTTCATAAGGTGAACCATCTTTTATTTAAGAGCAGCTTCATATCCCGATAAAATGACATCGCTTACGATTTGTTTCGAAAGTAATGCGTGTTTTTTTTTATTTTTATTTTTCTTCTATCGTGTCTAAAACGCATTTTGATGATTTTCGGCTGGTGCCTGACGATTTTAGTAGCATAACTACTGCCAACTATTAGGTCGTGCATGATGCTGCTGGCCTGAATTGTGTGACAGCTGCACAGATGTGCTGTGGTCTGCTGCTCTCCACAAGTCTCTTGTTGAAGGTTCTCCTTGCTGCAGAAAATCCCGTGAAGATAGTTTTTTCAGTGATCTTCCAACGTCCGTTCTCAGTCCGTCCAGAGGCATCCATGTTCGGGATCCAGGGTAGTTTCTTTTTATGAAGTATAAAATTAATTTTCAGTGTCTAGTTGTACATAACATCATCATACATTCCCTAAACGAAACATAAATCCTTGTGCTAAAGGCGAACGAAATCGGTAGTAGCAGGATTCGAACATACGACCACTGGATTAACCACACCGCGTAAACCGGTCTGCCATCACCCATCTTACGTAAAATATTTTGTTCAGTACACTGTACATTTCACTTATTATTGAACTGGTAGATAAAATAGTTCAAAATGGTTTTAGCACAAATATATATGCTGTAGAGGCGGAGGCGAGAAGCCTGCCCGCGAAATTTTTATATTCCTACTTTAAGGACCTAGGTCTCCCTAGAGGTAAAATAAAAGAACTTTTGGATATGGTGGTAAAAGCAGCATTATCCGCGTCCTATTTGATTTGGTTGTGCAGGGGAGTAGAGTATCAGTCGGAGGTTGGTGGGTGAGTTGGTTGGTGGTGGTAAGCGTGACTTAATCCCGCATACATGGTCGCAAGCCCATGTGGCTCGCCTATTCTGGCTGGTACTTTGGTAGCCTGCGCTAGTGGGCCTGGATTCGTGAACCACGTAAAACCAGTAAAACCACGATTGACTTTCTCTTTTGTATCTTAGATATTTTGAATAAAATTGTTAAAATTTAAAATAACACCATAATAAATATACCTATTTTAAATATTGAAACTTGGCTAAAGACAAGATGAATATTTAATTTCAAAGGTAATGATCGTTTTACAAATTCAGCGTGAAATAAGATTCTAACAGCTTTGAAATCTTTTGTAACAGGTCACGGTTTCTTTGGCATAAGAATTTCTTAAGAAACATAGATCTGATTAATTCAAACTTGTAGGTAATTTTTGAAATTATTTTATTTTTCACAATTATCTATGTATGTAAATCTGTGAGAGATTGGGTAAGAATAGTGCTTCCATTGTTTTCTACTATACCGTGATACCATATATGTTTTTCTTTATGAGTTATTTGATACGACCGATTTCGATTTATTTTGATTTCGATCAGTTGTCATCCATCCTGTGAAAGAACCAGACGCTTCGAAACGTGTCGTGTCAAATACACACTTATATATAGAGTTTTTTTATATGTCTTGTATTTTTTGGGTAGAAAAAATAATCAAACGTCAATACATAAACCCACCAGTGTACAACATATTTAAATGATAAAATATAACAAATTATGATTAAATAAAAATTGAAAATATGATTATCTACGCATTTAATTTGTTACGATCGGACGTTACAAATGAAATCTATCGACAAATGAAAACAAATGAAAGTTCGGTTTCTGTGCGGGCTTCCTGGGTTCGATTCCCAGAAGAGGAGAAATTTATTTAAATTCATTTCTCACGCTTATGTTGCTTCTCTGGGATGGAAACTCTGGATAGTTGGAAGAAATTACCATACGGCAATTTCTTCCAACTACCCATAGACCTCCATAGCTCCCTATCTTGGGCAGACCGCATACATTCGCCTCCAACCATTCGTCTTGTATTTCCAAAAACATTTATACAAACAATAAAAAAAATTATTTATACACACATATTATATACACATATACAAAAACACATACATAACTAGATAGAGAAAGATAAAAAATTTCAATGAGAGAAAGGGTAAAATCTAAAGGACTATCTATAGAAGATTTAAGCATTGTTATGGTGAATATATAATTTATAGTATACTCGGTATGAACTTTGCTCAAGAATTTTTTTTGCTCAAGAATAGAGAAGAAGTTACAATATTGTAGAAGAACCAGGAACTCAAGGCACCTTAAGGCTGGTTTACGCGATCACTTTATGCGCTTGCGCAACGTTTACCAATTATGCTTTCTTATTGAATTCCCTTATCAATGCAATTTTGAATGTTCTGTATATTTTAATATTGAGAAACAGATTGTTTGGAAAGATTACATGAAAATTCTTCGAAACACAATTGTTGGAATGCGTAATTGTACAAATAACAATTTTTCGAAAATCAGTTATCAGAATGACAATTGTCCGAAAGCAAATTATTCGAACTAACATTTGTTGGAAAACCAATTGACCGAATATCATATATTTTTGTGTCATTATGTAGCCTCCTTTGACATATTTGTTGCCAGTAAAATATATTCGATGAACACTATTATTACTTGTTGTATTATTGTTGGGTACGTATGTTTGCACACTTTTAATAACTGATGTTTGATAGCGCGGTGCGTCACCATGTTGTTTATTCCATAGATTTTTATTATACATAATAATATACTATGTAGAAGTAGTAGGTACTCCGTGCAAAAAGTTGCTTGGCAACATATTTCAGTTTTCCTTACATTTTGACACATCCTAAGTAACTTTTCTCTAAATCTAAATAAACAAAGTGTTTCTTACGACAAATAAATCCGAAAACAATTCACATTAGTCGTTATTCTCTATGGAACAACGATGTACTAAAACGTCAAAAATCCCCCGGAAAAATGCGTCACTTCGATTCATACAAAATTTGCTAACTACGACACCTACTATATTAAATTAAAAAAAACTATGGTTTATTCCTCTCAATACTACCAACATGACGTCATAAAAATTCGAACAGTTGTAATTTATGATAATTGTGTGTTCGGAAAATTGTTTTTCGAAAAAATGTGATTCGAATAATTGCCATTCGTAAAATTGATTTTCGTAAAATTGAGCATTCAAATAATTGATTTTAGAATAATTTTCCTGTTACCGTTTGGAAATAAGCCGTTTTTACCATCACCATCTATGAAGTATCGAAGTAACCTTTTTTTGTAACGCCATCTATTGAGAAATTGTTTTTTTTTTGTAAACAATGAAAGCAAAAGTCAATTTGCAAAAAAGTATATTTGAATCCCGACAGGAAAAAATTCAATGTATGAGTACCTATGTATGTGTGACGTTAAAAATATTCGATGTCCAAGCCAGTCAAAAATCTATTATAACTATCACAAATTCTTCAGAAAAGTTTTTTATTTCCCAGTGTTTATAAGGAATGGTAAAATTGAAATTGCAATTTGTTAACAGTAAATTTATATTCCCTTTCTTTTAAATTGTGTAATCAACATTGTCTCAATACATGTTTATATAATAATTATTATTTAAAATGGTCGATTTAAGAAAAATCTTACAATAAATAAAAGTGTTATATTTTTTTGTCATTATCGATAAAAGCGATTGAATCGAGATCTTTATTAATATCCTAAGGCTACGATTGTTTTCCCCTCTTTCCCTCATCCTACTATCCTCCCCCCCCTCCTGTCTTGGTCCTCGACTCCCACCACAATCCGAAGACTTCTCTGGAAGGAAACTCGCCCACACGAGATTCGGAGATTTTCAGAGCTCCGTCTGAAAGCTGAACAAATCTGAAATAATCTTCCCAAGGCAACGAGATACAATCGATTGTTCAACAAACGAAGTCTATATATCAACACAGGAATAATTCATTTTATTTTCATTTGAAAACTATTTATTTTGATAGAGACAAACAAGGGATATTATAAATTACAAAAAAAATTCCAGGTCGGTAGTTTATATTTCTACTCCTCATATATTACTATATTACTATATCCTCTATATTACTCCTCACTAACCCTTTGGGTTAGTGAGGACAAAAAATAGTTATGAAGAGTTATGATTTCGCAATTTTTAAGGATATTTTTTTTATAACAGATGATCAACAAGTATCATACTGAGATTGTATTCCAAAAGTTTTATCACAATGTATCTGTGTGTGTGCTATGTGCTGTGTGCTGGGCGTGTTTATTTTACTTTACCGATTATAGACTAAATTACTCGTTCGATTCTTTTCAAATTTTGTAAATATATATATCTAATACTCGCTTAGACTTGTAACAAACTTGACTCTGGCCAATGTTCCTTCATTTGAGGTTACAAGTGCCATTTAAATATGTAAATAATAATACTCGCTTAGACCCCATGAGATTTCGAAGGATATCTGAACAGTGCTTCTCAATTTTTTTAACTGTCAAATATTTCAAGGAGACCCTAAGCTCAGGAATATTAAAATTTGAAATATTTTATTTTTAAATTAGTAAAAAGACACATCTCTTTCATAAAATGGCATTGAAAATTTATAAAGTTTTCGTAATAAAATATTTAAATAAGAAATAATTTATCAAACTCATTTCATGAAAATGCTGAATATTTTCTATATAAAATTTGAATACTTTATAAAGTGACTTGTTAGTGAGGTGTTTAGCGTTGGCCACAAACCACTCGTTTTATATTAATTTCATATCATATGAATTTGAGTTGACTCTTACGTTTTATTTTATTTACCCCGATATTTAAACCCAATAACAAGTTGCCACATTTTGGAGTCTTAAGATGTTTATCGTCTTACAAACCCATATTGAAAACATCGTGAAAAATTATGTCTTCGCCGGAAACCGAACTAGGAATATTTTACTCATGAGTCATATCTAATCAACTGAGCCACGAAGGCCGACATATATTTTTTGAAAAGATTAATGTAAAAATATAAAAGCAACGAATTCAACAATTGATATATTTTTATTATTTCTATTAATATAAAAACATTTTGGATATGAGCTTATTATTCACAATATTGACACCTGAAAAGTGTGTTTTAAAGTTAATCACCTGTAATTTTTACTCTGATCCACATATTTTTTTATCGATATTTCAGGATTAATCAATATGTTTATCTTCTGCTGGGTTACAATCCTAGGATTGGTTTGCACCGCACACTCCATCTCTTCACACATCTCTGTTGTCCACCAGCCTCTTCATCTCTTGGTAGCTGCTACAGCGCACATCACTGATCACCTGGTCCATATAACTGTCTCTAGGGCGACCTCTATATATAGTGTATTCTTCATGGTTACAATCCTAGGATTGGTTTGCACCGCACACTCCATCTCTTCACACATCTCTGTTGTCCACCAGCCTATTCATCTCTTGGTAGCTGCTACAGCGCACATCACTGATCACCTGGTCCATATAACTGTCTCTAGGGCGACCTCTATATATAGTGTATTCTTCATGGTTACAATCCTAGGATTGGTTTGCACCGCACACTCCATCTCTTCACACATCTCTGTTGTCCACCAGCCTATTCATCTCTTGGTAGCTTCTACAGCGCACATCACTGATCACCTGGTCCATATAACTGTCTCGGGCGACCTCTATATACATATAGTGTATTCTACATGGTTACAATCCTAGGATTGGTTTGCACCGCACACTCCATCTCTTCACACATCTCTGTTGTCCACCAGCCTCTTCATCTCTTGGTAGCTGCTACAGCGCACATCACTGATCACCTGGTCCATATAACTGTCTCTAGGGGGACCTCTATATATAGTGTATTCTTCATGGTTACAATCCTAGGATTGGTTTGCACCGCACACTCCATCTCTTCACACATCTCTGTTGTCCACCAGCCTATTCATCTCTTGGTAGCTGCTACAGCGCACATCACTGATCACCTGGTCCATATAACTGTCTCTAGGGCGACCTCTATATATAGTGTATTCTTCATGGTTACAATCCTAGGATTGGTTTGCACCGCACACTCCATCTCTTCACACATCTCTGTTGTCCACCAGCCTATTCATCTCTTGGTAGCTGCTACAGCGCACATCACTGATCACCTGGTCCATATAACTGTCTCGGGCGACCTCTATATACATATAGTGTATTCTACATGGTTACAATCCTAGGATTGGTTTGCACCGCACACTCCATCTCTTCACACATCTCTGTTGTCCACCAGCCTCTTCATCTCTTGGTAGCTGCTACAGCGCACATCACTGATCACCTGGTCCATATAACTGTCTCTAGGGCGACCTCTATATATAGTGTATTCTTCATGGTTACAATCCTAGGATTGGTTTGCACCGCACACTCCATCTCTTCACACATCTCTGTTGTCCACCAGCCTATTCATCTCTTGGTAGCTGCTACAGCGCACATCACTGATCACCTGGTCCATATAACTGTCTCGGGCGACCTCTATATACATATAGTGTATTCTACATGGTTACAATCCTAGGATTGGTTTGCACCGCACACTCCATCTCTTCACACATCTCTGTTGTCCACCAGCCTCTTCATCTCTTGGTAGCTGCTACAGCGCACATCACTGATCACCTGGTCCATATAACTGTCTCTAGGGCGACCTCTATATATAGTGTATTCTTCATGGTTACAATCCTAGGATTGGTTTGCACCGCACACTCCATCTCTTCACACATCTCTGTTGTCCACCAGCCTATTCATCTCTTGGTAGCTGCTACAGCGCACATCACTGATCACCTGGTCCATATAACTGTCTCTAGGGCGACCCCTATATATAGTGTATTCTTCATGGTTACAATCCTAGGATTGGTTTGCACCGCACACTCCATCTCTCCACATATCTCTGTTGTCCGCCAGCCTCTTCATCTCTTGGTAGCTGCTACAGCGCACATCACTGATCACCTGGTCCATATAACTGTCTCTAGGGCGACCTCTTTATATAGTGTATTCTTCATGGTTACAATCCTAGGATTGGTTTGCACCGCACACTCCATCTCTTCACACATCTCTGTTGTCCACCAGCCTATTCATCTCTTGGTAGCTGCTACAGCGCACATCACTGATCACCTGGTCCATATAACTGTCTCTAGGGCGACCTCTTTATATAGTGTATTCTTCATGGTTACAATCCTAGGATTGGTTTGCACCGCACACTCCATCTCTCCACATATCTCTGTTGTCCGCCAGCCTCTTCATCTCTTGGTAGCTGCTACAGCGCACATCACTGATCACCTGGTCCATATAACTGTCTCTAGGGCGACCTCTATATATAGTGTATTCTTCATGGTTACAATCCTAGGATTGGTTTGCACCGCACACTCCATCTCTTCACACATCTCTGTTGTCCACCAGCCTATTCATCTCTTGGTAGCTGCTACAGCGCACATCACTGATCACCTGGTCCATATAACTGTCTCGGGCGACCTCTATATACATATAGTGTATTCTACATGGTTACAATCCTAGGATTGGTTTGCACCGCACACTCCATCTCTTCACACATCTCTGTTGTCCACCAGCCTATTCATCTCTTGGTAGCTGCTACAGCGCACATCACTGATCACCTGGTCCATATAACTGTCTCTAGGGCGACCTCTATATATAGTGTATTCTTCATGGTTACAATCCTAGGATTGGTTTGCACCGCACACTCCATCTCTTCACACATCTCTGTTGTCCACCAGCCTATTCATCTCTTGGTAGCTGCTACAGCGCACTTAATCCATAACCTGGTCCATGTATCTGTCTCTAGGGCGACCTCTATGATTAGTCTCCTTGAAATGTGAATGATTTATATTATTAAGTGATGATTTTAAATTTTTAATTATATCCTATTTGTAAAATGAACAGCAATTCAACATGTTTTAATTAGTATTTTGAAAATGTTTAAAAATGAAATTTTCGATAAAAATAATTCAATTTTAATTTTTAGATTGACAAACTTTTTAACATTTCAATAGAGACGATGTTGGGATATTATAGAAGAACCAGGAACTCAAGGCACCTACAGGGCTAACGACCTGTCATCAGCTGGTTTACGTGATCACTTTATGCGCTTGCGCAACGTTCACCAATTATGCCTTCTTATTGAGTTCCCTTATCAATGTAATTTTTGAAAGTTCTATATATTTGAATGTAACTATTCACCTGAAAATAAGACATTATTACTATTGCCATCTATGACGTAACGAAGAAACCTTTTTTGTAACACCATCTACTGAGAAATAAGTTTATTTGTAAACAATGAATTCCTTATAAAGCAAAAGTCCTTAGCAATTTAAATTGTTTTTCCACAGATATTCAGAAGGAAAACATACGATTTGTTAGCAGATTAAGAGTGATTTGCACATTTTAAAACAAAAAAAAATACATCGATATTTCTTTTAGCTCAAGTTTTTTTTTTCATTGTGTCATTTCACCTTTGGTATGATTTTTTATGATGAATCGGCGCTTAAATATTTTAAGCGTTTTCACATCATTGAGTGGTTTAAGTTCTAAATTTAGCCTTTTAAGGCGAGACGGGACTGGTGTGTGGGGATACGCACATGTGTCGCACACCATATTATAAGGTAGTACATACCCGTACACCTGTCACTGGTAACTCCATACTGTGGGATATACAGTAATATTCAAGGAATGATTGAGGGATTTTTATGTAATACATATTCCATATTATCAGGAGCATTATACAAGATATCACACGATAAATAAGAATGAAAGCTACCAAAAGGGGTATAAGAATAGGTAGGTAGGTAGGTATTTTCTTTAGATATTGATAGAATTCTTAGACAAAGACAGTAAGGAAAAATTTTAAAACCACTCAGAGTAAGAACTTCACTTAGATGTAAGATAAAAAATGTTGTCTATGATGATAAGAGAAATAAGAAGAAGGGACTAGAGGAAGTTCGGTATGCTCATTTTTTTTAAATTAAGGTTTACATAAAACAAAATATAAGTAAATATGAAGTGCGTATAAAAAAATACATTTTTCTACTAAATAAGAAATATATTTAAGTACATTATTCAATAGGAGTCTGGTGTGTGTCGTGGTGCATTTTATAATATAGTGCACACCCGCACATCTGTAGCTGATTACCTCACGTTGTGAGAAATGTCGTAAAGGCTTGTATGAATGTAATTGAGCTTTTTAGAATTTTCAATTAAAAATACTTAAAGAGTTTTGTAGCTTAGTTGGTTATATATCTAATTCTTGTGCTGGAGGTACCTAGTTCGATTCCCAGTGTAGACGCAGTGTTTTTTTTCAGTCTTGATTTGTGAGACGATAAATATCATAAGTCTCCAGAAGTTCAGTCATAGTTATAGTGCCTCACTATTGGTCAATTCCCATTGAATTTTTTTTTCAAGAGATCTTACTAACACCTTTAATGCTTAACATTTAAAAAGTCGATGACAGTCCACGAGTGTGAATCTTCGATTGTTTTTTTTTCTAAGATTGAGGGCTCCACGAGCTACTTTTCGTGCTATGCATTTTTTTGTAGCTGATTATAGCGTTCTGTGAAGGCGCCGTTTACAGTTCCCATATGCAGATTCGGCGGTGGTGGAAGTAGTAAAAGTCTCTAGAATGTTGTAACATGTTATTGGGTGAGTGTCAAATGAATATTTGACATAGTACTTACATGTTAGTCGCCCGAGAAGCTATACAAAATAAAATATAACATTTGTTACAGGAGCATATTTTAAAATATGTTTTTTTTCCATTTATTTTTTTTCTGGCACAGAATCTTAAGGTTGGTCTACACCAAACACTCAATCTCTCCCCTTATCTTCTTTATAATAAATGTATTGGGGACAGTTCAAGCAAGTTAATGTAAATTGATTATTATTTTTCATGTCATTCAATTTTTGTTTATTTTATGGTTATTTAAATGAAATTTTTATCACATTTTATTTATTTCGTTGTATTTCATCTCAACAGCTATTTCATAAATTGCTTAAAAACATTACACATATCAAATTCAATTACAGAGATATCTTAAATTATTTAAAAAATAATGCTGAAAATAGTTAAGTAAATTTGGTAAGTAGATATTCAATATACATACAGTACCTAAATAGTGAATTGTGCCAAAACGGTCGTCACAATACGGTGATACTCAGTATGGTTAGGTTAACATATTTTTTACAAAAGTAATTAACAATTATTGTTAACTTTGCAACTTGTAATTTGATTATTTTTAAAAACGGTATAGCGTGCGAGTATTATTATCCAATTGTTTATTTGATTAACAAATAAGCAATAAACTGAAAAATCTTCTTGATATTACTAGTTAGTTACCTAATATGCGAAATTAATATCATGTATTCAACAGACGAAAAAAGGCCATCCTGTTTAAAACTATAAAATATTGTTAAGGAAAAAAATGGAGTTTTTATGTGAATAAATAAAATGGAATTATAAAAATAAATGCCGCCAGTGTCGAAAAAATAAAAGCAATAAAAAATATTTTTTTTTTACTAACAAATGATGCGTGTTAAAGAGTTTAAACATAGACTCGATATAAGCAATATTAAAATTACAGTTGTATTTATCAACAACTTACAAAATATTGTAGCTCAAGAAAATGTCAAATACACGTGTGGAATCAGTTCAATATAAAATTTGTTTTAAAGTTAACAACAGTAATATTAATCATGTTATTGCACCCTGTAGAAGTGGTGAGATTTTTTCCAAATCGCATTTTTTTCGAATGACCAGGTTTTCTAATCTAGAGAAGCAATTTTTGGGCGAGAAATGATTTTTAAAAAATTTAACATGTAAAATTTATAAAAAATACATTTATTTTATAAACGGATTATTTTTGTTATATACATAGTAATTATTAATTTATTTAAGTATTATACTTAATTTTGTTTACCCCACGAATTCGTTCACCACATGTCATATTCGTGGTTTAAACAAATTAAATTTGAATAAATGAAATGATTTTAATGTCATATGTCACATCTTCTGTCATTAAATTTTCTGGTTATTTAATTTTACATGGCAAATTTTTACGCCTTAATTGATTCAATCTATAATGCAACAACCTCTTATCTCAAAATAATTTAATAATATTTTTAAACTAGCAAAATTCACCATAATGATTGGGTGGAATGCCAAAGCTAAAAAGAAAAAGAAATTGTTTAAAATGTGTCACATAAGTTATTCTAAAAATAACAATAGTATAATTATTTGAAATTTTTTAAAGAACTTTTATTTCATTGGAATTTTAATTACGAGTATATCATAATATGTATATATAAATTGTAAAAAACTTATAAATTGAAACACAGTTATATTCCACACTGAGTATTTTTATTTGCCTAAGCACAGCTGGCATCCTCAGAGGCACACTATATAGAGTATATAGTGTGCCTCTGAGGATGCCAGCTGTGACTTGCGAAAGCGCTTAGGCAAATAAAAATACTCAGTGTGGAATATAACTGTGTTTCAATTTATAAGTTTTTTACAATTTATAATTATGAACTTCCACTGTGTCAACGAAAAAACCTTCAAGTTATTATATGTAGGTATGATTACTATTAAATCAGATTCTACACTAACAAAGTCGCATGATAAGTATTTGTTTTCGTCTAAGGATGTCAAAAAATGTTAACAGTTGAGAATCCCATGACATCGGGAACATGTCATAGGATTGCGTTTCTTCATACAAGCCCGACCGTTCCGATCTAGTCTCATGCGGGCTTTCGCAAAAGCCAGTCGCGTGCTCTGCTATGGGGGAGTGCTGCGAAATTTTCCATTAATGTCTTCAGTTATCGCATCGCAACAATAATTAACTTTCAAACTAAGTGAATGTAGCTTTTCAATTAACGCCTGTATATTTATTTGTTACGTAAACGTTTCAAAAAGCTGTTGAAGATATAAAAAATCAAGTTTTTCATTTTTGTAAATTGAATTGTGCTGTGGAAAACGTAATTTTTCAAATTTTCTGAAACAATGTGTCTGTGAAAAGTTTTTTTCAGTACTGCAATCACATCTTCGGTGAGTATTTTTTTTCAAATGTTAACTTGAAAATAATTAAAACGAGCGTGTTTGTACTTTATTATAAATTAAATTGGTGTTATTTATACTAAGTATTAAAAAAACGTAATTTTTCGGTGAATTGATTTGAATTAAAAGTTTTCAACAAACTTTTTGAGCAAAAAATTTAAATTAACAAACCTACGATTCATTTGTCCGGTGTTTTTTATCGTTAAATTTTATATACGAACAAACTTTAACTGAAGTAATTATTATAAAATCATTGAATTTTTTCCGTTGAAATAATAAGAGTTTAAAAATTAATTAAAACTTACAAAAATTATTTAATAAATAGTTAATTAGTTTTGAGTTACGCAAATATTTCAGAAACTCTTATATTCCTACGTAACTCAAAATTTTCGTTAAATATCAAATAACATAATATTTATTAAATACAAAAATTATATAAGGGTTTTCTAACAAAATATTTTTTTAAATTTCGATGAGACTCGAAGTATTGAAACTGTATAAAAAATTAATTATTATGTTTCATTTAATATAGAAAATAAATTTATATCAAATATAAATATTTTTATATTTAAAATATATAAAAAATCATGTATGATTCCAGTTATTCAAAAAATCTATAAAACCATTCTCTTGAATCAGAAATTCATTTGTAAGAAAAAAAATTTTAGTTAATATTTAAAATATTTCGTTAAAAGAATATCGAAAAAAAAATTAAGACATACAATCGAGTGTGCTGAAATTCTAGGAACTTATTTATTAAAATCTCACTATGATGGTTAGAAAAAATATTAATACAAATTAAGTTATTTCATTAAAAACAAACTCAAGTAGTTATTTAAAATATATTTAAATTGATTACAATATTGCAAATTGGTTAAAAGAAAATTTCATTTATATTAACTTGTATTAGTAAATACTTATTGAATATAAGCTTTGGATTTGACGGAAAATATTCATGTATAACGAAAGCAAATAAATTTTTAAAAAAAATATTTGAAGCATTATTTTTTTGTTAAGCAACCGATTACGTGTCATGTGATATTATTATTTTTATCAACACAATTTAAAAAAATCGCTAATTAAATCAGTGGGTACCCAGTTTAATAAACATAAAAAATTAAGAGATATTCAGCATTCAAAGAAAATTTTAATTAAAATAAATCGATGCTTTTAATAAATCTGTACATTTATTGCTCAAGGTTTTTTTTATAGAGGGTACCTACCTAGTCATTTTTAAATCATTAACGTTAACTTTTCTAAATATTCCGATAAAAGTGTTTTATTAGAATGTAATTTTTTATATATAAGATAAATAAGAATATAAAAAAAAACATTTTATATACTCTTGACTTATCAAACTATTAAAATATTATAATATATTTTTTTTATTACCTTTCAAACTGTTAAATAATAAAAAATAAAAATATGGTGAAAAATTTTGTGTGTCAAATTAATAAGGCGACAGCTTAATCACCAAAGAATAAAATATAAATGAAAAACGAATATACCTAGATACAAATTCCTCAATTTTTTTTTACTATCAAACACTTCAACCTAAAAATATTTTTGAAAGAGAAAAAATTTAACATAAAAAGATACGGTCAAAATTTAATAAAAATATTTTTTTTCATATAACGATTATTAAATAATTGCATTTCACAAAAAAAATGTCTAAATGTGGGCAACAATGTTATTTTATTACATTTAATATTACTTACTTTTTTGAGAAGAAATATATTTTTTTCAAATATTTAAAGAAACCATATTTATAAAAAAATATTTATTTCGGAGCTTTTTATATTATCGACTGATAGCATTTTTTAATTTTACTATACGATGACGTATATTTTAAAAACAAGTTTTTCAATGTTGTAATTGATAATAAAGGTTCTAAATTTTGCAATATTTTTTGCGTTCGTATTGTTTAAAATTCAACCATTCACTTTTTTTCTATTTTTATTATTGGAAAAATATTCACATAGTGTCGAAAAGAAGAAAACGACGACAAAATTACATTGAATCGTTTCAAAATAATTAGCCTAAAATATCCTCCTATCTTTGTTTTAATATATTTATATTTTCCGATATAAGGTTGATACATACATACGTAGTTTAATAAAATATAATTCAAACATTATATTGACAAATAATTGTTACTATCACATTAAACAAATATATAAATAAATATATCCACATAGTAATTGACAGATAAAATCAATGAGTGTAATATATCTATTTTGTACATTCACTCTATGACAATAAGATAAAAACCTTTTAATCAGTAACTTAGTGAAAAATATTTTAAAAAATCAGAGGGAATGAAAAAAGTGTCAAAATCATAAATATTGAAAAAAATATTTAGATAGGTATTTTATGTAGGTATACGTTTTTTCCAACAATAATTTGGGATTTTTAATTTTTTTTTAAGTTTTGACGGCGTTAACTTTGTAGAGTTTATTTTGAATTATTAAAATTAAAATAAACTCTTTACTTATACAATATGTATTTTCTCCAAACAGGACAAACGTTTCGCCCGATGTATTCCTTTTCATGTACATAGATACTTCAACAGTTCCAAAAAACTTCACCAATCGATATAGTCGACCTGTTTACAGAAAAAAAAATATTGTAGAAATAAAATTGAGTGGTTTTATTTTAAAAATCAAAATGGAATGTATGGCGATCGAGTCTCTCCTCCAATTCTATCACAGATATGGCATGATATAGGAATTTTTAGTAACAGTAAATTTACATAACGAATATCATGTCACTAGCTTATCTATAAATATATTTTTAATATTGCTTTGTACTTAGTAATAATCTTTTTGCATGCTGTTTTATATTACAGAATTTATTTATTTAATATTTTTACATGCTATATACAAAATGATATATAACTATCGACTATCGACCTCAATAGGGCAGGCATGTATCGGCAATTTCACAAAAAAAATAAGTATAGTGAATCTACAAAAGAAAAAAAAACAATGAAATTCAATAATGGATCCAGAATTACAATACCTACATGTACTAAGCCGCAGTTACCCACAGTTGGGTACCTGTAGTGATGATAAATGCAACAATAATCGAATGCATTATAACTCTAGGGTCACATATGTACATACAAATGAACAGCTAGTGTCACATATATGTACAAGAACATATGTATGCATGTGCAAGTGTGTATGTATGTGTATGTAATTATTGTCACAAAAATGAATTTAAGATTGTGTTGAATAGAAATATATGAAACTAATGACTATGCTCCTCCCTCGAACATGAGATCCGATCTCATCCGAGGGATGAATAAGTCTTTAATTATGATTTGATTTTAAGATTTTTATTATGATAATGCAATTTTGTATTGAGGTATGTATCTATTTTTTATTAAATAAATTAAAAAGGACTAAATTCAAACAAAAATATAGAGTATATTACGTTGTCTAGTAACGTTGTTATTAGATTTCAATAAAACAGCCAATAGTATTGCACAATTTTATGAATTAAAATACTTAACTATAGGTACCTACTTGTACAGTAGCGTCTAGTTCCAGCTTTTCTTTTCTGCATTCTTAGATTAGGTTTAAGTTTGTCTATAATAATAATAGCGACTTACTTTATAACTATATATTATAATAGCGAGTTACTTTATAAATTGATTTATTAATTTTTATAAATTAAATTCATATTTATTTTTAAATTTTCGCTTTTAATATAAAATTTCACAGCTCATTTGACTTAATACTACGAGATCTCAACCAATCAGAGAATCAACCGGAAACTTTGACTTACTGTACCGGAAACAGGTGAATGCGGATTGTAGACGCTTGTTACTTTTACTTTAATCATTGTTCGAGAATCACATCCTAAGTGCACTCGGCGTTCATTGTGAACGCACCCCTGCTTTCGTGAGATTTCTGTCATGTCCAGGTTTCACATAATAAATAAATAAATAACTAAACATACTGATTAAATATTACTCATATTATTTTTTGAGCATTTAGATATTTTGTGTTATTTAAGTATTTAAGTGTTTGTTTGAATCCCTAATAGAGCAATCCCTCTCGGGTAAAGCAATGCAATAAAAAACTCTAATTCTGCGATAAATTAGCCTATATTTAGCTATACCGTGGCGTGTTATTTTCTCATTAAGATTCAATTCCATAATGGCAAATTAGAATAAATTATTTTTCATAAAGAGAGTGCTATTAAAAAATAATTGTGTCAACAAACAAATTTAGATACTTAAAACAACAAAACTGTTGTTAGAACGAAACACGCATCATTTTTAGTTAGGTATTATTTTTTTTGCCATTCAGAAAAAAATATTAGAAGACAAAATTCTTATATATTTTTTAATACATTCTCATACATTTCCTAAACTAAGCATAATGTACATGCTTTTAATATAGGTGAACGAAATGGTTTGTGGTAGGATTCGATCTCGCGACCAGAAACTAAAAACATAGGTATTTTGTATATTTTTTTAATCAACCGTTCACCGTCCATTTTTAAAAATTCTAACGTCCACAGTTTTTATTCTTTCATATATAGTTATGTTACACAGGGGCGTGCCTTGAACCTTCTGACTAGGCAAACCCTGAAAGATATTGCGAATAAATTTCGAAAATTTAATGTATTCTCTAGCATCGTGTTCATTTTAGTGGCCATGGAAATATTTGAAAACTACATGCCAAATAATATAAATTTACAATTGTGGCTATGGAAAAATAATCAGCTCTAGGTCACATATGGACACATATCAGCACTTTACACATATGATGTTAATATGCAGTCAATCGGAATTATAGTTTGGGCTTTAGAAAGGACACAAAAAGGACAATCCGTACGGCGAATGCCGTACGCCATACATACAAACACATCACGAGACTCACAGTGTGCACTCTCTACATGATACCCGTTGAGAAATTGATGCAATAAATACTCTTAAAAATTGTGAAATTTTGTGCAGAGTAAAAAGATCGCGGGAGCGATATTTTGAAAGAAGGAAACATAAGAAGATTGAACAATCGACTTGAAAGACATTTAAAACGAGTGGGTTGTGGCCAAATTTAAAACGAGTGGGTTGTGGCCAAATTTAAAACGAGTGGGTTGTGGCCAAATTTAAAACGAGTGGGTTGTGGCCAAATTTTCAACAGTTTTATGACAAGTGTTTGTTCAATATTTTTTTATGTACATATTTCATTATGAAAGCTTGGTATTTCTTCAATGTCACATTATGAAAGTGATGTGCCGTTTTACCAATTTGAAAATAAAAATTTCAAATTTTAGGTTTCCTGAGCTGGGAGTCAATTTAAGTATTTAACAGATGAAAAATTGAGAAGCATTATTCAGAAATCCTTCAAAATCTCATGGGGTCTAAGTGAATATTAAATATACAAATTTGCGAAATTTGAAAAGAATCGAATGAGTACTTTAGTCTATGTATAATCGATAAAGTAAAATAAACACGTCGTACATATCAGACAGCACACTCACATTGTGATAAAACTTTCAGAATACTATCTCAGCTTTACTAGTTGATAATCTGATATATAAAAAATATCCTTAAAAATTGCGAAATCATAACTCCCCACTATATCCCCTTGGGTTAGTGAGGAGTAAAAAGTGTTTCCGAAATAGACGTGGTTGAAGTGCAAAAAAAAAACACAGCCATCATGCAATAAAAAACGACAGAATTGCACCAAATAATAAACTGAAATGACTGAAACGTAATTCTACCGCGATCGTACATTTTCATAATTATTATGTACCTATGTACATTTTACCTTATTTTAACTCAACTATACTTCGGGTCTTATCGTGTTTGGCGTTACTTTATGAAAATTATTGCGTTTGTTTGTCAAGAATAATAACATTTACAAAGGAGATAATAATACCTACTGTGGAAATGTACAAATTTTATACTTTCTTTAATGTGTAGAAAGCTACGTTATCACCCTCAAATAAGGAGGAGATAAAAATATAAGAAAAAAAAACGGAGGTGGAGATTTTCTTATTTCTCCCACTGGGGCAGTTATCAATTTCACCCTTTGGGGCATTAAATATCTAAAAACCCCTTTGAACTGTATTTAACACCCGCATTCCCAGGTATTATTAAATAAACGAACCCATAAACCCAATATAAGAAGCACTTCCGAATGGGAATTGATGAAATATAACAAAGACTTGTTGTATTTACCCCAAAAAAAAACATGAAATAATTCTTTATTCATACCATTATGCTGATGATGAAGTAAAATATAATGAATAAGATAATATTTTAAAACCAATCAAATAAATATAGTCATATAAATAAATATTACAAATTATTGCGAATTATATGCGATTGCATAGGTTTGGTAATGAATAGTGTGTTGATGCAGATATTTTCGGAGATAGTTTGCCGGTATGGATTTTTCATATATCGATAGTTTTCTCTTTTATTATTATTTTTTTATTGTCATTGGGACATTGAAGCTTTGATTGATAAATTTATTTCTTTGTGTAAACAATTTTATTTTTTCTTTTATCCATGTTAGTTGGGCTCATTTTAAAGTTTTTTTTTTCCAGATGGTTTAAATTTTGTTATAATATTTGCATCATTATTATTGTTAATTTTATTTTTTAATGTTTGTAAGGTGTCTAATTATTATTCTCTAATTCTTTTTTGTTTATTTTTATCTGAATCTATATTCAAAAATCAATAATACGAATAATTCTCAATAAACCATTCAGATATCCCAGAAATCTATTATTCACTGATTTTAAAGTCTTAAATGTCAGACAACTATATATAAGCAAAATAATTATACATACTTATAAACATAGACAGGAATACCCAATTGATAGCCATCATTATTCCACTATTATAAAGAATAAAAAAAACACTACTTTCGCACATCGTAATTTTAGATTTCTTGGCCCCAAAATGTTTAATTTTCTACCTGATGACTGGAAACAGTTGACAAGAAATGTGCTGAAAAAAACAATAATTGCTTGGCTTTTATCCATATGTATAGATGAATCAAATAATAAATTGACTTTATTGGACCTGAACATTTGTTAAATATACCTTATTTTTAGAATCATTATTGTATGTGTGTGTTGAGTTGTGTTGGTTATTGATACTATAGTAACTATTACTAACGGACGCCCTAAAACAGGTTCACCTAGTTGGGCGTCCAACGTGTCAATATTTTTTATACAGCGTACAACTCGGATAAATTTACATGTAAAACTGCACCTAATTTGTTAATGTACTAATATATTTTGTTGTTATAATTCATGTTATGTTACTTACGCTGTTTTATGTCTAATAATACTATGTAAAAAAAAAATAGTTTCAATATGTTATCTCTGTTTGTAATTTATTATTAGTATTGTAACAAGTAAATGGCTTATGCCGTAAATCGTATAAATCAATAAATTTAAAATACCAATAAATTGTTGACCATTTTAGTTTGTAAATAGGTATGAAAAAATTAAGGTAAATCTTACTGCAGTATGTACAATGAGATGTAAAAATATAATTGGCAGTAAGTGTTCAAAATCAGGAGACGAAAAATGACAAAAATAGAGGAAAGAATGGCTGCAATATAATTTTGATTATACAATGTAAAAAAAAACAAAAAACATACTTAAAAAAAAATACAAACAAGATGAAAAACATCAGAAGAACAAGAAATACTAATAAAATTTCAATTACCAAGAAAAAAGACTGCAAAAAAACATTATTATTCTCAGTATCTAAAATGATTTTCAATGTCTAAGTGTTCTTTAAAAAGTTATAAAATAAAAATATAGTATCAATTTACTTTAGAGCTCGGCTTGGTTGGAAGAAATTGCATTTTGGCAATAAATCAGCCTTTGTGCACGTGTACAAAAAGTAGGTACATAAAAAAATTATATTTTATATCGGCCTTTGTGGCACAGTTGGTTTGGTACCTGACTGCTGATCCAGAGGTCCCTGATCCGATTCCCGGTGGAGACACAGTTTTTAATCGTCTTTTCAGTCTGGATCTGTCAGACGATATTAATATCGTAAGTCTCCATAATGTGGCAACTTGTTTTTTTTTTGTTTTTTCCTTTTTTTATACAATATGAATGTTTCCTAGTTAAACAAGTACCTACATATACATCTTCCTCCATTCCCTAAAATAAGCATAATTTTTAATGCTTGTGCTATAGGTGAACGAAATCGGTCGAGGCAGGATTCGAACTCGCGACCACCGGATTACAGGCACAGCGCGCTAACCGCTCTGCCGTCAATTGATGTATACTAAATTGATATTTGACATAGTAGGTACCTCCCCGTTAGTTCCCCGAGAAGTAACTAATATAAAATATATGTATATAGTGGTGATACAAGAAAATGCTATGAAATGAAATATTGAGAAATGGAGTCGATTAGTGCGCTAAATGCCGTTTGGGATAGGCATATTTTTTATTATTTATGTATATTTTATTATATAAGTCGATCAATGCTTCAAAAATCCTATTTGAAATATTTATTTTTTATATACATACATACTTATATTGATAGACATTAAGAATTGTATATGCAATGCCCCAATATGAAAAAACCTGTGCCGGGGCTAATGCATCTCGAAACAGTGAAACTGTAATTTTTAATGCCAACATCAACATCAACATATACAAAAGAGAAAGGCAATCTTGGTTTCTCTGGGTTCACGAATCCAGGCCCACAGGCACAGGCGACCAGAGTACCAGCCAGAATAGGCGTGTCACATGGGCTTGTGACCATGTATGCGGGATTATGATTTGATTCGTAATACACTACTTATACAAAAAAGTGTATTACGAATCAAATCAAATCTAATAACAACAAAAAAAAAATATATGTGACACGAGAAAAGAAGAAGAAGAATTATAAGAAATGGGTTAAAATTTAGTTGTTATTCATATTTTTTTAAATAAATGAGAAAAAATGACGGATAATCCATATATTCAATATGGTCATCTAGCATATTGCCGTAACTTTGCATTTTTTTTTTCATTCAAAAGTTGGTCGCCTTCGGCTATGTAATAAAACACGAAACGATTTTTCAACTGTCGATTGTTCAAGATAATTTGTTTCCAATAATAAATCGACAGTTTTTAAAGTATCGACGTGAAGCGTTGGATAGCTGATGCGCCGCACCAGCCTCGGAAGGGCAGCGTTTTTGCAATGGAGATTCATGTAAATACTATGTTATATCAAAAAACAGTGTTCGTAACAAAACGAATAATGCACAAGCTGTTAGTGACACAGAGAGCTATGGAGAGAAAGTTGCTGGGTATTTCAATAAGGGACAGAATTCAGAATGTCATGATAAGAGAAAGAACCAAAGTAGCCGATGTAGCGGAAAGGGTCGCTGGCCTTCAATGGAGCTGGGCTGGGCATATTTTCAGATGCCAGGATTCACGATGGACCAAAAAGATCGTAGAATGGCGACCGAGAACAAGCCGAAGAGGTATCGGCAGACCCCAGGCAAGGTGGTCTGATGACATCATGAAATGTGCCGGAGGGAGATGGATGCAGTGTGCCTAAGACAGGGAATTATGGAGGATCAAGGGGGAGGCCTATGTCCAAGAATGGAAAAAAAATAGGCTGAAGAAGAAGAAGTGTTCTTAAAGGTGGGGGAAATTTCTTTCAAAGAATGTCAGTCGTTCAAAATTTCGGCGAAACTTCAAACACTCGCAGGGTCAAAGGTGTTTAATGTAATTTTTTCTTTGCCCCTAAAGTGTAGCGGCTTTGCGGTGAGTGCATCACAAGTATTTCCGGTAAATTAAACCCCCGTCCTGGATGGAGAGGTACTGGGGGCTTGAGAGGGGTTGGGAGTAACGCGGGATAAAAGGGCTCCTCTCGAGGGTACACGGGTCATTTAAACCGCCACGTCATTTTACACATGACGAAGGGTGGGCCCCAGCAAAGAGCTTACTCAGTCAAACGTTCACTACATTAGGAATTTTGTCACTTGGTACGATTCGGTCTGGGCCTAATGGACTGGTAATTGCTGGCTAAGGGTTAAGCCGTTCATTATATCTACCGTTGGATTCAGCACAACATTATTAGATTCTAAAATAACATCTATTTTCTATACAGACAAAACAGAACTGAAACCATCATCTACTATTATTGAACAATATTTTTCCATATACACGAACAATGCAAATCGATGCAATATTATCTTTATATATAAAAATCTCGTGTCACGATGTTCGTTCACGCTAATCTCAGAAACTACCCAAACGATTTCAATGAAATTTTGTAAATTCGTGTGGTTGGTTCCGGATTGAAAGATAGAATTGTTTTGGATCCGATAGGTGGCGCTGTTATCGTGAACTAAAAAAATATTTTTATTTTTCAACAAAAACAAAATATTTTTAATTTATATAAATTTCTCATCCAAAAATAATGTATAACCACAAATTTGATTTCCCTACAACCCTACGAATTATCATATTCAATTTCATAATTGTGTTATTTTTCAAAAGGTGACAGTATGAAAATTTATTGACCTTTATGAAGTGAATTGGTAATTATATTATATAAATTTTAATTTATTCAAGGAAAAATTAAAGGAACGTAAGATAAAAAATGTAACGTAACGTCACTTTAACGTAAATAATTTCAGAGACTTTATTTGCCATTGGCTTTTTCCAAAATTGATTATATTAGAACAATTCTATAAAACTTTGGAGTCACTGATTGACAAATTCATTCCTAAGAAAAAATCAAAAAATAATTTCCCGCAGTGGTACTCGAAGGAATTAATAAATGTCTTAAAGCAAAAAGAAAAATACCACAAAAAATATAAAAAATATGGAAACGAACTTGATAAACTAACATTCAGTATAATGAGAAAAAGAGCCAAACTACTTACGGCCTCGTGTTATGATAATTATATCAGTAATATGCAAAAAGAATTCAAAGCAAACCCAAGAACTTTGTGGAAACCGATTAATGATAAACGGCAATGTACAACCACTATACCAAATCAGATGATCCTAGGAAACGAATCAGCTATTAAAGGCGACAATATATGTAAACTTTTCTCCAAATATTTCCAGTCAGTATTTAATCCACTAAGTAATAATTTTTACCCCTGTAATCAAAATACAGCGACATCGCGCATATTAACTAAAGTTTGTTTCTCACTTGAGGACATTATAAATAAACTAAAAAAGACAGACATAAATAAGGGAGCAGGCCCAGATGGTATATTGCCTATTTTCATACTTAAATGTTTTTCAGGTATAGCCAAACCCCTTACCATAATTTTTAACAAATCGATTTCAAATGGGCACTTCCCCACCAGATGGAAAAATGCAAATGTGACACCGATCTTAAAAAAAGGTGCCAGAGATGATATAGCTAACTATCGACCAATATCTAAGTTAGATTGCTTTAGCAAAATATTTGAATCACTTGTTCATGAGGTTTTATTCAGTCATGTCAAACAAGACATAATATATGAACAACATGGTTTTCATCCTAAGAGATCTGTAACTACAAATCTATTGACATACTCACAATTCATTGCTGAAAATGTGGATAACAGAATCCAAGTTGATAGCATATATACAGACTTTTGCAAAGCATTTGATAAGGTAAACCAACGTCTTCTAATAAGAAAACTGAAAATATATGGCATTAATGGAGAATTACTTAAATGGTTTGTGTCTTATATTTCTGATCGATCGCAAACAGTAACAATAGGAGGGCATAAAGCGCCACCATATAAAACAACATCGGGAATCGCACAAGGATCACTACTTGGACCGCTTCTATTTTTATTATTCATAAACGACATAGCCTCGTCAATTAAATACTCTGAATTTTTGCTTTTTGCCGACGATCTAAAACTGTACCGTAAAATAGAATCTATCACAGACTGTAATCTACTGCAGAAGGACCTTGCCTCCCTATATACTTGGTGTAAACTTAATGACCTTTATTTTAACTACAGCAAGTGCCAATATATTTCCTTCACAAATAATAAATCTAAAATATCTTTCCAGTACAACATAAACAACAATTATTTAGCAAGATGTGATACTGTGAGAGATTTAGGAGTCCTATTCGATTTTAAACTTAAATATGACGCGCATATAGATGAAATAGCCAAAAAAGCTTCTAAACTACAAGGGTTTATATGCAGGCAGACAAAGGACTTTTCGGACCAAACAGTAGCATTGAGTCTATACAAAAGTCTCGTAGTTTCTGTTTTAGAATATAATTCGGTTATTTGGTCACCGAATTATGAAGTGCACAGTCAGAGAATTGAGGGAATTCAAAAAAAGTTCCTCAGGATTCTGGCTTATCGCTCAAAGAAGTCAAATCTAGATACATACGAAAAAAAATGAACTTTTATAAAATAAACTCCCTGAAGGAAAGAAGAAGAATGGTTGGTTTAATTTGCCTATATAATGTCGTCAATGGCAGACTAGATGCCCCCAATATACTGCGTCTATTAAATTTTAACGTAAAAAAAATGTGTACAAGATCTCGGGACTTTTTTATTTTAAATTCATATAAAACTAATATAGGATATTTCTCCCCCCTCCCTAGAATTACTCGCGATTTTAATATTATATCGTTGTCCAGACCTCTTGTAGATATTTTCTCAGAGTTAAATGAATTTAAAAAATGTATTTTCTTGCCTTGATTTGTGGAGCTTGTGCAATCTGTGCCCACATAGTATGCAATGCGGGATAGTTAATGTTATGTAGGCGCGAATTTTTTTGGTTGTTTCTTTCCTACCTACTTCGATTATATTTTTGTAAACAAGCGAATGACCCTTGTATGCTTTAATTTATTTTGATTTTATACCTACTACTTTGTATGCTTTTGGTTTGTTTTAATTTTTATACTTTGAAATTTGAAATGTTATACAAATTTGATGTAATTATTTTTTATGATTAATCGTGTAAAATAATTGTAGGTTTAATCCTGTATATTTTACCTAAATAAATAAAATAAAATAAAATATTCTTCTTCTTCTTCTTCTTCTTCTTCTTCTTCAGCTAGGACTATGTCCTGTAGTTCTCGGCACCTGTTCCTGGGAGGAGGACGTCCAGCTGTCCCTCCATCGTTTGGGTGGTCTTCCTGGAGGTCTGCTACCTGTAGGATGTTCATCAGCTGATATCCTCACTACTCGGTCTGAGCTTGCTCTCCCCACGTGGTCTCTCCAGAAACGTCTTCTTGTTCTACCCCATCGTACCACGTCCTCAACATCACAAATTTTCCTTATTTCGGAGCTCCTCATTTGATCACGGAGGGTTACTCCTGCGATGGGCCGTAGAGTCTTCATCTCCGTGGTTCTAAGGAGACTTTTTGTACGGGTGGTGTCAGCTCTTGTCTCTATGGCGTATGTCATGATTGGTCTTATGCAAGTCTTGTAGATCCTGACTTTACTCTCCCTCAGCATATCCCTATTTCTCCACACAGCACTTCTCAGGCATCCAGCCACTACAGCAGCCTTGGTTGCTTGTTCATGTACTTCGTTATAGAGATCATTGCTGCTGGATATTTCTATGCCCAAGTACTTAAATCTCATAACTTGTTCTATAGTTTTATTGTCTATAGCAAGTTTACAACGTACTATATCCAGTACAACGTAAGATATCCAGTACGTTGTAAACTTGATTATATTCGTGTATTTAAAAATAAATACAAATTTATTGATAAAATTATGCATAAAGAAATACACAATCATGTTTACCTTAAAACTAAAGAAGTATATCTTGAAACACTCCAATTCTACGTCATAGGAAAGTGTAATGATCTATATGTAATGTTACTAACATAATTGGCTTTGAATGAGACAGAAAAGATCATGTACCTATCATCAGATATATATTTTTGCTTTATCCTTTTTTCTTTAATTAAATATTTATATTATTATTTGGAGATTCAGATCGAGAAACGATAATACATAATATTATACGGTTGTGAGTCAAGAAGCAGAAATGGTATAAGTATTTAGCCCGCATTCCTATGAATGAAACCGCAGCTTAAGCAGACCCGACCAAGGCTTTGCCTTTTACACATTGTCTATTTTGCTAAAGTGGAAATCTCCTCTCCATGGATGAGGAGAAAATGTTTGTCCGCTAAACTGTAGTGAATTTGAGTTTATATGCAATGTGTAAGACATTATTTATACATGATTCTTATGAATTTCATTCAAATGCTACTGGTATAGGTGATGTTTGGAATAATTATAGTTGTCGTGCGGATACAGATGGGGTAATAATGAACTTGTTATTTTTTTCGATTCTGTTTTTTTTTTGAAATTTTTTTCCTCCAGCAATTGCTTAATATTTTACCTAATCAATTGTACCTACGAAAAAGAGCCTTAAAAGGTTCAAAACATAATTTGTAATTAAACATATCTTTGTTTATATTATTATAAACTGTTGGTTCTATATGTCAATAAAATAAAATAAAAAAATAATAAATTATTATTTTTTTTTGACAAACTTTTTTAATATATCAATAGAGACGAATTTGGTATATTGTAGAAGAACCAGGAACTCGAGGCACCTACAGGGCTTACGACCTGTCATCGGCTGGTTTACGTGATCACTTTATGCGCTAGCGTTCTTTCTTATTCCGATGGCTCTAGAGCCTATATCGAGTCGTGGCCGTGGCCTCCATCAATCCTCGTCTCCAACTTCTCCTGCTGAAACTAAATTAAATTATAAAAGCATTTAATAAAAATGAAAACATCAAAAATAAACAAATAAATTTTAGTAATTTGCCTCTATTGAATATGTTTCCGCTTAGTAATATATCAGCAAATTATAATTATAAATTTCCTCTCCCCGTCCGTTAGTAGGTAGGTACGTCAGCCGTTAGTACGTGCACAAATTGTGATTTAGTATAAGTCTGTCCGAAGGAAGAAGCAGTTAGCTTAGGAAACATTCGACAGAAAAAAACTCTAATTCGTGATTAATACAAAGGTATTGTATATATTTTTAAAATGCACGTTATTTTTACATCTAACACAACACATACGACTAACACACACACATAAGTTCAAAATATTTACTAGAATTAATTCATTTTTTGAAGTCGGCATCAAACACAATATGAATATGAATTTTTATATGTAAAACATTACTTGATATTCATTTATGTGTGTATTTAAACAAATCTGATAAAATACAATGTATATATGTATGTATGTAAAAATCCCGTTCAACACTTTGGATATAAACATTAACAGCGGTGCTTAATCTTCTTTTCCTGTTAATACTCTAATCCAGTTTTAAATAATGGAAAGTCCTATATTTTATATCAATGCAACACGCACTAAAGGTTCCATCATACTACCAACATCGTTTAATTATAAAAAAATGATGGTGGCAGAGCGGTTAGCGCACTGGATTAGTAATCCAATTGTCGCGAGTTCAAATCTTGCCATGACCGATTTCGTTCACCTATATCATTTATGCTTAATTTTGGGAACTTTGAAAGTACATTATCCATTCTATTTAAAACAAAAAAAAACTTTGTTTGAGCTCTTTATCGCTGTTGGGTACCACAGGGATCGATTTTGAGGCCTATTCTATTCAACATCATTATCAAAAACCTGTTTTGGTCAACGCAGGACATAAACCACTCTTATGATACGGTCCTGAAATTAGAACATGGAAGAAAAGATACAACCATGAGCTAGAACGAATGTACAATGAGCTCAACATAAAGTACATACAAACTTATCGCCTGAGATGTTTGGAACATCTCCAGCGCATGCATGTGAACCGAGTCCCGAAGAAGATTCTCAACATACGACCAGATGGGAGGCAAAACGTGGGAAGACTCAAATTAAGGTGGTTGGATAGTGTAGAAAGGGACTTTAAAGTAATCAGTAGGTATGACTAATTGGAAGGTGCGGGCGATGGACCGGATGGAATGGCGGAAAGTTCTTGAGGAGGCCAAGGCTCATGATGGGCTGTAACACCATTGGTGATGATGATGATTATGATACTACTCTATCCCTCCCGTTTTTGTAAAATGGGTCCTTACGAATTTGTTTATATCATTAATCAATCTGGCTGTTCTTGTGGTCTCCTATCACCGCCTTGGTCTCCACTCCGATCTTTTTTCATCCTCCTTTCATTCTTAAAATGTGTATTAATTCGTATGCTTATGCTGATGAACGCCTCGTCGCTAACATCAAGTTAAGTTTGATGAATAATACTTTTGGTTGCGTTTATAATTAAATATTGCGAAGATGTCGTTCTATGAGCTTAAATTAAAAACCCATCGAAAACAGAGTATAATGTGGGTAGCTTCTCCGTAACGGCAGCTTCATAGATATTTTTGAAAATACCATCAGTAGGATGCCGGATTGCTGAAATGTAGGCTTGATAGATTGAAAATAATGGTCTTTAACGCAGTTGCGAGATTGATTTGTCGAGCTGACAAAAGAAGATACATATCAACTCTTCTCAATGAACTACATACATAATTATGTACACTGCACGAAGAGTCCAGAATGAATTGATAATTAGGTATGTTTGATGGTTGAAATCAAGAAATTTACGTTATGAGGGCATATAAACCTAAACACACCAATTTCAAATCAAATTTCTCAAATATATTAAACAGTGTGTTTCTAAAAAAAATACCAGAACTATTTTTAACATTTCTCTAGTGAATGTTCGTCACACAATTTTAAATAAGAGTAAGGATAGTAAGGTCAGAATTTATAAGACACGTGTTAGACCAATCATGACATATGCGATGGAGACAAGAGCCGACACGGCCAGAACCAAAAACCTCCTACGAACATCGGAAATGAAGCTTTTAAGGGCTATCACAGGAAAGACGCTTAGAGACAGAATTCACAATGACGACATTAGGCGGACCTGTGAGACCAAGGACATCATACGATGGAGTAAAGCTAGGAGAACATTCTAGAGGGACCAGATCAACAGGATGGACGCATCTCGAATCCCATCCATAGCGGCAAACGTAATCCCACCAGGGCATCGCCTCCCCGGAAGACCACCGAAGAGATGGAGGGATAGCTGGACCTCAACTTCACAGGAAGAATAGCTTTCTCAAAAAAAACAGATCTACGATCTAATATAAGGAGAAGAAGACAATTTTAAAATTCAGCATTAATTCCCCTAAAAATATTTCAAAAATATCCTTTTTACAGCATTTTTTTTAAAATTACTCTATGACTATGTATAATGTATATGTAGGGGTAAGATCTTGGATAAAGCCCAAATACCACCCCCGACAATACAGGACATATTATCCCGGCGCCGAAAGATTAGGAGAGCCGACCCTCCCTAAAGTAGGACAAGGCTAATAAAAAGAAGAAGACTCCATAACTATATTTGTCGCAGGGAAATAAATCTTTTTATGTGCTGAAAGAGCATACAAAGTTTAAGTGGATGTTCTTGTTTTTTTTTCATGCCACGTCAGGTTTGTTCTTAAAATGAAAAAAATCTACAAATTATGGGTTTCCAATAGTTCCTTTAGTGTATTAGGTGGTTTTAATATATCATTTTTGCAGTCACTAGATTAATTTATATTATATGCAGTCATAAGTCGTAAAAAAGTTAAAAAAAAAATAGATATAAAATAGGTTATAACCGATGTACACAGGCCTTTATATTGCAGGGTCGTGTATTATCGCACTGATATAATCAATGTTGGATATCCTGTGTCGATGTTTTATTTTGTTTAACGTTGATTTTATTTACAGATACCAACAAACTCTGCGAAACTATTTAATAATTCAAATATAGTCTTTTTTATTAACAATTATCGCCGTCTAAAGAACACGATCAAATAATACACAACCCTGGTGTTTCAGTTATTGGTTATTCAAATAAGCTGTAGACCCATTTATATATTCTTTTTTATTTATTTACTAATTTATTTATTAATTAATTAATTAATTTATTTATTTATTAATATATATTTATTTAATTATTTTTATTTATTTATTTATTTATTTATATTTATTTATTTATTTATTTATTAATTTATTTATTTATTTAAATTTTTATTTATTTATTTATTTATTTATATATTCATTTATTTATTTATTTATTTATTATGACGACACCGTTTCATACAATTTGTATGGCTGTATACACTGAACATTACACAATATCTACGGGGACTGTCAATAGTTTGATACTTAATCACCAAACATACATACATACTATCATGCTGTTTTCATTTTCTGGGTATGAAAAAAGGACTCTCCTCAAAAATATCCTATCCTTACATGCATACCTATTTGTTTCGGATAGTAAACTAAATATCTTAAAATAATATATTCAATTATTTGCATTTATGGGTTTGGTAAGTACGTATTCTTCAACTAAACATAATGTAGATACGATCGCTGTTGACAGTTGGTTCTCATGTGTTACTTGCAGTTATAATATACGAATTTCATTTCTGCGTATTTCAGCTGTTCCAACATCTATGAAAAGAGGTTTTGTTTTGATATTTGCTGTAAATAACTTTTGACTCGGCACCCCACCCAAGACCTTGAGTTTGAAGGCATTCAGATGTTGTTATCAGATGCAAAGTTCACGCGCCGCTACATTAAACCAACCACATACTTCAGATCTTGATTGAATAGGTTCACTACTTCGTTCCACTTTCCAAAACCTTATGTTCAATGCTGAAATCTAATTTAAGTTATACACAAGTTGGGTCAAACTCAACATGCCATGTCCCTTATTCGCGTGAAAATAAAAGACTGTTCAATTAGTTGCTTCTGGACACACACAGTTTCTCAAAAAAATGACAGTATTATTCGTATCTTTGACGTTATTTTTATTTATTTAAATAAAACAATAATAATTAGTACACACATAGATTTATAAGGTACCTACAGAAGCCGCGTGCAATATAGATTTCGAATTCAATTGTATGACAAGTTTTATTTACATGAGTGTGTGTGAGGCGGTAGATCGGTAGGTGTACGTATACTGCATAGAAAAGTGATTTTACGTGTACTACTATGTGTTCTATGGCTGTATTGACGGCCGGGCGAGTGAAACTCAGAACATTGTTCTTAGTTTTAGCTGTCATACTTTCACTGCGCTGACTAGGTATCTGTATCATATATAATCTAAGACTACACCATATTTTAATATAAATAATTTTACGACGATATATTCTTATTTGTAAATGACTCAACACCAAAAAGACAATACTTGCCTCGTGTTTTGAGGTGAGTGACATTTCACATGAAATCCAAACTAACTGAAACAGAGTAAATAAGTCTTAATCTAGGCATATTTCCATATTTATAGGAATATACATATTTAAAATTTTAAAGGTTATTTTTTTAATGCAGATTATCAACAAGTATCATGTTCGGATTGTATTTGCGTGTTTATCCTACTTTATCGATTAAATTCATTTAAAATTTTGCAAATTTGTATATCCAATAATCGCCGCTTAGACTCGTTTGAGTTATGAATTCGCGATTTTTAAGGTTATTTTATTATTGCAGATTATCAACTAGTATCATGCTGAGATTGTATTCTGAATGTTTCGTCACAATGTATCTGTGTGTGTGCTGTGTACTACATATGTGCTGTGTACGGCATGTTTATTCTACTTTATCGATTATTTATTTATTTATTTGGGAAACATACAGCTTATAATCTTAAACAAAAGGAAATTATTTTACACTTATGCCAAGATTGTTCCCTCGAATTAACAAACCTAATTAACAAACGAGTATAAAACCTTATTAACAAACATCGCCTAATTATTAAAAAAAATGTACACACAAAAAAAACAAGATAAAGAATGTTTATTCAATTCTTTTTACTTATTCAATTATACTTATTCAATTCTTTTCAAATTTTGCATATTTGTATATCTAAAACTCGCTTTGACCCCATTATATGAATGATATCTGATCAGTTTTAATCTATTTTTTAACTGTCAATTATTTCAAAGTGACTCCAAGCTGAGGAAACTTGATATTTCAAATTGCTTAAAAATCACATCACTATTAAAATATTTTTATAAGGCATGGAAGGATTATCAATTTTTCATAATAAAATATTTAATCATGAATAATTCTTCATAAATAATTTTCAAGAAAATGCTGAATAATTTTCCGTAGAAAATTTGAATATTTTTTGGAGTGACTTGGTAGAGAGGAGTAAAGCACACATTCGTTTTTAATATGTTTATTTATTATTAGAATCTTAAGGTAGATTATTTTATGTGTGAAATGTTCTTTATATTTTGTGACATGTTGCTATTTTTGTATGTTATGAGTTAGGAATATTTTGATTGTGACACATTAGATAATTTTTGTTCGATAATTTGTTCATATTTATGTGAGCAGGGGAACATATTTATTAATAAAAAAAATTACTAGTTATTGAGTATAATTAAATATGAAATAATATATTCAACCTCACTAGGATAAACCTGTATCGAGGTTAAATAAATTCACTTTTTTGACAGACATAAATGACACAAAAATAATATTATACAAAACAACATGTCACTATTATCGCCAGTTGGGTACTTATAAACACTTGCAAAAATATTGTTTAAAGAATATAAATGATAAATAATACAATGCAGCTGTGAGGCATCAGCTTAGAATAGTGCTTCCATTCTTTTAAATCATTGTTTTCGAGTGTCCCGTAAGAGCCGGGTAATCGAAAATACAACAGGCAACAATAACATCTCACATAGTTCAGCAATGAGGTTCACCACCCATTCTGAATGTAGTGCCTTTTTTGGTGAAACGAGACTGGTGTGTGGGTATACATAGATGTGTTGTTCTCCCTTTTACACTGCACACCCGCACACCTTTCGATGGTTACCCCATATTGTGGGATATGCCGTGATGCTATGAATGAATGAAAAAAATATAATATGTAGGGTAACAATGAGTACCTATTGCAAATAAAAATTAAAAAGAAAAAAAATACATATTTCAACTTAGGAAGGTAAACGATTAAAGAATACTTTTGCCATCCTCAGACAATACAAACATCTTGACAGTTTTTTAAATTTGAGAGAGGAATTGATTGACTTAAGATAGTCGGGGAGAATATTGAATATTAGTGGAGCCTGATAACAGTAACTTCGCTGCCCAAAAGAAGTTTTAGTACAGACTGTCATAAAGTTTAGGGTTGTGCCTGTTCTGGTAGTACGGATTTATTGAGTTCTTTTAGCAAATTCAATATTTATAAAAAAATCTACCAAGTGTTTAGGTATTATACATTAGGTTTTTTTAACTCGTCCACCTGAAGCATTGTGGAGTAAAAGTTTTAGATTCAAACACATAATCATATTAGATTGGGATTCGTCTGACTTTAGTGAGACGTCTTTCATATAGAGATATACATATAATTTTAGAAATTTGCCTCTTTTATACACAAGGTAAATTCAGAAGTTATAATGACCAAGCAAAATTTGACTTTGCAATTCAAAGTTCATTGATATAATTTATTAAAATGGTTACTTTTCAATTTCATAATTTATTAATACCTTAAACGTTCGTTAAGGTATTAATTTTCTCTTATCGCCAACACTTCAAGGCATAAATATTATATTATCAGAAGAGTCACCCTTAGTCATTAAATCCGTTACAATCCTAACGAATCGGTATTATTTAGTTTCATTCAACTGGATTATTTATAACGGCCGACTGTTCAAGTAATTAAAGACAGGTTAAATAGAATATATTATTCTCTCCCGATAAAGTTTTATAAAAAAGAGTATTTTTTATTTCTTCGTTTGTACAAAGAGACTCCTGTGACAGAATCAAACGTGGTTACAAAATATGGTAGGGATTGTATAACGCTGGCGGACTAACGTGTTTTATTTTGTGTTTTTTTTCCATACCTTTATTAATCTAAACCGTCTTAAAGTTTGATTTTTGTTTAATATGTTCTGTTTCTACTTTTGAATAGACATTCGTTGACTATTGTTTTTTTTCTAATTTGTAATGCATTTTTTTATGTTTTTATTTCTAATTTTGTTATTGTATGCTATTTATATTTGGAATGCTAATTTTGTGGTTTTGTTAGTTGGCATTCACTGTTAAAAGTATCATTGTTACAAAATACTTTAGCCCCGGCACAAGTTTTTTTACCTAGTGGGGCATTGCAGTTAAGAATATTATTTGTCAATTATTTGTATGTATGAATAATAAATAAATAATTCATTCACTAAAGCACCTAAAAATACCTAAGTTTTCTGTCAAATAACGTCCTGTTTCTTCGATCAGCTGAATCTACCATATTTGCCACCGCCATTCACACTACTGGAATTTAAAAATTTTCCTTTTAAGTGAAATCTAGTAGAATTAGCTGAAATAGCTATTGGTGAACAGAATGTTGTAGCAATTTTTTTTTATTTTACACTAATTTGTTATTTTTACATTGTTTCTTAGGCAGCTAACTGGTAGTATGTCAAATATTAATTTAATCCAATATCAAGTTGTCAAATTTTGAATACTAATGATAGTCGAAAGTAAATAAGCCACATGTTGTATACTTACGATGGTCGAATGTCAATTTGACACATTTGAATACTTATGATAATCGTATTAAATTAGCCACATTTTGAATACTTACATATGATGGTCGTTTGTCAATTTGTCATATTTTGAATACTTATGCTAGTCGAATTAAATTAGCCACATCTTGAATACTTATGATGGTCGTTTGTCAATTTGTCATATTTTGAATACTTATGCTAGTCGAATTAAATTAGCCACATTTTGAATACTTATGATGGTCGTTTGTCAATTTGCCACATTTTAAATACTTATGATGGTCGTATGTCAATTTGCCATATTTTTAATACTTATGATGGTCGTATGTCAATTTGCCACATTTTAAATACTTATGATGGTCGTATGTCAATTTGCCATATTTTTAATACTTATGATGGTCGTATGTCAATTTGTCAATAGGTCTAGGATTTGTTTCTACAGGTCCTGGGATGCGGATGGTCTTTTCGATAGTTGGAGTCCCTCTGATATCTCGCGCATTGCAATCTTTGGCAGCCATTTTGGATTCATCCTCTCTACATGATCTCTCCAGTATCGTCTTTTTTGCCTGCTCCACCTTCCAATATAATCCACATTGCAGGTTCTGTGGATCTCCTCATTGGGAATTCTGTCTCTGAGGGTTCTGTCCAAGAGAGGTCTTAGCGTTAAGCAAAGACTTGTCTTAAGGTAACTGTTTTATTAATCTATCCGAAGTTGGATATCACTCATACGAAATCCTCTCTTTCCTGTTCTCAAAGTTCTGAAGCCCGTCCATTCCCTAATAATACGTAGTCAAGATATCTTTCTTCTTCCAGTCCCTGGGCAACCTTCTATGTACATATCCTGACCTCCAGTATTAATTGCAAGCAAGTGGCCCGATCATTATTTGACCTATATTGCGAAATTGCGGTCCTTTATTGAAGACTGGAGTTTCCTGCTTGTTCTAGCTCGACTTGTAACCAGGGGGGTAAGTCTGGTTCAATCGGCGAAATCAAAACCCTCGTGGTTACCCATATCATGGATATAATTATTATATGGAGTTCTACGATATATTTAGATGTCATAGAACTCCATACAATAATTATATCCATGATATGGGTAATCACTAGGGTTTTGATTTCGCCGGTCGAACCAGACTTGACCCCCAGGTCTGTCCGAGGTATTTTGAGCATTTTGTGATTTAATGAGTCAGTAAATAATTCAACGCGTAATAAAAAAATTATATATTATATACACACCTTTATTAGATAGACTAAGCGGTAAGCGCGCTGGGTAAGTAATCCAATGGTCGCGAGTTCTAATCCTGCCATGATCGATTTCGTTCACCTATAGCACAAGAAATTATTCTAAGTTAAGGGATTATATGAGAATTTATATGTTCTTGCTACAAGGACATATTCATTATTTTATAAAAAAAAGGTTTATTAGCTAATATAGAAACAATAATTTAGTGACTAACCCAGCTTGGTTAATTCCCTAGTTCTTGGAGTGATTCGCAGTTTCTGGGCACTTTTAGGAAAGAAACTGTTTCTAGACCATATTTATCAACTGTCAGATAAAAAAGGAAATTAAGCGGTAAGAGAAAGATGAAATGATATGATATGATCCACCGTGTAGTGACTCTTAAATGGAAATAGGCGTGACGTCGCGAGTTCAATTATAGCACAAGCATTTATGCTTATTTAAGGTAATTTATGAGGACGTATATGTACTTGTTAAAAGGACATGTTCATTCGTTAAAAAAAACACCATTGAACTATATGTACTGCCACTACGAAGCACTTATATGAATCTATATAAGAAATATAGATTTCTGTTAAATGGTTAAGACAAAACAGTGTTTAAAGATCGTCATAAATGGACACCATTATGACGATCTATGTGAGTGTATGTGCGTGTGTGTGTGAGTGTGTGTCTACGCCATCGTAGAGTCTACTATAGCGTAGAGCAATTAAAGGGGTATAATATTACCTACTATCCTTCCATACAAATTTAATGAGCCAGAAGCGACTGGAATCATTTCGACCCATAATTCAAAACTCTAGGTTTTGTTACCACAAGACGAGGTAGGAAATTATTAAACTGCAATATATTTATGTAGCAATGTTTTTATGAGAATAAACTTTGCTTCTAGCTTGATTCATTTTTTTATTGAAATACATTTTTGCATCCTGTTCAAGTGACTTGTTTATTACCCAATGGATATTTTTAACCAACTTCCAAAAATGGAGGAGGTTATTAATTCGACGTGAACTATTTTATGAATGTTCGGCTATTTCTTTTTACCACGTTGACCGATTTCGTTGATTCTTTTTCCATTAGAAAGGGAGTACCTTTCGATTGATCCCATTTCAATTTGATCAAGATATGATCATGGGATCTATGAGAAATTCAACGAAATCACTACAGCGATTAGAACTATTTAAAACATTGTCTGATTTTAATGATTTATTTTTTGTAGGAAGGGAGTTCATCAGAAATGATCACATATGAGAATTATCAAGTTTTGATGATGGAACTCACTAAAAAAAATATAAAATGCTTCAATTCGCAAAGTCGTCTGCAATTAATAATAATTATTTAACGCATCGTCCGAATTTTATGATACTGGGTGGTTCGATATAAACTAAACAAAAAAAACGTGAGAAAAAAAATGTGAATATACATAACAATCCTACAAACAATTATTCAATCAACTAAAATTATGAAAAAATTATATTTAATTTTACGTTCTACTTAAATTTTTCGCAGACGCGACTCCCATTCACCGGTATCAATCTTTGCTGAGCATCGTCAGAATGGTGAACAATAATGATGAAGACTATCTATATATAGATTCACAAAGAGGATAACAATAATAGATAAGGAAGGGGGCAATTCTAAGAAAAATTAAATACCCGAAAGACATTAAGGTAAATATGTATGTAGGTATAACAAAAATACAATTGAAGTGAAGGAACAATTGAAGTGAACGCGTTTGCGAAAAATTTAAGTTGAACGTAAAATTAAATATAATTTTTTCATAATTTTAGTTGATTATGGAGTTCTATCATGAAGTGACAGTTTCAAATATTGAAAAAATTATTCAATCCACTTCATATTTAACAATAAAATAAGACTATGTTATAAATAAATGAATAAACAAATCGATTAAGGTTGGTTAAACTAAGATTCCTTAACCTGTTGATGAAGATTAATTCCCTACAATTTCTTGGATAATTTGCACGCATTAATTTTAGTTGAGTTTGGGGTAGTTATTATAATTGTTTTAGGGTTATTAGGAACAAATGACTCGTGTCAATTATATTTATCTTCGATACCCGTTTATTATGAGATTAGAATATCATTCATTCAATTATTTATGTGACGAATACAGTCTCATATAAAAAAAAAACAATTACGTTTTCCTACAGACCATTTATTTTTTATTTCTTATTTTATTTATTAATTTTTAGCTAGAATTATGAAAAACAAATATAATTTTACGTTCTATTTATTTTTTTCGCTAACGCGACTCCTATTCCCCGGTATTGCTCAATCCTGAGCATCGTCAAAATGGAGAACAATAGTGGTGAAGACCATCTATATATACAGGATGTCTCAAAAGTCAACTATTAGCTGAGTACTGGATGTAGGCTAGGTAATGACAGCTTATAAAGAAAATATGGAAAAAAAATTGTGTCTTAGTTTTTGAAACAGAATATTTTTTTTCATGCTTTTTAAAAATGGATTTTTCGTTTAGCGCTACCACAACACAAACACAAAATCAAAGTCCAGGAGAGTGTCAGGTAGATTTTTTTGTCAATTTCAATAGAGAAGAAGTGGGAATATAATATATTTTATTTTTTAGCCTCCATAGAATAATTATTTACGTAGTAGGTATTATGATTTTATTTGATTTCGTAATAATTCTCCGACAACAGGTAGGTACAATATCAAATATCAATTAAATACGCACATAATAACAAGTTGCCACAGTTTAGAGATTTATGATGTTAGTTTATCGTCTCGAAACTTCATACTGAAAACAAAATTTAAAATTTAAGAAGTGGGTTGTGGCCAACAACTTTGGTATGCAAAAATTTCAGTATTTTTGTTAAATTATTATTTATTTAAATATTTTATTATGAGAAATAGATAATTATTCAATGCCATTGTATGAAAGTGATGTGCCTTTTTACCAAATTGAAAATTAAAATATCAAATTTTAAGTTTTCTGAGCTTGAGGTCACTTTGAAATAATTGACGGTTAAAAAAAATTGAAGCACTGATCAGATATCCTTCATATTATGTGGTCTAAGTGAGTAATAGATATTTAAACTTTGTAAAATTTGAAAGCAATTGAATGAATAATTTAGTATATAATAAACACGTCGTACATAGTTCACACCACACACACAGATACATTGTGATGAAACTTTCAGAATACAATATCACTTATGAAACTTGTTGATAACCTGCAATAAAAAATAACCTAAGAATTGCGAATTCAAATTTACCTCATTATCTCAAAATATTTATCCAAATTTACCTCAGTATCTCAAAGATAAATTCACTTATCTTTCAAGCTATGGGCGTCCACTTCGATCTGCTGAACGTGCTTTACTATCTATCGCTATTCATAGTTCTGATTTTTTTTAGCTCTTCATTTGAAGTACATTCAGCTAGACTATGGAATAGCCTAAGTCCTGATATTACGTCGTCTATCTCACTAAACATCTTCAAGAAAAGGCTTAAGCAAAAATATTTATCTGACAACACCTGATTACATCTTCCTCTCCTCTTCCTTTCCTTATCCCTTAGTCTTCCTATCATTGCTATGATTTGTTCTTATATGCTATCTTCTTTGTTTTTGTGTTTTTATTTTCTTTTTTTTATTACATTTCTTCTGCTATCTTTATTTATTTTGTAATGTGATTTACTTGTTGCCATAGTACACGTTGTTTTGTATATTTAACATTTACTCTGTTTGGTTGGAAAAAATTGCCATTAGGCAGTAAGCCCGCCAGTGTACTAATTACATGTACAAGAAGATTAAATAAAATAAATTCATAACTCCCACTATATTCTATTGGGGTAGTGAGGAGTTAAAACGTACCTATGATAAGTACATATATTCACTGTTATAAAATAAACTTTAGGCATTGTTTGATGTCTTGAACTGGATCGAATAAATTAAAATTACTGTTTACACAAACATAGGAATCTTGCCGTTATTAAAATCAAAATGTCAGATTTTGGGATAGGTAGTTGATATTAATATAGCTTATATCAAATTCAGAATTTCGATAAATCAAAATTACAACGGATAACATTATCTTTCAAAGTATTTGGCGGTGAGGTTTATTCAAATTCACTGAGGGTTTCCTTAGAACTTTGGCGTTTATTTTTGTTGGAGTTACTTACTGTCGGTCTGCAGAGCTTTCGTAATTAATTCATATTCATAATTTATTTCAATTTTGATAGGATTGGAAAATTAAGTCAGGGTCGTCGTATAAGAAAAGCATGACACGAACATGTTGATGGTATAGGTATCGAAAGAGAAGTATGCAAAAAGCCTTCTATGTAGATTGTTCTGCAAGTTAGTATGAGACAATGGAAAAATTTTGATTTGACGACGGATGTATGTACAGGCTGGGCCGTATACTTTTTGTTCAAATCCACACATGAAATGGGTCTAAATAGTAGGGGCGTGCCTCGAACCTTCAGACTACGCAAACCCTGGAAGAAAATTGGGAAATGTCGAATATTATTTGCATAAGTTCATCGTTGTTCATTTCAGTGGCCATGAAAAATATTTTTCAATCATATGCCAAATAATATTAAGATTTTTTGGCCATAAAAATGATCGTAACTACGATTCAATTTCCAATATTATAGTATGGTTACAATAAAACAAAAAATATTAGGTTTTCCAACTGTCGATTTGTTCAGGAGAACTTTGTTCTCTTAACATATCGACAATGTATCAAGCCAGAATACGCGAGAATTGTATGGAGAGGTCTACTTTTTTCATGGATTTTCCAACTTTGAAGTCAAAAAACACCAACTTAGAGGCTTCGCAGCATATATGTTCCATACACGGATTTACTCAGAATTCGGAGTAGAACATTTCGTGTGTCTGTGTGTGTGTGTGTCTGTGTGTGTGTGTGTCTGTGTGTGTGTCTGTGTGTCCGTCCCCCCCTTATAACTTTTGATCCGCTCAATTTATAGAGCCTAAAATTTCAGAATATATAAACAGTTACAGGCCTACAAAACTTTTATACTCGGAATTTTGAATTTTTGTTTCAGTCAGGGGTTATCAACTTTTGAATTTTTATTTTATTTTTCCATATATCTCAGAAACCATAAACGCTAGAACGCTGAAAATTGGTACAAACATAGACAAATACAAAATCTCAAATAAGGTTTTTCAAAAAAATTCCAGGGTTTCTCAAACATTTTTTATTAAGAAAAATATTTTTTTTATGATAAATTTATGAGTTTAACTGCCTATATTTCCAAAACTTTTACAACTAGTTGCATGAAACACATGAGATCCAACTGTCGATAGCGATAGTATGTATAGTTGAAGAATATGTACCAAACTATAAACCCATAGATACAAATTATTGAATATTTTCAGATATTTTGTTTTCTATACAACATATGTAGGTATGTATGTCAAGATAGGATAGTATGGAAGAAGATCCTTTTTCCTACCCAGAATATGCAAATTGCATGATGGTATGTATGTATGTTTGGAGATGAAGTAACAAACTATTAAGTCTTCTTACATATTGTGTATAGGCGACTGCCATACAAAATGTATGAAGCGATGTCGTCACTAAATTCAATTTTTAAAAAAATTGTTAAAAAAAAATTGAGATCTTCTACTACAATGTTAATATTTTTTATAGAAAATTAAATTATCTAGTTGGGGTGTTTCGGCTTTTTTCGATAATTGTAAAAGTTTTGGAAATATAGGCAGTTAAACTCATAAATTTATCATAAAAAAAATATTTTTCTTAATAAAAAATGTTTGAGAAACCCTGGAATTTTTTTGAAAAAACTAATTTGAGATTTTGTATTTGTCTATGTTTGTACCAATTTTCAGCGTTCTACCGTTTATGGTTTCTGAGATATATGGAAAAATAAAATAAAAATTCAAAAGTTGATAACCCCTGACTGAAACAAAAATTTAAAATTCCGAGTATAAAAGTTTTGTAGGCCTGTAACTGTTTATATATTCTGAAATTTTAGGCTCTGTAAATTGAGCGGATCAAAAGTTATAAGGGGGGGACGGACACACAGACACACACACACACACAGACACACAGACACACAGACACACACACAGACACACACACACACAGACACACGAAATGTTCTACTCCGAATTCTGAGTAAATCCGTGTATGGAACATATATGCTGCGAAGCCTCTAAGTTGGTGTTTTTTGACTTCAAAGTTGGAAAATCCATGAAAAAAGTAGACCTCTCCATACAATTCTCGCGTATTCTGGCTTGATACATTGTCGATATGTTAAGAGAACAAAGTTCTCCTGAACAAATCGACAGTTGGATTAGCGAAAAAAGCCGAAACACCCCAACTAGATAATTTAATTTTCTATAAACTAGTTGCATGTAACACATGAGATCCAACTGTCGATAGCGATAGTATGTATAGTTGAAGAATATGTACCAAACTATAAACCCATAGATACAAATTATTGAATATTTTCAGATATTTTGTTTTCTATACAACATATGTAGGAATGTATGTCAAGATAGGATAGTATGGAAGAAGATTCTTTTTCCTACCCAGAATATGCAAATTGCATGATGGTATGTATGTATGTTTGGAGATGAAGTAACAAACTATTAAGTCTTCTTACATATTGTGTATAGGCGACTGCCATACAAAATGTATGAAGCGATGTCGTCACTAAATTCAATTTTTAAAAAAATTGTTAAAAAAAAATTGAGATCTTCTACTACAATGTTAATATTTTTTATAGAAAATTAAATTATCTAGTTGGGGTGTTTCGGCTTTTTTCGATAATTGTAAAAGTTTTGGAAATATAGGCAGTTAAACTCATAAATTTATCATAAAAAAAATATTTTTCTTAATAAAAAATGTTTGAGAAACCCTGGAATTTTTTTGAAAAACCTTATTTGAGATTTTGTATTTGTCTATGTTTGTACCAATTTTCAGCGTTCTACCGTTTATGGTTTCTGAGATATATGGAAAAATAAAATAAAAATTCAAAAGTTGATAACCCCTGACTGAAACAAAAATTCAAAATTCCGAGTATAAAAGTTTTGTAGGCCTGTAACTGTTTATATATTCTGAAATTTTAGGCTCTGTAAATTGAGCGGATCAAAAGTTATAAGGGGGGGACGGACACACAGACACACACACACACAGACACACAGACACACACACAGACACACAGACACACACACACACAGACACACGAAATGTTCTACTCCGAATTCTGAGTAAATCCGTGTATGGAACATATATGCTGCGAAGCCTCTAAGTTGGTGTTTTTTGACTTCAAAGTTGGAAAAGCCGTGAAAAAAGTAGACCTCTCCATACAATTCTCGCGTATTCTGGCTTGATACATTGTCGATATGTTAAGAGAACAAAGTTCTCCTGAACAAATCGACAGTTGGAAAATATCAGCAATGTAGTAGAAGATCTCAATTTTTTTTTAACATTTTTTTAAAAATTGAATTTAGTGACGACATCGCTTCATACATTTTGTATGGCAGTCGCCTATACACAATATGTAAGAAGACTTAATAGTTTGATACTTCGACTCCAAACATACATACATACCATCATGCTATTTGCATATTCTGGGTAGGAAAAAGGATCTTCCTCCATACTATCCTATCTTGACATACATACCTACATATGTTGTATAGAAAACAAAATATCTGAAAATATTCAATAATTTGTATCTATGGGTTTATAGTTTGGTACATATTCTTCAACTATACATACTATCGCTATCGACAGTTGGATCTCATGTGTTACATGCAACTAGTTAATTAGTAATGAGTTAATTTTTTCCAACTGTCGATTTGTTCAGGAGAACTTTGTTCTCTTAACATATCGACAATGTATCAAGCCAGAATACGCGAGAATTGTATGGAGAGGTCTACTTTTTTCACGGCTTTTCCAACTTTGAAGTCAAAAAACACCAACTTAGAGGCTTCGCAGCATATATGTTCCATACACGGATTTACTCAGAATTCGGAGTAGAACATTTCGTGTGTCTGTGTGTGTGTGTCTGTGTGTGTGTCTGTGTGTGTGTGTGTGTCTGTGTGTGTGTGTGTGTCTGTGTGTCTGTGTGTCCGTCCCCCCCTTATAACTTTTGATCCGCTCAATAAACAGAGCCTAAAATTTCAGAATATATAAACAGTTACAGGCCTACAAAACTTTTATACTCGGAATTTTGAATTTTTGTTTCAGTCAGGGGTTATCAACATTTGAATTTTTATTTTATTTTTCCATATATCTCAGAAACCATAAACGCTAGAACGCTGAAAATTGGTACAAACATAGACAAATACAAAATCTCAAATTAGTTTTTTCAAAAAAATTCCAGGGTTTCTCAAACATTTTTTATTAAGAATAAATATTTTTTTTATGATAAATTTATGAGTTTAACTGCCTATATTTCCAAAACTTTTACAATTATCGAAAAAAGCCGAAACACCCCAACTAGATAATATAATTTTCTATAAAAAATTTTAACATTGTAGTAGAAGATCTCAATTTTTTTTTAACAATTTTTTTAAAAATTGAATTTAGTGACGACATCGCTTCATACATTTTGTATGGCAGTCGCCTATACACAATATGTAAGAAGACTTAATAGTTTGATACTTCATCTCCAAACATACATACATACCATCATGCTATTTGCATATTCTGGGTAGGAAAAAGGATCTTCCTCCATACTATCCTATCTTGACATACATACCTACATATGTTGTATAGAAAACAAAATATCTGAAAATATTCAATAATTTGTATCTATGGGTTTATAGTTTGGCACATATTCTTCAACTATACATACTATCGCTATCGACAGTTGGATCTCATGTGTTACATGCAACTAGTTATAGTAAATATTATGTAATTTTAAGCGCATCAATACGTGTTGTTCTAGTATGTCGCGTGCCCTTTGTTGATTTGAAAAGGAGTAAATGTTATTCAATATCGGGTGATCTGTCATCAGCGTTGTAATAGTTAATATGATCAGATGCATGTTTTTAATTATACAGTTCTCTACCCACACTAAAACGTTCATTATTTAGTTTGGATAAATTAATAAATTTCAAACATCCAGAATAGTTCATATTTTTTAAAAACTATCTACAAGCCCCGGTTTCAAGTATCAGAAGATGGCCAAAAGTAGAATATAGGTCTAAAAATTAAAAATGCAGAAAATCTTAATATTTATGGGTAATTTATAAGACCCCTTTCACTAAGATGTGTTATAAAAAAATAAGTTATGATAAAATACTTCATACATAGACGGCCCAGCATAATGTACATATGTATGTCAATATAGAAAAAAGTGGCCACGAATAATTAACATATTTTTTTTTTATTTTCTGTATTCAAATCATAACAAAATATACAAACATATAAAGTATAAACATTACATAATTTACAGTATCACCTCTCTCTTAAAGCTTGTGTAGAGAAAGGTTGTGTATAACTAAATGACTAATAAAAAAATGCAAAAAAAATGACAAATGAAAATGAAATGAAAAATTATTAATTAAACATTAATGAAAATTCAATATTCGAATAGGTTACGTATTAATTAATTATTTAATATTCGAATAGTTTACCTATAAATTGCCCATTTAATATTCGAATACTTTACCAATTAACTGACGATTTAATTTTTTAATAGTTTACCTACAAATTTTCCATACAATATTCGAATAGTTTACTTATTAACTGACGGTTCAATTTTTTAATAGCTTACCAACAAATTATCCATTCAATATTCGAATAGTTTACCTATTAACTGACGGGGTTCAATTTTTGAGTAGTTTACCTCTAAATTGTCTATATAATATTCGAATAGTTTACCTATTTACTGAAGATTTAATTTTTGAATAGTTTAACTACAAATTGTCCATTCAATATTCGAATAGTTTACCTATCAACTGACGGTTCAATTTTTTAATAGTTTACCTATAAATTGTCTTTATAATATGCGAATAGTTTACCTATTAACTGACGGTTCAATTTTTACCTACAAATTGTCCATTCAATATTCGAACAGTTGAAATTTATAAGCTCTATTGGTCGGCTTTTGGTAGTTCAAACAAAGCAGAATTATCGGCATGTTGTATTTTTCTTATAATACTATTTAACGACGTTGGTTCACTTATTCAAATTAACCGTAAAATTCCCCATGTAAATGATGTAAAATAAGATCTATATCCTTAACATATTCCCATTGTAAACACAGTATTTCGCTCCTAACCAATTATTTACGTATACATAAAAACCTCATTTTATGCGATTTCACACGATTATTTTTTTTAAATTTATTTATTTATTTATTTGTGTATTTTGCTAGAAGCCTTTTACAATAAATGTATACAGTAGTTATAGTAGTTAGTATTTGACAAAAAGAAAACAATTATGAAATCGATGAGCTACAAAAAAAATAACAATTATTTTTTATTTTATTTTATTTAAACCTAACAAACAGATTTTAGATGGGTCGGTGGCAGAGCGGTTAGCGCGCTGGGTTAGTAATCCAGTGGTCGCGAGTTCGAATCCTGCCTCGACCGATTTCGTTCACCTATAGCACAAGCATTTATTTGCTTATTTTAGGGAACGTAGGAAGATGTATATGTACTTGTTAAACAAGGACATATTCATTTTTTTTTAAAAAAAAAAAAAAAAACATACAGTCATACAAACAAATATTACAACAAATTCAATTTTAACAATATATCATAGACCAATTTTGTTTGCGGATATTACATTATCTTTATAAGTTGCACAGTTTAAAACAAATTGCTATTTAAAATTTAGTAGGTTCTCAAAATTCAGTAGAAAAAGGACAAAAAGAGAGAAAGGAAGGATGTGGCACTCGCAGTCAAAAAGAACAAAGCAGGAATAAGCTACCGTAAACCTCTGAGGGTCTCAGAGATGACATTTTTATATTTTATTTTAGTATGTCTAAAAATATCAACACTCTTAAAAAAAACATTATTTATGTTACATGCCCTTTAGGTGAATGAATTATGGACATACATAGTTAGTTCTGCAGAGAGGCAATCTAAAAGTAAGATTTGTTCTAGTACTACGAAAGGGACAATTAATTGAAAGACTCCCAACAAGAGACTCAGAGTCAACGGCACCATTATAATAATAATGGATTCACAAAACAAAGTCAAAAAGCATAATAACTAAAAATCTAGAAATGATATAAAATCAATAGATACCATACAAAAAACCGAAAATAAGAAGTAATAAAAAAAAATTATTTACTAGAAAGAATAAAACAATCCAATAGTCAATGAACGATACGTTAAAATGTTAATTTTGTCGACGGATAATTCGTGGTGAAACTCCATTATACTAGGTATAAATGAAAACACTAATTAGTTTTAGTTTCACTATTTAATTTTAACACTGGCACTGACCGGTATCGATCTGAAGATCATCGTCAGAGTGCGCGAAAATGAAAGTAAACAGAGTTTAAATAGATATGACTGAAATATTGGTACACAACCTTTTTTTTTTTTTTTTGTAAAGTTCTATCAGTTCGATTAGTATTGCCAGAAAGAACTGATGAAGAAAACTGGCAAACAAAACAGTATGGTAAATATGTGTGATGTATACAAAGTTTAGTAATGTTGAAGTAGAAAGAAAAACTGATTTTACATTATACAATATAGAAACGAATTATAAGAAATATAAATATTATTGAGTATCCAGAGGTTGTGTATCCATGTAGTGAAGACCAAATGTGTGCAGGTATCTGAAACAAAGAGAGTGGCCGGCAGTAAAATTCTTTATATCGAAAGTAAACAAACAATAAAGGATAAGTGTTGGAATAACCCCACATTAACTGCATATAATGTAGATTGTTTAAAATATCGGTTTTAATAACGGTGAAGGGGAGAAGTCTGTCTGTAAATTTATCAAAGTTTTGCTGTTATCACATTTCAAACGATTTATTTCTAAGATCTCCAAACGATCTAGTTTTTTACCTTTAGGGTTAATATGTAAAATTTTGGTATTACTATCGATGGAGAAGTCATGACCAAACTCGTTAAGATGTGCAGCAAAGTTGGATGAGTCCTGATTAAGTCTTTTACAACGTAAATGTTCATTAATACGGATCTTAAATTGTCTTCCCGTTTGGCCGATGTATACACTTGGACAGGAACCACATGCTAAAGAATATATACCGTTATTTTCAATGGGGTCTATTTTATCTTTATTGTTAATGAGCATTTTGCCTAATGTTTTTGGATTATAAAAAGCTATATTTTTTTCCCTGATTTTTTAATAACGTTACCTGCTTTTACGGACGAATTTCCTATGTATGCTAATTTAATCCATTTATCTGATTTTAAAGATTTTATAGTTAATCCAGGGGCTATGTTTCTGAGAAGGTTTTTCTTTTTCTTTTTTCTTATTAAGTCATTAATTAATTTAACTTTATATCCGTTGTTTAGAAAGAAAAAAAAGAAAAACCTTCTCAGAAACATAGCCCCTGGATTAACTATAAAATCTTTAAAATCAGATAAATGGATTAAATTAGCATACATAGGAAATTCGTCCGTAAAAGCAGGTAACGTTATTAAAAAATCAGGGAAAAATATAGCTTTTTATAATCCAAAAACATTAGGCAAAATGCTCATTAACAATAAAGATAAAATAGACCCCATTGAAAATAACGGTATATATTCTTTAGCATGTGGTTCCTGTCCAAGTGTATACATCGGCCAAACGGGAAGACAATTTAAGATCCGTATTAATGAACATTTACGTTGTAAAAGACTTAATCAGGACTCATCCAACTTTGCTGCACATCTTAACGAGTTTGGTCATGACTTCTCCATCGATAGTAATACCAAAATTTTACATATTAACCCTAAAGGTAAAAAACTAGATCGTTTGGAGATCTTAGAAATAAATCGTTTGAAATGTGATAACAGCAAAACTTTGATAAATTTACAGACAGACTTCTCCCCTTCACCGTTATTAAAACCGATATTTTAAACAATCTACATTATATGCAGTTAATGTGGGGTTATTCCAACACTTATCCTTTATTGTTTGTTTACTTTCGATATAAAGAATTTTACTGCCGGCCACTCTCTTTGTTTCAGATACCTGCACACATTTGGTCTTCACTACATGGATACACAACCTCTGGATACTCAATAATATTTATATTTCTTATAATTCGTTTCTATATTGTATAATGTAAAATCAGTTTTTCTTTCTACTTCAACATTACTAAACTTTGTATACATCACACATATTTACCATACTGTTTTGTTTGCCAGTTTTCTTCATCAGTTCTTTCTGGCAATACTAATCGAACTGATAGAACTTTACAAAAAAAAAAAAAAAAGGTTGTGTACCAATATTTCAGTCATATCTATTTAAACTCTGTTTACTTTCATTTTCGCGCACTCTGACGATGATCTTCAGATCGATACCGGTCAGTGCCAGTGTTAAAATTAAATAGTGAAACTAAAACTAATTAGTGTTTTCATTTATACCTAGTATACGTTAAAATGATGAAAAATTGTCAATGTAAATAAATAACGAAACGTTATGTAGGTACGCATGACGGCGGTAGCGGTAGTGGGGTGATCTCAATAGAGACGAAAAGCGATAATATATTAATAGAAGAACTTGAAAATCGAGCACCTACAGGGCTTACAACTTGTCATTGGCTGTTTTACGTGATCACTTTAGGCGCTTGCGCAACGTTCACCAATTATGCATTTTTATTGACTTATCTTATTTATTTAAATTAGCATTAGTGTTTTAAAAATTAAAACCAAAATACCCACGGTGGCATTGCCTATGTGTGTAGATTTACGAAATAAAAAAAAAATTACATCTACCTAAATATACATATTTTTTTTTTCATTTTGTATATAAGAAACACTCACAGACAAATTGACATTAAAAAATACAAAATATATAAATACAAAATAACATGTAAGGTCAATTTTCCAATTACGAGTGCCTGCAGCATGTTATATTAAAATACCTATGATAAGGTGGTAGGAGGAGAAAAAGGGGACAAATTCAAGGACCACAGTTGATTCAAGGATTGCCCTTGCGAATATATTATAATATCTTTACTCAATTGCCTTAAATTTTGCATATTTTAAATTAAAAATGTCCAAGTCAGTCAAAAGTCTATTGTAGTCATCACAAATTCTGTATAATATCAACACAAATTTTTAACGTTGATATGTTATAAAAATATAAAAATACTTGGTTAATGTTCTATTATATTTATTGGATTACTGGCGCGTTTCGTGCAAAGCACATCGTCAGAATAATGCTTTACAAGACTGAGACTAGTCTCAGTCTTGTAGAGCATTATTCTGACGATGTGCTTTGCACGAAACGCGTCAATAATCCAATAAATATAATAGAACATTAACCAAGTATTTTTATATTTTTATAACATATCAACGTACAATGGAGTTCTATCAAGAATTGTCGATCGACAAACTAAACTTAGACAAATTTTTAAAATTCAATATAATTTGTTATAAAGTAACTTCACGTCATTTGAAAATAAACTAAGAACGCCATCACCATCTATCGAAATGACATTAATTTTCGGCTGAAGTGCTTCGTTCTATTTCGTGAAATTACATTGATACAAATAGGGCAAAAGGAAAATAGAAGAAAATACAGGTGGTTAAAACTGTCACGACCAAACTCACTAGAATCTGCCAAAAGATTTTTTATTCATTCTGGTAAAATAAAATCCTTTTTCATAAAAATTATATGAGGTTACTTAAGGTTCTGGTATTATATACATATCTACCTGTATTCTGCTGAATTGTGGACAATACGTCCAATACCATACTACATTTATTTAAATTTATTTTTTGTTATATTGTAGGTAGATACATACTTCTATGATTATTTAATCTACATACATCAATTGTGGACAAAAGTAATTGGTCTGTCTTTTTTTCATTTCATAATGAATTTTTTCTGTTTATTTTATAAGACTGTGTTTGTCCCTTAAATATAAATAAAGAAATTAAATTTTCGGTGTGTCCGAGGGACTATAGGAGCCAATTTCATGCATTTGGTCCCGCTATAGTACACGCACGGTCACCAAAATTAGTTATGTGCATTACGTTTATCTCTACCAATTTTTTAACCATGGATGAAAATGCAGAACGAAGTGATTATTGTCTCATATTTATTATTATTAACTATACATAGAATAATAATAGTATAGAATACTCATTCCCATACAATACCTCGCTGAAAAAATGGAAGCCGTTTTATTGGCCGGCTCGTGTCAATATATGTATGACTCTGCTGGTAGACATTGTTCGTATAGTACCTACTAATCGTTATGACTGCGTAAATAATTTTGCAAGCAGTTAAAAAATTACCTATTTGGAGAACGTATCACGCAGACGGCCAAATAATTACTGAATGCTCGTAGCAAAATGTTGACCAAATTAGTCAACATAAAGCGGTCGCGTTTACTGCAGGCTAAAGAGTATTATATACTATTATTATTCTATGTAACTGTAGGATCTCACTGGCTCACCACTGCTCTAAGTAGCTCATACCGAGGCACACGTACTCACCGGCCGACGTCACCTGTGCGACTGGCCGATTGACAAACCTTCATATCGCTACTTATGCACATGAGACAGCGTTACATATCTATTGTATAGATACTACAAACACTACAGTAACTATATACAAAGCTCAGAGAAGTAATCGAAATTTTATATAACGCAAAAAAAATTAAGCGTAGGTACATCTTTAGAGGGCGAATCACAAATCGTGTAGTCTGAATGTGGTAGGTGAAGTGTTCGTTTTAAAAGCGAAACACGGGGAAAAAGAAGAAAAAATCGTAAATATGATGTAACTTTTCGGGTACGTACCTACGTCGTAAAGTTACGATTGCTTAAAATATTCATACGGTTAATTATAAGATCGATAAATTGACGTCGGGCATATTTTATTTGACACTCCGACATTTTGATCGTCTGAATTATTTTGTAACTCAATCCAATTGGGTATTGAAGGTAGGTATGTGTAGCATATGTCAAATTGAAACATGTCTACATAGATGTCGCTAATGGCTGCCATTTGTGGAAAAATAAAACATGGAAATGTTTTTGTATTTCAACTTGTGTAGTTTGACATTCCTTTTAAGTATCATAAGCATGTTTAAAAATAAGCTAATCGAAAAGTATCTTATTTTTATAAAAAAATAACACTTACACTTTTTGTTTCTATTAGAACTATTTGTTTATGGCGTTACGAAAAAAATTTTTTCGTTACTTCATAGATGGCAATAGTAATAATGTCTTATTTTCAGGTGAATTGTTACACATTATTCAAATATATAGAACTTTCCAAAATTACATTGATAAGGGAACTCAATAAGAAGGCATAATTGGTGAACGTTACGCAAACGCATAAAGTGATCACGTAAACCAACCGATGACAGGTCGTAAGCCCCGTAGGTGCCTTGCGTTCTTGGTTCTTCTATAATATTCCAACTTCGTCTCTATTGAGATGTTAATAAAAAGTTTGTCAAGAAAATGTGTCTTTATTACTTTTTAGCTGATTGGTAACCAAATGGGTTACCAATCAAAAGTTGTTAGTAACCAGAGGGATTACTATTAAATATAGGTGGTAACCAGAGGGGTTACCAATTAAGAGAGTTTACTATATCCCAAGTGGATATGATTTGAAATAAGAACACAAGGACAGTGGTTTAGAGAGAAGAAGAAAGAATGGTCAAAAGTAACAATGAGTATATTGATCACAATTAATAGTTTGCTTAAAGGTAAATTTACAATTGATGAAATAACTTACAAAGGAACTTTCTCACGATGAGTAGGTATAACGAGCGAGTTAGCGGGTGTGTTTGAAGTGTCCGAATCTTCGCATGGTGAAGTACCATCGTGCTCGCGAGGTCGAGATTGACCGGTGGTCGAGAGATGAAGTGTCGGCGAGACGGCGTGGTCGAGAACGGCGACGTGAAGTGACGAATCGAAGTGACGGAAATACGGAAATGAAGTGACGACGTGTAGAGGTGTAGACTCCCTTAAATAGTGCTGCGCTGGGGGTAGCAAGTTCAATGTCCTCGAACTTTCTAGACTTATTTATTTGAAGTGTCATACCCAGTTGAGGAGTATTGTCACTTGTTTGACGTTGCGGGCAATGAACTCGGCCTAGCGATAAACAAATGTACTTGCCGTCGCTAGGCGCGCGCTCGAAAGAAATTTCTAGATGTGGTCTGCCACAACTTAATATACTTAGTCGTGTGTGCTTTTTCTTGGTGATATTGTAAGAATTCGCTAAATTGTACCATTTTCGTAGAGCGTTTTGTTTTCATATAACGTGTCTTTATATAAAATGTCATTGGTATGCACTCTATTCACTATGTGTAGTTAAGGAGCGTAAAAATAATGTATTTTTTTAAATCGATAGATGATAAAATTATATTAAAAGCTAAAAATGTTTTTATACGGTAGCGATGGTGGTGGGGGGGAGGGGGGTTAGTCGGTATATATTTGTGCTTGTAGAGTGAATTTCGTAGCGCCACGCGAAAACCGGATATTAAATTCGGGATGGTTAATTACGATTCACTCGTATCGGGAGAAACATCAACACGGTTAAAATGGAAGTCTATTCTCTACTCCTACCCCGCAGTACCTTTTATGTACCTACATATCTACACTGCATTACAGGGGTTCTTACACACGTTTATTTATTTCAATGCAATTTTGGCTTTAACAATTACCAAAATTTGAATTACCAAGCTGTTGAGGAAAGGGAATACTTTTTGTGATGTTGACATTTTTGCAACCCCATTGAGTTCATTTAAACAAAGTATTTTACACAGTATTACATCTATAACAATTTAACATTTTTCACAACCACTGATCTCAGCTTCCTTATGCCCATCATGTAATTGTGGTCTGATTTTGTGTATCTCTTCTATATTTTTACTGAAATACTTTAATGTCTGTGTTTTTAGCTTTAAATTTTATTTGTGTTTTTTCTTTATATATTCTTATTGGTTATGTGTTGTTTTATATTGTTGATTTTATATATCCCTTCTTTATTTTTACTGATATATTAGTGATGTTTGACAGCGAGGTGCGTCGCCATGTTGTTTTTTTCCATAGATTTTTATTATACATAATATACTATGTAGATGTAGTACTCCGTGCAAAAAGTGAGTCATGGAATATCGCGCGATTGACGTTTTGGTTGACAACATATTTCAGTTTTTCTTACATTTCAACACATCCTAAATAACTTCTCTCTAAATCTAAATAAACAAAGTATTTTTTACGACAAATAAATCCCAAAACAATTCAAATTAGTCGTTATTCTCTATGGAAAAACGATGTACTAAAACGTCAAAAATCCCCCGGAAAAATGCCTCACTTCGTTTCATACAAAATTCTCATCTAGTATATTATAATAAAAATCTAGGGTTTATTCCTCTCACAAAACTACCAACATGACGTCATAAAAATTCGAACAATTGTAATTTCTGATAATTGTGTGTTCGTAAAATTGTTTTTCGAAAAAATGTGATTCGAATAATTGCCATTCGTAAAATTGATTTTCGTAAAATTGAGCATTCGAATAATTGTTTTTCGAATAATTTTCCTGTCACCATATACCATATAGGTCAAAGCTTTGTGTTTATCGGTTTCTCTAAACTCTCTAGTGAATAATCTACAGCACCAGTTATCATTCATGAGTGTGTTCCTGAGACGACTTCTCGACGGTATATTGCTGACAATCATGTTGGATATTCTGATCCTGACCATTCTATCCACATGGTATCTCCAGCGGGTATTGCCGTATTTTCCTTCCCAATCGCAAATGTCCTCTAATGTCTCTATGATTGTTGAATTTCACACCCCGAAAAAACCATTGACATTGATTAGAAAAAAAAAAATACCTTCGAGCGGTTGAATGCGGTTTGCCAAGGTTAAGGAACTGTGGAGTTCTCAGAGAGAGGCCTTAGTCCATTAATGGATAAAAAAGGGATGACTTGATGACGTCTCATCTCTTTAATTGGCCATTTACATATAACTTCTTCTTATGGTGCCCTGTCACGCGAAATCATATTTCAGTTTTTGTTCTATGTCGACCGATGTTACACAAACTATTCACAAAACAATAACATTAGACGGAGTTGCTCCAACTACAATACAAACTCTAAACATTTCGATGTAATACATAAATAACAATCAGATTACAAAACGTATGTTTTATGTTAAGTATATTACAACTATCTATTATTAGGATGCAATTTACTAATCATACTTTTTAAATTACCATATTATGGGCCGGTATTACAGTCTCAGTTTAAGAGCTAAACTCAAGTTAACAAAAATATAGCGTATTACAGTGTTCGTTTAAGCCTAACCTTCCCTCAAAAACGTCACTAAAACGACAAATATTTAACTCAACGTTTCTGGCGGATTAAGTACTTAACGGTGAGTCAACTGTCATTTCTCGACTCGTTGCTAGGCAACGCGTGTAGTTTCAGTGTTCTATCACTAGAGGCGTTAGTTGTATCGACGGTGGCGCCACACAACAATACAAACTGACAGCCATATTGAAACGAATATTTAAAAGCATTATTTTGGTGAAAAAAATTGAATTTACCACGTTGGATAATAAAACAATAGTATTTCAAGTCGTAGCGTCCCGTTTTGTAGTTCGTATTATTTGAGGTTATTTAAAATTTGACAGATAATAACCACAGAAAAAGTAAAATATGTCTATAATTGAAGATTTAGTAACTGACATGTCATATTGCACTGTAATGCGGAAATGGATTCAATCACATTAATCTTGAGTTTAACAAACTCAATGAGTTGAGGGCCGACTGTAATATCGGGCCTATATTTTCCACATTGGGATATTTAATACATTATAAACAAAACATTATGAAAAATTAACTGAAATATGTATGTTGAATTATCCCTGGAGTGAGAGCACATTCACAAAATATAATTCAGCTCGTATTTGTAATAGGTACGACCGTGTTTTGTAATTGTATAATACACTATGAACATTATCTTCATTCACAAATCTATTTTTATCACAACCGTGGAATCTAACTAATTAAATAATGATTATTTTCATGTTCTTTTAAATGTTACGTTATTTTATTGTGATTGTTATTTCACAACCGTCTACCGCTTAAGGTATTATAGGTATTTGGAAAAAATAATACTATTTTTGTTATTTAGGATATAAATAAACATCTCGTGCCAATTGCAAAACTTAGTATTTAATTTATACTTATACAATTAACCAGCTGAACTTACGTTTTACTCTTCACTACCCCAATGGTATATAGTGGAGAGTTATGAGGTTAAATTACTTTTTAATCCTGACTACCCCAAGGAGAGATAGTGCAGAGTTATGAAATCGCAATAATTTAGGTTATATTTTTTATTGCAGATTATCATTTAGTATCATGCTGAGATTGTATTTTCAAAGTTTCATCAAAGTATAATCTGTGTCTGCTGTGTAGGTACTATGTAGGGCGTGTTTATTTTACTTTATCGATTATAGACTCATTCTATTCTTTTCAAATGTCGCAAATTTGCATATCTAATATCTAAAGATATCTGAATAGTGCTTTTCATTTGTTAAACTGTTTAATATTTCAATGTTACGACAAGCTTATTACATACTTGAAATCACTAAGAGTAACTTAAACCAATGCGCTAACCGCTCAGCCATCGACCCATTTCTTATTTACATATTTATCTATTTACTTATTTATTGATTTACTTATTTATTTATTTATTAATTTATTTATTTATGTATTACTTATTTGTTTATTGAATTATTTATTTATTTATTGAATTATTTATTTATTCACTATCAATTTATTTATTTTTTTAATTAATTAATTTTATTTTTTATATTTTATAGAATACAACAGCAAAACAATAAAAAAAATATACAAATATACAATGATAATTTTTATATTGCCAATTATAATATTCTAAAATATATAAGAAGATGTTAACAATTTTGAAAATATTTATCAATGGATGGAAAGGAGTGAGGTAGGGGGGAGGTGGGGGGAGGCATCGACCACTAGAAACTCATATTATGATTTATACTCCACGTGTCTCAATGTATTAATTATACATACATACATACCATCACGCCATGTCCCTTGCGGGGTAGGCAGAGAGAACCGAACGCCACATTTTTCTATCCTGGCACGCATCCCTCGCCTCGTCCACATTCATGCATCGTCTCATACATGTTCGTCTATTGCTCACACTTCTAACATTTCCGTCTTTCAAAATTTCGTTCACATGGTCGTGCCATCCCTTTCTTGGGCGTCCCCGACCTCTCATTCCATTCCTTTCCGCTCTGTATATTTTCTTCGTCAGGCGCTCCTCATTCATTCTCCCCATGTGACCAAACCATCTCAATGTGTTTACTTTCATTCTAGTAATGACATCTTTCTTAATCTTGCATTCTTTCCTTATATCCTCGTTTCTTACCCGGTCATACATCGTTCTATTACAAATCCTTCTTAACGATCTCATTTCAACTGCATTTATTCTGCTTTCATGCGTCTTCTGCCATGTCCAGGTTTCACTTGCATACGTCAGGGTTGGCACTACGATGGCGTTATGAATGGCAACTTTGGCATCCTTTGATATGTTGCGATCATGTATTAATTATACTTAGTTAAATTATATTAAATTAAAGGGACACAATTAAAAAGGTAAAGATGCTCACAACAAAACAGAGCACATATTAAATATCAGACAAATTCACATTTTTTTTAAATATATATAAACTCAAAGCAAACATATCCAACTCCTTTATCAATGGCCTTAAACACTACACAATGGAGTTTTTAATATGTCAAAAATCATTTTTTTGCGAATAAAAAATATTCGATTTACTACATGTAGGTAAACAAGCCTGAACTAATAGTTCTGGCACAGTTGAGGGGTGTCAAATATGCGAAATCATTGCCGCCTAATGTATGTATAAGGTCTGTTGCGTTAATTGTATACAAATCTATTTCTCGATTGATTATTATTTTATTTAACAAATGGAATACAACAAATTTCTTACAAAAAAATATGGCGTTACAAAAAAATTCTTCATCGTCACTTCATAGATTGCGATGGTGTTTTTAGGCTTATTTTTAAATGAAAGGATTTTGATTAATATCATACATATAACTTTAAAATCTGGATAATATGCCCTATTCTGAAAAAAAATTCGTTTGAATTAATAAATAAAATGAAATCGACGCAGTGTGCCGGTGGTTGTGCGCCGATTCGCCGCCAAAGATAATAAACCAAAAACGTTGTTACCTTATTGAGAGGTTTAAAAGCGAAAATATTTTGTGTAAATATCTGATATTTTATATCGAAAGCGGAACAAACAGAGATTGTTACCGTTTTCAGTATCGTTACAGACATTTTGTACCGGTACCGGTAATTACTTTGTTCATTAAAGCTTTCCAACCATTACCGTGGTCCGTATCTTGATAGGGGACTACACCCTATTCGGTCGTTTTTGTAAAATTATTAATTTCGAAAATCGAATATTGGATGTTTCAAAAATTACCAAGAATACAATGATGCGCGCAGCGTTTAATCTGTCTTGATTTCTCGAAATTCGTTTGGTATAAAACAAAAATTCAAAAAAGGAATAATCAATATCTTCTTCTTATTCTTCCCGACAAAACTTATCCATCCGCTTCTGTCCTTTGATTTTTTTAAGGTCTCAGCTACCAAAAGACTAATTATTCTAGTTTTCCATCTTTGGTTTGAATCTTGGGGATTGTTTGTCCGCTCGCTCTTCAGCGATTCTCTTCGACGCTGTTATTTATACCCGTTTTAATAAATAGGTATATGTATCGAAAAATAATAACCTACATTATAAAGAAATAATACTAAACTTTTTTTAAGTTCATAATTTTTTCGTACATATATTATAATATCATTTAGGCGGGAAATCAAAAGAGGCGGGAAAACGAAGGGCAGATTTTTCTTCGATATTCCTACAGCATATTACCATGTAAAACGTGAAATGCACTACCTATTTTCATATTTGGATAACTTTGGATTTCGATAACATTTTTGGTTGTATGAGAATTTGATTTTTTTTGATGTATGAGAATTTGAACATTTATGTTGCGTGATAATATAATATTAATGAAGGGAAATATTTAATAAGCAACCGACTATGTAAAATTAAAAAAATCAGAAAACGAATATTAAAGTAGCAACCTCTTACGTAAATATTTAATGAACCAGAAACGAAAAAAATAACAAGAAACCGTTATCAATTGAACCAGAAACAGTCTCTCTCGCGCAGTGGTAGTAAACAGAAGTGTACGCGCATCAAAGTAATCGAGTGCATAAATCAAGTGAAGACTTGAAGATGGTTCAGTGCAAAAACTGTAAACTGTCGTTAACAAGAAAGGGAGATACTCTTTTATCGGGATTGTGCAAAAAATGTTTTGATGAGACAAATACTTGCGCCAGCATTTCTGTTAAAGCAGACCAAATTAACGTAGAAATATTATTGACGGAGGTTAATAAGAAATTAGAAGTAATGTTGGAAATGAAAAAAGAAATGGCAATAATGAGCAACTCGATGACTTTTTACGCTGCTCAATACGAAGATATGCTGAAAAAACAAGAGGAGACAAACGAGAAGCTTAAAAAGGCGGAAAGGAAAATAGATGACGTTTCAAACAAAAATATTTACTTGGAAAAATGTAATATGGCTCTGGAGGCTAGAGTAAGAGTTTTGGAGCAGAAGGAGATGAAATTTAATGTAGAAGTGGTGGGAATCGAAAAAAAAGAAAATGAAAACCTACAGAACATTATGGAAGAAATTGGAAAAAAAATTGGCATTAAAGAGGAGATTAATAAAGCCTGGAGAATTCCACAAAAATCGCTGGTACGTCCTCCACCTATTGTTGTTACTTTTAATACGCAGAAAGCGAGAGAAAACTGGTTGAAGAATAGAAAGACAGTAATACATAATAATGATATTATCAAAGATAGCAAGAATGACAATAGGATCTACATAAATGAAAGCTTAATACCATACACTAGAGAATTACTGTGGAAGGCAAGACAGCAACTAAGAGACAAATACAAGTTCGTTTGGGTTCAGAGCGGCAAAGTGTTGGTCAGGAGGGATGAGAATGAGAAGGTTGTATGTTTGACCAATGAGAACGAGATTAAAAAGCTTTTGGATCAGCACAAATAAAAATATGACAGTGATGTGAAAGTTATACTAAAAAAAAAAAAAAAAATGGCTTGCAATAAAAATACAAAAAATATACACAATGATACTGAGTTTTATGTTATCAACTCATTGCTCACGATTGTAGCTAAACAAAAGACGAGATTTTTTTGTTGTTGCTTTGATTGTGTGACAATAATATCTGAGAATAAACAAGTACTAATACCGGGTGGCAAAAAAAACACGTATGTATTATTCAAAATAAAATTGAATAAAAAAATAAAAAAAAAATTCGCATAAATGGAGGAACAAATCTTTGATACTTTTAATAATCATATATCAGAATCATTGAAAATCTGGACAAATAAAAATCCGCACCTGAAAAACCACTTCTTAATCATCCATAAAAATATAAGATCAATCAAAAAGAATTTCAATGAATTTTTGGTGTCTATTCAAGATGAGTTAAATTTAATAGACGTAATAGTTTTATCAGAAGTTAACATTAATGCCACAGAAACATTTTTCTATAACTTACCGAATTTTAACATGTATTCGAAAACTAGAGATCAACGTAGAGGTGGAGGACTTATAGTATATATCAACAATCTACATACCTTTAATGAACAAACTGAAATATTTAATACATGTGAATCAATATCTGGCCAGATTCAAACATTTGACAAGCGTAAAATAAAATTACTTGCTGTTTACCGACCGCCAAACACAAATAAAGTGACTTTTTTATCAGAACTTCAACATGTATTGCAGTTAACAGACCCAACTAGTGAATTTATAATTTGTGGTGATTTAAACCTGAATACAATGGATCAAAAAAACAAGCAAGTAAATGATTATAAAAATATTTTGTGTGAAAGGGGATTTTGTCAATTAATAAAAGATCCAACTAGAGAAGAAATAGTCCAAGGAAAAAAAGTAAGCTCGTGTATAGACCATATTGCAGTGCGCAATCAAAATAAAGAAGTGAATTCATGTATAATAACACAAAAAATATCAGACCATTATATTATTGCAGCAACGATAGGTACATATTATACTCAAGACAGAATTAATAACATGGGAACGACATCGTATTATTTGGACAAAAAAGAAGTGATCTCACAGTTAAAACAAATAAAATGGGACGCTCTACTAATGATCGATTGTCCACGTTTATTATATAAAGCTATTAAAAATAACTTTGAAAATGTATATGAAAAAACTAAAACCGAAAAAACAATAAAAAATAATAGAATAAAAAAGGCATGGATAAACGATGAAATAAAAAACATGGTCAAAAAGCGTGACTGTCTATTTAAAAGATGGAAAAATGATCCAACAAACGACATTTTACGGTTGGAATATACTAAATGGAGAAATAAAACGAACAAGCACATAAATTCTACTAAAAATAAATTTCACAGGAAGGAAATTGAAAACATGAAGGGAAACCATAAAAAACTATGGGAAAAAATAAATGAACTACTTGGAAAAAAGAAAGAATCGTTGGATGATGTCATCACTAAAAATATGAAGGAATTGGGGAATACTAAATACCTTTGTGATATGTTTGGAAAAACTTTTGTCGAAGAAATAAACTCCATAAAACACAAATGTAACACAACATTTCTAGAGAGAAAGACATATGTCAACCCAGCTAAAATTTCTATGAGATTCCAACCAGTCTCATCACAAATGATTCAAAAAATAGTTGAAAATTTGGATAGTAAATCACCAGGCTATGATCAAATTAGAATTAATGATTTAAAAGAAATAAAAAAGGAAATAAGTCCTATATTGGCTAAATTGATAAACCTATGTGTGAAGAAAGGTACTATGCCTGATGACCTTAAACTTTCAATAATACGGCCGATTTTCAAAAACGGTAGTCACAAAGAATTTACAAATTATAGACCCATAGCGATCTTATCATGTATTGATAAGATTATTGAAAAAGCAATAGTTAACCAAATATCAACATTCTTAAATGAAAACCAAATAATTAACAAAGAACAGTTTGGATTTCAAAAAAATAAAAGTACTAACTCCTTATTAACAGAATTTACCGATGAAATAAACAACCACCTAAATAATAAGTTATACGTAGGTATAATATTTATAGACTTCAAAAAGGCATTCGATACCCTGGATCATAATATTCTACTAACTGCAATGAACGAATGTGGAGTAAGAGGACCGGTTAATAACTGGCTAAAAGATTATTTAACAAACAGAAAACTCATTGTTAAAATTAATGACCAATTGAGTGATTCTATCCCAATCGAGAACGGAGTTGCCACGGGATCAATATCAGGGCCAATATGTTATATAGGACACGTCAACAGTTTACCAAACGTCATTAAATATTGCAGTAAAAAAGTGTTCGCCGATGATACATGTATAATCGTAGCAGACCGAAAAAAAGACAAAATACAAAATTACCTACAGACTGACCTTAATAATTTAACTAAATGGGCACATGATAATGGGATTATTATAAATGTAAAGAAAACTAAATATATGATAATACATTCAGTGCACATGGAAAAGATATGTGACCTCAACATAAAAGGTCATGATTATGAGTGTCTCCATAAAAATGTAACTGATTGTACTTGTCAACAACTACAAAGGGTTTTTAATTACACGTATTTAGGGCTTACAGTGGACGTGCACTTTAATTGGAGTTTACATATTGAAAATGTCTGTAATAAATTAAGATCAATTTTAAGTAAATTTTACCATCTTAAATACTGCGTGTCCAGGCACACCCTGTACTGTCTGTACTATGCTATGGTCGAGTCTATTATTGACTACGGGCTCAGTAGTTACGGACGAACATTTAAAACGTACCTTGATAAAATAAAACAATTACAAATAAGATTTTTAAAAATAATTGCAACAAAAAGAACAGTGGAGGCAAGTAAAAATAACATTAACGAAATATTCAAAAGATGCAATATTTTACCTATAGAAAAAAAGGTGAATCTTTTACTGACCATAGAAGAACTTTATAACGAACGATTTAAATTAAAGATCACTCACAAATATACAACTAGACAAATAACGAAAGACTTACTGACAATACCTAAAACAAATAACGTTTACGGCGACAGGACAAAAGCAACGATAATTCCGAAACTATTTAACAAACTGCCAAAATATTCAAATATTCAAATTAAAAACAAAAAAAAAATAAAAAAAATGTTAAAAGAATTTTATATATAAGTTTGTATGTTTTCTTTGTTATATTGTGTTAATGGTTTTAATTATTGTTATATTGTATTGCTAGTTTTTAATTTTTGTTTGTTTATAATTATTTTTTGTTACATTATCAAATTTATATAAGTGTACGAGAGAGCTAGCACTGTTAAACTGCTTTTGCAGTTTAGTGCAAGAATACTTATTGTTTAAAAAAAATGTAAATAAATAAAACTTTAATAAAAAAAAAAAAAAGAAACGAAAAATTTAATAAGCAACCGTTATTTATTGAACGAGAAACGAAAAATTTCATAAGCAAACGTTATTCAATGAACCAGAAAGTTTAATAAGCAACCGTTATTTATTGAACGAGAAACGATAAATTCATAAGCAAACGTTATTCAATGAACCAGAAACGAAAAATTTAATAACGAACCAACTAAGTCAATTTTAATAAAAAAAAAAACGAAATATTAAAGAAGCAACCGACTACGTAAATACTTAATGAACCAGAAACGAGAATCTTAATAAGTATATAAATATTTAATGACTATTTAATGAACCGACTACGTAAAATTCAATAAGTAATAACAGATAAATAAAATAAGCAACCGACTACGTAAAATATAATAATTAATAAACGAAATATTAAAGAAGCAACCGACTACGTAAAATTTAATAAGTGATAACCGAAATACTAATGATGCAACCGACTACGTAAAATTTTATAAATAATAACAGATTTATAAAAGAAGCAACCGACTACGTAAAATTTAATAATTAATAAACGAAATACTAATGTTGCAACCGACTACGTAAAATTTAATAATTAATAAACGAAATACTAATGTTGCAACCGACTACGTAAAATTTCATAGGTAATAACCGAAATATTAAAGAAGCAATCGACTACGTAAAATTGAATATACATGAAACGAAATATTTAATATGCAACCGACTACGTAAAATTTAATAAGCACTAACCGAAATGTTTTATAAGAATTTCTATGTTATATATTAAACAAATTATAAGTACAGAATTTACAAATAATTAATTGAAATTTTTAATTAAGGGAAAAAATGTATAAGAAAAAATCATCAGAATGAATTATTTAAATACTTATGTAAACACTGACAACTTATGACTAAATATGGCATGTGTTTCGTCTGTTGAATGGCATGTTTAATCGAAAGTTATTGTTGTTATAACCAGAAAATTAACTCAAATTTATGGGACCATTTCTTGTACCAAAATGTCATGGTCAAAATAATAATATATCAAGAAAGAAGTATGAATGTATAATTCCATTGGTGAATTTATCATCCGACCACCGCTACCGCCTTTGGTAGGTAATTATACTAATTGGTCGGGTTGTCTACGGAAAACCAAAACTTCATACTTTAAACTGAACTAAATTTATACTCTTGTTAATCCTGATTAAATTGGTTGATTTTTTATATCAACTAAAGTAGTGAGGGGGGTCAAGCTGGCCAGTTACACCCTTATTCTAATTAGGTAGATAAGATTATATGGAGTCTGGATCTAGATGAAAACCTCTCGATTGACGGGAATCGAACCGGCCAACCGAGAGACTACATCGTGAGCCCAGATATCCTGCATGGCCAAACCTGTTCCTCTTATTATGTGAAACTGAAGGTTTTCACACAATATCTAAAATAACTCCGATATTACATAAAACAAGAAGGTTGCTGAAGGGTGTATTAAATAATTAAAGATCAATTACTTACATGGTATATTTTAACGAAGACACAAAATTAAAATATAATATTAATTACTAAATTATTTATACGTTTATGTAAATTATAATCTATAACAATTATTCGAGGATGAAATCAACTATCGACGAGTTGACAAACGTGCAGCGTAACAGGTATCGAAGGAGAGACGCCGAGCTGAGGCGTGCGCGCGTTTAAATATCGCGAAGTGCGTCATTGTGTCCTGGAGGGAGGTGTAGTGATGTGCGGGAACGTTCGTCACAGTAGATTGTATAAAATTTAAAAATCTACCAATTACCGCCACTATTATGAAAGAAGATTTAATAATATATCAACTTCTTTCCCCCTTAGCGCTTTTGTCCCTTTTCTATCGGGGTACGCTTTGACCATGATCCTGGAATTGGCGAGTCTGGTTATTACATTGAAGCGACTGCCATCTGACCTTCGTGACCCTTAGAAAGGGGAACCAGACAAATTGGATCATGGCTACACATAGCTAGTGATATAAATTCGCACATAGATTTTTTAAAAATCCAGAGGTGCGTGCCCCGCCCGGATTCGAACCGTCCGTCGACCTCAAGCATGTGAGGCGACGACATTACCGCTGGGCTATCACCGCTCAATTTAATAATACATCAACATTAATATATAATAAATAAATAAATATTATCATGCCAAGATTGCATATAACTTGTTATTGGGTGCGTGTTAAATTAATATTTGACCTGTTAGTTGCCCGAGAAGCAAAACAAAAATAAAAAATAAAATAACAAGTGGGCGCCTTCTACCAGTGTATTTATTCTTTCAATTTGATATTGCATCATCACTACTCAACAAATCATTTTGAAAAAAATAAAAAAAATATTAAAAAAAACAGCAATGGAATATAAATGTATGTATATTGGGTTTCTTTACTAATCCTGAAGCATATTTTAATGCAAATTTTAAGGCATTTTTTTCCAGATATTTTTGTCTTCTTTAGTTTAAAAAGATAAACATATATAGCTGTACTTTTAACTTAATTAAATTAATTAGTTATAAATCGATTACTCACTTTTAATTAAATTAATTACATTTAATTAAATTAATTACTTATAATTAGATTATTTTATTAAATTACATATAAATAAATTATTTAATTTTATTGGTTATATTATTTAATCAATTATAAATAAAAAAATACAAATATTTAAATTCTATGTATGTATGTAGCTATTTTCTTACAATAAGCTCAATTTGACAAGATGGCCTTTCTGGGTTAAACACAGGGACACAAATAAAACAAATAATGAAAATGTCGATCGCCACGAGATATTTATAGTCTCACAGATCCACTGGGAATTGAACTGGGGACATTTCATTCGGATATCTAATCAAGTTAGCCACGACGGCCGACAAGTTGAGGAGGTCATGTTTGAGGCCAATGTCTTTACTGACATATCTTGTATCAGGTGGTGTAAAATATAATCAGGCGTTTCGTGTCAATCATAAGTTTAATTAAATAGTGACCATAATTAGTCATTAACTAGACTGATAAGCAGAGAGAATAGCGTGCATTATATTCTTATGTACATTACATAGCCCTACCCACACGGCAGTTTATCATTGGTTCTTTCAACAAATACCATTTACAAGGGAGGAAATTAATCAAAATGTCATTTTATGTATTTTTAATATTCTCTCCTAGGCTATTTATTTATTTATTTTATTGATTAATTTTTTTTTTTAAATATTGATTTATTAATTAATTAATTAATTTATTAATTAATTTATCAATTTATTAATTATTAATTAATTTATTTATTTATTTATTAAACAATTTATTATTTAATTTATTAATTAATTAATTGATTAATTAATTCATCTACAATGATTTAATTTATTAATTAATTTATTTATTAAATAAAAAAATAAATAATTAATTAAAAATAAATATAATATAAATTTATTAATTAATCAAAGCAAAACTTAAATGGCAATGGGCAGGTCATGTTGCCAGACAGGGTACGGACAGATGGGCACCCAGAATTCTAAATTGGAGACCATGGGATATGAAAAGGGGAATAGGCCGGCCCCAGAAAAGGTGGGCCGATGATATTGTCCCTGTCGCTGGAAGCGGATGGGTTCGAAAAGCCCAGAAAAAAGACGAGTGGAAAATTTTAGAAGAGGCCTACATCCAGCAGTGGAGAGATGGCTGAGAAAGAAGAAGAAAAAGAAGAATCAATTAATTAATAAACTAATTAATTAATTTATAAACTAATTAATAAATTAATCAATTAATTAATTTATTTATTGATTCATTTAGATATTTATTACACAATAATAAATTAATTAATTAATTAAGTAATTAATTAATTTATTTATTTATTTATTTTTATTAATTATTTATTTATACATTTATTTATTTCTTTATTTATTTTATATAATTTTATTTTATTTTATTCGGAAAACATACAGCATACATAATGATAATTAAAAACAAAAATGATACATACAATTAATTAATTAATTTAAAAAATAATTAATTAATCAATTAAGTAATTAAAAATAAATTAATTAAGTAATTAATCAATTTATTTATTTTTAATTAATTATTTTTTTATTTATTTATACATTTATTTATTTCTTTATTTATTTTTATTTATTTTATATCATTTTATTTTATTTTATTCGGAAAACATACAGCATACATAATAATAATAAAAACAAAAATGATATATACAATTTCATGCCTTAGTATGTAACATGTTTTCACTTATATAATAATTGGTAATACCTAAACGTATTATTTTTTTTTCTTTCTTTATCATTAAGAGGGTACATACGAAACACGAGAAGAAAAGAAACATCAAGTATTACTCTGTTTAAAATTAGAAATTTAAATAGTAAAAGTAAAAATAGTTATATAAGTAAAGTGAGTTATGTTAGTTGATGATGATGACTTTAATTTACGTTTCTAATCTGTATAAAATAGTTAAATTTATATAATTTAGCTACTTGTCAAAATTTAAATACAACCTATTTCTCTTTCTCCTGCAAAATATTTTTTTTTTTATTTATTTTAAACATTTTCTACACATTACATTAAAAGTGCATAACGGCGGGCTTATTGCCATATTACATATAAAACATTAAAAAAACGGAGGGGAGAGGAGAGGGGGGGATAAGGACTTGATAAGGAGACAAATTTAAGTGTTATGTGTAAGGAAATGATTCCTCAGATTTCTTTTGAAAGCGGGAAGTGTTAATGAAACTCGAAGTTGCTATGGGATGTGATTCCTAAGTCAGGCTGCTTTTAAGGAGAAAGACGTGATGAAAAGGAAGTATTGTGTACTGGGAAACTGAGCGTTCTTTACACTGCTAGTCCTATAAAATGTATACCCAGATGTATAGAATTTATCTATATCTATTTTTTTAAATTATGCTTTGTTTATGCCAAAGAACACCAATCTCTGGTGAACGGCAAAAAAATGACGCATAGGATTCTGAACGTTCTTTACTCTGCTACCCCAACAGGTATAACTAGTTGGGTAGAATTTATCTATATCTATTTAATGACGCATAGGATTCTGAGCGTTCTTTACTCTGCTAGCCCAACAGGTATAACTAGTTGGGTAGAATTTATCTATATCTATTTAATGACGCATAGGATTCTGAGCGTTCTTTACTCTGCTAGCCCAACAGGTATAACTAGTTGGGTAGAATTTATCTATATCTATTTAATGACGCATAGGATTCTGAGCGTTCTTTACACTGATAGCCAAACAGGTATAACTAGTTGGGTAGAATTTATCTATATCTATTTAATGACGCATAGGATTCTGAGCGTTCTTTACACTGCTAGCCAAACAGGTATAACTAGTTGGGTAGAATTTATCTATATCTATTTAATGACGCATAGGATTCTGAGCGTTCTTTACTCTGCTAGCCCAACAGGTATAACTAGTTGGGTAGAATTTATCTATATCTATTTAATGACGCATAGGATTCTGAGCGTTCTTTACACTGCTAGCCAAACAGGTATAACTAGTTGGGTAGAATTTATCTATATCTATTTAATGACGCATAGGATTCTGAGCGTTCTTTACTCTGCTAGCCCAACAGGTATAACTAGTTGGGTAGAATTTATCTATATCTATTTAATGACGCATAGGATTCTGAGCGTTCTTTACAGTGCTAGCCAAACAGGTATAACTAGTTGGGTAGAATTTATCTATATCTATTTAATGACGCATAGGATTCTGAGCGTTCTTTACTCTGCTAGCCCAACAGGTATAACTAGTTGGGTAGAATTTATCTATATCTATTTAATGACGCATAGGATTCTGAGCGTTCTTTACAGTGCTAGCCAAACAGGTATAACTAGTTGGGTAGAATTTATCTATATCTATTTAATGACGCGTAGGATTCTGAGCGTTCTTTACTCTGCTAGCCCAACAGGTATAACTAGTTGGGTAGAATTTATCTAAATCTATTTAATGACGCATAGGATTCTGAGCGTTCTTTACACTGCTAGCCAAACAGGTATAACTAGTTGGGTAGAATTTATCTATATCTATTTATTGACGCATAGGATTCTGAGCGTTCTTTACTCTGCTAGCCCAACAGGTATAACTAGTTGGGTAGAATTTATCTATATCTATTTAATGACGCATAGGATTCTGAGCATTCTTTACACTTCTAGCCAAACAGGTATAACTAGTTGGGTAGAATTTATCTCTGTCTATTTAATGACGCATATGTAAATGGTGTGATAAAGAATAAATAAAATTAATAACTCAATTATTTGGACAAATTAATAAATATGATATATTCCTTTTTATGTCGGTCCTATTAACTCTACGAATAGTTTTTTCAGCGAGCGTTTATATGGTTCTGGTCGTAACGCGAAAAATCCACTATTATCTAATCAAATAAATTTTGTATAATGTAAAAGGGGGTATTGTTATCGAAAATTCCATTGTGTTTGGTTCGCCTTTGAACGAATCAATTGATTAAAAAGACTCTTTTCTACTTTAATACGAAAATGCACTCGGAAGTCAGCACATTCGAAACACGTTGAAATCTACGCGATAATGCCGACCGCGCACGCGAGTTTGTAATAAAAAGCGAGAAAAAAAAACACCTTTGGATGATACGGTCGAAACACCTCATCACAGGGGTAGTAAACAAGTAGTTTCGTATCGAATTTATTTTATTTTTTTATTATTTCATTATTCCATACGTTGCTTTACAACAATAAATTGAAAAGCAGTAAACTGTTAAGTCCTTTTACTGTTAAAAAAAAAATGTTATAGTCAACACTATGCTCTTCACTACCCCGTCACTACATAAAGTATTCAAATTTCATATGGAAAATTTAAATACTTTCATGAAATAAGTTTGTTAAATTATTCAATGCAATTTTTATTTATTATTTATTTACCTTTTATCACACCATATTTATAATAACAACAATAAGTAGATTACTGCTGCCCAACTAGGAAATACTGTTCTAGGGCTAGCAGTTTACAATTTTTATTGACAATTATATGTAATTATGAACCAGGTGATTTTTTCCGTTCCACACTAAGTATGTACACAATCTCAACTTTCTGCAATCACAATCATTACCTCACAAAGATATAGGCTCACACAAAACAGATCAACCAGATCCCAATGTCCGCCATAATGCCTTTCATAAATCCAATCTCTAGCGTGATTTTTATTTCAGAGCCATAGAAAGAGACTAGTTAACTATGTTGGTGTAATTAATATGAATCACATGGTTCCCGAATCATAAATTTGAAAGTGATATGCTTTTATTTTAATTTGAAAATAAAAATATCAAATTTTAAGTCTCCTTTGGTCACTTTGAATAGTAATAATAATGTGAATAATTTATATATCGCCGTTTGATGATTCAGGATCATACTAAGGGCGCTTATATTCAAATTTATATACAAAGCTGTTTTCAGTTCTTTAGAGAAATTGTTCTTGTTTTGTGCAATGCGGACATCTGGAGGCAATCTATTCCATTTTAAAGGACCACTCACAATAAAGCATCGATCATAGAAAGACTCTTTGTTGGCTCTACCTAAATCCTTTAGGGAGTTGTTGCTCTGTGATCCAGAAGACCTGAGTGTGAGATGCCTCCTAGATAGGTAATTTCTCTGACATAGCTCTTGACTGTATTGTGATGTCAGAAATTGTTTGAAATATTTAACATTTAGATTTCTTTTCATTTAGAGAAGCACTGATTAGATTTCTTTCAATATCTAATAGGGTTTAAGGGAGTATAAGGTTTGCATAGTTGCAAAATTCGCATACCTAATTGAATGAGTGATTTAGTCTATAATCGATAAAGTAGAATAAATACTCCGTACATAGTAAACAGCACAAGCACAGATACATTGTGATGAAACTTTCAGATTACAACTAGGATTATAAAAAAAATTATATATAATTTAAAGTTCTCCCACTCCCACTAAAGTTCTCGAGACTCCCATTTAATAGAACTAAAGTTTTTTTTTAACAGATTTTGAATTATCTCAATAGAGACGAAGTTGGAATATTTTTTGTAGGAGAACCGGGAAATCAAAGCACCTACAGGGCTTACGACCTGTCATCGGCTGGTTCGACAGGTCGTAAGCCCTGTAGGTGCTTTGATTTCCCGGTTCTCCTACAAAAAATATTCCAACTTCGTCTCTATTGAGATAATTCAAAATCTGTTAAAAAAATATCTTTGACTCCCGACAGGGAAAAAAATCCAATGTTTGCGCATATGCAATAATAAAAATATTCGAGAACTAAAGTTTTTTGCATAACTGTTGTTGATTATGGAGTTCCATCATGAAGTGAAAGTTTCAAACATTAAAAAAAATTAGAATACAATTTCAGCATGTTACTAGTTGATAATTTGTAATAAAAAAATATCCCTCAAAATAGCGAATTCGTAATCCTGCCACGACCGATTTTGTTCACCGTATGTACTTTTATTTTTCAGGGAATGTGTATGTAATTTCTACAAGGACATATTCACTTTTTAATAAAAATGTTCACATTTTCTCAATCAAAGCCCAATGGTTTCCCGTCACATACTGGTTCAGTTATAAATGACGTTCGGACAAAGCAAAGGTTACCATATTGTTCAAAAATCGTGTGATTCAATTTTTTGTTAATCTATAATCAATAAATAAATAAGGTTAAACGTAATATTATGTACCAACCTACCTACAACGATTATAGACAAACATATTTGTCCTATATTAAAATAATTAACTATTAATATATCAATATAGGTATTTGTTTCTTCACCCACGAACTCTTATACTCATGGGCCCAGTATTTCAGTCGGCCCTTAGGAGTTTAACTCAAGTTTTACAAAAATATTGCGTATTTCAGTACCTAATCTTCCCTTTAATACGTCACTAAAGGACAAATATTTAACTCAACGTTTCTGGCGGATCGCGTGTCTTAATCTTGAGTTAAGTATTGTTTCTAGTCTTTTTCGCCAGGTGGCGTACTAATCGCCGCAAGCTTTAATGTTTTATTTCATTTTATACTACAAATAACTATGCATAATAATTATAATCATGATTTATTTTTGTTGTTATAATAAAAGACTTGATATAGAAGTGGTTCATGTATATAATATTTATTTTCTTTTTTACATAATTATAATGTATTGCCTGACAACAAACGAAATAAACTGTCAGCCATAATGAAACGTCAGGCACGCAACTTTATTTTTGCGATGTTTTTTCATCCCACTTTTTAAATTGATCCATCCTGTTTCTATATATATAATGTGTATACTTAAATTTTCTACATAAGACACTATTTTACCATTATCACTTAGTTCCATATCCATCTGCAAAATGTACATACATTTTGCATTGAAGTACTACCTACATATTCAATGACATTTTTTCACTACAATGTTTGATTTTAATTAAAAAAACATCGATCGGTATAAAAAATTGAAAAAGTAACATGCTGTGTAATGAAACAAATAAAATAATGTGTTGTTATAATAATAAAATAATATTTAGTCACAGCTTCGCGTTACGTATCATTTAAGGTTATTACAATCTTGACAGATGCGTTATAGACAATAACCATAGAAAAACGTAAAATATATCTATAGTTGAAGATTACGTAACTGACGTTTCATTTTGCACTGAAATACGCGAATGAAATTTAATCTTCCCTAAACTTTTAACATGGATTACCAAATCCAACGATTTAAGGGCCAACTGATATCTCGGGCCATGGACATTCAAATAATCACAAAACCATCAAAACTACTCGTTGTTGGCTGTCGTGGCTGTCAGTTAGATAAATATGTGATGCCTGAGGTAAAGGTCCCGGGTTGGATTTCCGGTAGAGACACAATTTACCAATACGTGATTTCAGTTTTCTTGGTGCGTTTTGACTGGGGTTTCTCTCCCGGGTTCCCGAATCCGAGGATACCCGGGAAAATTATCGATCCAATATGATAGCACATTTTTTTTCCACAATGATTACTATAATATAGCCCGGTTAGTTTTCTGAGTAGCAATATAAAAAAAACAATATTTCGACCACCGTGACATAGTGGTTAGTCCTTCCACGTGTCGTGGATTTGATTCCCATCGGAGGAAAGCTTTGTTTTCTGGCCCGAATACGCTGGTTTATAAAAAATAGTCGACAGGTGCTGTTATTATTTAGTTCTGTCATGAGCTGTTTGCTGGCATCCTCGACCAGCATGCCGAACAATATCATCTGTCAACCTTTTTAGTGGTCTTCCTACGCCTCTTTTGATGGTTCAGGGTCTCCTCACATAAATAAAATCATATTTAGGTATGATAAATATAGAAAGAGCCATTTATTTATCGACCTATCTAAAATATCACGAATTCTCGACTGATTGGGAGCAAACCTAAAAACCCACGTAGAATATCACGATTTTTATCGTTTACAAATGACCCTTTTCCATTTTTAATTACAGGCATTTACAGGATTCCGGACAATTAGTGACACAATTTTCAGAGTTACATAAATTGACCAATTACTCCAGGTATAATTTTTCAACAATTAACATTGAGTAACAATGGTTTTGTTATGTCACACCTAAAAGGTCAAATAAACTTATAAATACTCTGTTGTACAGCACCTCTACTCAACACAGGACTTTCTAATGAGGCGATCATTGCGCTATCAAACTACGCACTTGCCAGTAGCGCACACACACACACACAAATCAGGCTTAACCATGACGTAAGTATAACCGTCGCTGGCTCCTGCTTTACAGGAAACGCATTGTTTTATAATTATGCGAAGTCATTAATGTATGTACACATATAAAGGAATATAATCATTTAAAATTTCCGAGAAATTAAGAATACTATATAGCTGTATTATTGATTTATTCAGTTTTATAATTCAGACGAAACTTGGTAGTAGTTGTTGATGTATTTGGTCGTTTATCTTATACTATCAATACTGGCGCAAACGATCTCTGAATAAATAATTCAAGTTTAAGTCATATTTAATTCAAAATAATAACAGCACCCCCCATAATCCGGCATCTTTGATACACCCTTTAAAATATTAATAGACGGGCACCTAAACTTAACACACAGACCCATATCGGGTCCTTTAGGGGTCGAGACATCTAACGACGACAATTTAAAGCGA